>CM036550.1:28237252-28294752 GCA_020745685.1 Tautogolabrus adspersus | reverse complement strand
TGTATTCTATGTGTTTGTATTCTATGTGCTTGTATTCCATGTGCTTGTATTCTATGTGCTTGTATTCTATGTGTTTGTATTCTATGTGCTTGTATTCCATGTGCTTGTATTCTATGTGTTTGTATTCTATGTGCTTGTATTCTATGTGCTTGTATTCTATGTGCTTGTATTCTATGTGTTTGTATTCTATGTGCTTGTATTCCATGTGCTTGTATTCTATGTGTTTGTAGTCTATGTGCTTGTATTCTATGTGCTTGTATTCTATGTGCTTGTAGTCTATGTGCTTGTATTCTATGTGTTTGTATTCTATGTGCTTGTATTCTATGTGCTTGTATTCCATGTGCTTGTAGTCTATGTGCTTGTATTCTATGTGCTTGTATTCTATGTGTTTGTATTCTATGTGCTTGTATTCTATGTGCTTGTATTCTATGTGCTTGTATTCTATGTGCTTGTATTCTATGTGCTTGTATTCTATGTGCTTGTATTCTATGTGCTTGTATTCTATGTGCTTGTATTCTATGTGTTTGTATTCTATGTGCTTGTATTCTATGTGCTTGTAGTCTATGTGCTTGTATTCTATGTGTTTGTATTCTATGTGCTTGTATTCTATGTGCTTGTATTCTATGTGTTTGTATTCTATGTGCTTGTAGTCTATGTGTTTGTATTCTATGTGTTTGTATTCTATGTGTTTGTATTCTATGTGCTTGTATTCTATGTGCTTGTATTCTATGTGCTTGTATTCTGTGTTTGTATTCTATGTGCTTGTATTCTATGTGCTTGTATTCTATGTGTTTGTATTCTATGTGCTTGTATTCTATGTGTTTGTATTCTATGTGTTTGTATTCCATGTGTTTGTATTCTATGTGCTTGTATTCTATGTGCTTGTAGTCTATGTGCTTGTATTCTATGTGCTTGTAGTCTATGTGCTTGTATTCTATGTGCTTGTATTCTATGTGCTTGTAGTCTATGTGCTTGTATTCTATGTGCTTGTATTCTATGTGCTTGTATTCTATGTGCTTGTAGTCTATGTCTATATCAGCAGCCTCTGCATCCCCACCTGATGCACCTAGGACACACAGACACGCCCACTGACACACTCATACCAACACGCCCACTGACACACTCATATAAACACGCCCACTGACACACTCATATAAACACGCCCACTGACACACTCATATAAACACGCCCACTGACACACTCATATAAACACGCCCACTGACACACTCATATAAACACGCCCACTGACACACTCATATAAACACGCCCACTGACACACTCATATAAACACGCCCACTGACACACTCATATAAACACGCCCACTGACACACTCATATAAACACGCCCACTGACACACTCATGCCAACACGCCCACTGACACACTCATATAAACACGCCCACTGACACACTCATATAAACACGCCCACTGACACACTCATACCAACACGCCCACTGACACACTCATACCAACACGCCCACTGACACACTCATATAAACACGCCCACTGACACACTCATATAAACACGCCCACTGACACACTCATATAAACACGCCCACTGACACACTCATATAAACACGCCCACTGACACACTCATACAAACACGCCCACTGACACACTCATGCCAACACGCCCACTGACACACTCATATAAACACGCCCACTGACACACTCATATAAACACGCCCACTGACACACTCATATAAACACGCCCACTGACACACTCATATAAACACGCCCACTGACACACTCATATAAACACGCCCACTGACACACTCATATAAACACGCCCACTGACACACTCATATAAACACGCCCACTGACACACTCATATAAACACGCCCACTGACACACTCATACCAACACGCCCACTGACACACTCATATAAACACGCCCACTGACACACTCATATAAACACGCCCACTGACACACTCATATAAACACGCCCACTGACACACTCATATAAACACGCCCACTGAAACACTCATATAAACACGCCCACTGACACACTCATACCAACACGCCCACTGACACACTCATATAAACACGCCCACTGACACACTCATATAAACACGCCCACTGACACACTCATATAAACACGCCCACTGACACACTCATATAACCACGCCCACTGACACACTCATATAAACACGCCCACTGACACACTCATATAACCACGCCCACTGACACACTCATATAAACACGCCCACTGACACACTCATACAAACACGCCGACTGACACACTCATACAAACACGCCCACTGACACACTAATATAAACACGCCCACTGACACACTCATATAAACACGCCCACTGACACACTCATACAAACACGCCCACTGACACACTCATATAAACACGCCCACTGACACACTCATATAAACACGCCCACTGACACACTCATATAAACACGCCCACTGACACACTCATATAAACACGCCCACTGACACACTCATACAAACACGCCCACTGACACACTCATACCAACACGCCCACTGACACACTCATATAAACACGCCCACTGACACACTCATATAAACACGCCCACTGACACACTCATATAAACACGCCCACTGACACACTCATACAAACACGCCCACTGACACACTCATGCCAACACGCCCACTGACACACTCATACAAACACGCCCACTGACACACTAATATAAACACGCCCACTGACACACTCATGCCAACACGCCCACTGACACACTCATATAAACACGCCCACTGACACACTCATATAAACACGCCCACTGACACACTCATACAAACACGCCCACTGACACACTAATATAAACACGCCCACTGACACACTAATATAAACACGCCCACTGACACACTCATATAAACACGCCCACTGACACACTCATATAAACACGGAGGGGATTTGAATATGAGACTGAGCCCACATTTAGCCACCTCTGCAGGAGGACTACAGAAAACTACAATGAGTAATCAGATCTAGGTATCATTGATGTTTGGAGAGACTTGAATCCAACAAGTAAAGATGACACTTTCTTCTCTTCGGCACACTCAGTATATTCAAGGATCACTTTCTGATAAAGACAGATACAGGGTACAGAAGGGTGATGTAGGAATTATGGACCTCTGGGATCATAGTCCGGTTTACCTAACTATTAGTCTGGCAAATGAGAGGAAGGTAACACTCTGGAGACTGAACTTGTACTTAAAGGCAATATGAGGGAAGAAATCATGAAAGAGATCAAGACATACATGGAGGAAAATGATAATGGAGAGGTGTCCCCTCCGGTTTAGTGGGATGCTTGCAGAGCGGTGTTAAGATGAAGCAGAAGGAACTTGTTACCCTACAAGCAGATTTAACAACATCAGAAAGAGAACATAAAAAACATGAGATGAGAATATAAATAACAAAATCAAGGAGAAGAAACAACAAATAAATGAAGTACAGGAAATAAAAAAAGTGAATGTTTATGAAACAAAGATTTACGAAGCTGGAAGTGAAGCTACAAAACTCCTGACCTAGTGTTTAGAAAATAAGAGACCAAAGCAACAGAAGATATCCATCAATGATGAACCACAGATTAATAACACGTAGATTCATTAAGCAGACCCTTACCTAACCCCGACTCTCCTGGCCCTGATGGGTACACATCAGAACGTATAAATCACTTCGACTGACGCTTAGAAAGTGTTTAACCAGAAATGATTCATGTGGAGCAGACAGGTTTTATAAAACAGAGGCAGACACAGGACAACATCACGCTGCACGTGCTGCAACATTTAGCAAAAGAACAGAAGGTGGTGTGACTGGATGCATCCTTTATTAGGACCATACAGACTCTTTATAATAAGACAACTGCTAGAATCAAAGGAAGTCTCTCAAATCCTCTCACTCTCAGACGAGGATGTCCACAGGGATGTTCAGTGAGTCCTCTCCTCTTTCACATTTTCTTTGAACCGTTAAGCCGATGGATAAAGCAAAATGAAAATGGAGGGGGAGAACAGAAATTGGGGCTATTTGCAGATCCTGGTCCTTCTTCATCTTTCCCAGCACTAATGTCAGCTCTGATAGACTGGTTAGGGTTAGGGTTAACCCTTACTGGTTACAGATTGAATATATCCAAAACACAAGTTCTCGTTTTTAACTATAGACCAGAGCCAAACCTAACTGAAAAATATGGAATTAATTGGGAATGAAACCCTATGAAATATCTAGGAGTAAGTCTGCCACAAGAACTAAACTCAAAGCTATCAATTATGATCCACTGATCTCCAAAATCTAATGTGATAAAGGAAGATGGAGTCTCCTTCCTTTATGAGCCTCAAGAGTGGAGGTGATTCAAATGAATATACTCCTCTACCTGTTCCAGACTCTACCAGGAGAGCTAACAGATGAGGATCAAATAATATCACGATACATCTGACAAGGACGAAGAGCGAGGGTTAGATTTAGAACAACGACCCACATGGGAGCTTTAGCTCGCCCCTGTTTGAATGAAAACATGACTACATTTATGTAATCCTTCTTATTCTGCAAGATGGAAGGACATTGAAAGTAGTCCAACACATGGCATCCCTATACAGGCTATATTAGGAGACAAGAACCTGAAGAAACATCTGAACGAGGAGATGAAGCCACGGCTAGCTGCATCTCTCAAAATCTGGTTAGGAATCATTTCAAAGAATAGACAGAACATAGAGCAAGAAGATGATTGATTCAGACTTCATGCCAAACAGGACAGAACACAAGTTTAAAACAAACTGAGCAGCAGAGATACAAAGAGCTGGAGGTGATGAGGAGCTGATGAGACTCCATGATGAAGACATACAGAGATACAAAGAGCTGGAGGTGATGAGGAGCTGATGAGACTCCATGATGAAGACATACAGAGATACAAAGAGCTGGAGGTGATGAGGAGCTGATGAGACTCCATGATGAAGACATGCAGAGATACAAAGAGCTGGAGGTGATGAGGAGCTGATGAGACTCCATGATGAAGACATGCAGAGATACAAAGAGCTGGAGGTGATGAGGAGCTGATGAGGCTCCATGATGAAGACATGCAGAGATACAAAGAGCTGGAGGTGATGAGGAGCTGATGAGACTCCATGATGAAGACATGCAGAGATACAAAGAGCTGGAGGTGATGAGGAGCTGATGAGACTCCATGATGAAGACATGCAGAGATACAAAGAGCTGGAGGTGATGAGGAGCTGATGAGACTCCATGATGAAGACATACAGAGATACAAAGAGCTGGAGGTGATGAGGAGCTGATGAGACTCCATGATGAAGACATGCAGAGATACAAAGAGCTGGAGGTGATGAGGAGCTGATGAGGCTCCATGATGAAGACATGCAGAGATACAAAGAGCTGGAGGTGATGAGGAGCTGATGAGACTCCATGATGAAGACATGCAGAGATACAAAGAGCTGGAGGTGATGAGGAGCTGATGAGACTCCATGATGAAGACATGCAGAGATACAAAGAGCTGGAGGTGATGAGGAGCTGATGAGACTCCATGATGAAGACATGCAGAGATACAAAGAGCTGGAGGTGATGAGGAGCTGATGAGACTCCATGATGAAGACATACAGAGATACAAAGAGCTGGAGGTGATGAGGAGCTGATGAGACTCCATGATGAAGACATGCAGAGATACAAAGAGCTGGAGGTGATGAGGAGCTGATGAGACTCCATGATGAAGACATGCAGAGATACAAAGAGCTGGAGGTGATGAGGAGCTGATGAGACTCCATGATGAAGACATACAGAGATACAAAGAGCTGGAGGTGATGAGGAGCTGATGAGACTCCATGATGAAGACATGCAGAGATACAAAGAGCTGGAGGTGATGAGGAGCTGATGAGGCTCCATGATGAAGACATGCAGAGATACAAAGAGCTGGAGGTGATGAGGAGCTGATGAGGCTCCATGATGAAGACATACAGAGATACAAAGAGCTGGAGGTGATGAGGAGCTGATGAGACTCCATGATGAAGACATGCAGAGATACAAAGAGCTGGAGCTAATGAGACTCCATGATGAAGACATGCAGAGATACAAAGAGCTGGAGGTGATGAGGAGCTGATGAGACTCCATGATGAAGACATACAGAGATACAAAGAGCTGGAGCTGATGAGGAGCTGATGAGACTCCATGTCATTATGGAGTCTACCTGCAGGATCTTAGGACTTGTATGGAGAAGGTGTTGAGGTTGAAACTTCCACTCTCATTTGAAGAGATCTACTTGGGAACAAAGGTCATGGGACTGTGAAGTCAGAGTGACAGATCCATGTTTAGAATAATGTTGATGTCAGCTGTGAGCAGAAGGTGTCTAAAGACAGAGGTCCCTAATGTTGAGGATGTCATATCTAACATATAGAGTATGGAGAGGTTGACTTTCTCCTCCAGATTAGAGACACATTTCAAAGACTGTGGAAACACTGGATTGAGAACATATCGCCCATTAGGAAAGATTTCATATCACTGGAGGCTTGAAGAGTTTACCCGTGACTCCCCGCTACACTTTTGGTATGTTTGTTTTTGATTTTCTTGGTACAGGAGGCACAGTGCATGTTTGACATGACTGAGGTTGAGGTGAGGAGGTTCATGTGTGAGTTCATAGAGGACGGTACACTCTCCATATATCTGGTATATTGTTGTAAGTAGAGCATCCTGTAAGTGACTCAGTCATCAGGTTAACACTCAGAGGTCAGAGGTCAGAGATGTTTTCTTCTCTTTCATGTAAAAACAGGAGAACAGGCTTGATAACATGTAGAGATGTTTAAATGTTTCAAGTCTCCATAAAGAGAAACAGAATGTGTGTACATGTTTAGACACACGACTGACTGAATGAGCACTTCTACTTCAACTTGTTAATAACCAATATCATAAAGACGTGGAGAAGCTTAAAGGTGATGTTTAAGGAGAACTGTCTCTTGAATGCACTTACAACATTGGTGGACAACCCAGATTTATCAGTGGAGGGGGCGGGGCCTAACTTTCAACAGTGGCAGGAAGCAGGCTTAAGAAGGGTACATGATCTCTGCAGTGATGGGATCTTCAAAACGGTTGACTCTTCGAGAGCTCAGTACAATATACCTACCACGGACTTCTACAAATATCTACAAGTCAGCACTACAGGAAGGCAAACAGCCTCAATGTCTTTAGTGGTTCACACTATGCTGGAAAGATTTGGATCATAACACATGAACATTTAGTATCAAGGCTTCATTCTGAGTCACAGAGTTTAGATAAACTAGCTTCCTTCAGAACATCATGGTGGACGCTGCTGAAGGTGGAAATAGATAAAGAAACATGTGAAGAAGTTCTGATGTTACCCTGTGACAGAGATAAGGAGATGCACTATCTTACATCATGTTTATATATCTCCATATGTTAACAGGAGCTTCCCCAGTCTGTCCCAAATGCTAAGCTAATACTGGAACTAGAACGCTTTGTCTTTGGGAGTGTGAAAAAATGGCAGCATGTGGAGAAATAGGCGAGGTGATAGGACAACAACTGCCTCCTAGCCCACTTCTATTCCTCCTAGGAAGTCTACTGAACCCTTTGAAGGAACATCAGGACATCATCCCATTTCTTTTAATGTTAGCTAGGAAGGCTATAATGACCAAATGGGTTGGGGATGAATCCTCTACTGTTCACTTGTGGACGTCTCTGATATCTGATGTTAGAAAAGTTAGATGCTGTATCGGAGGAAAGACTCATCTCTTTAAAAGACGATGGGAGAAGCCTTTTGTGGTGGAATTTCTGCAATGACTTAATTAAATGTGTAAAAATCATGATGTTAATTCACTGTTCCTGATGTCAGTCAGACCTGATACAGTTCAGTGTTGTTTAGAGACCAAGGACAGCGGGAGAGTCTCAACAGGTCGTCCTGATATCTTCAGGGATGTTTGGGAGAACTTGTTGTTGTTTGCTCCAAGCTCCTGGACGTCACAGATTAGTCTAGCTGGGTCAATATGACACGACCCTGATAATGGTAATATCTTTTTCAATATATGCAAAGCCTTTGGAAGGATTCGTCAGTTATGTTTGAGCATTACACTGAACCAGAGGTGTGATGCTGATCCATTCTCATCGAATAGATCTATTCTTCTTGTGAATAAACTTTCAGCAACGTAAGCCATCTGAGTCCATGAGAGTCTGATTGTGTGAAGTCAAGTCTTGATCATTTCCTCGACACCTTTGAATCTTCTAAATGTGAAGTGCATCTTGTCATAATGACCCTGAATGATTATCATCACTGTTAATCACATACTATACTGGTAGATGCTGAATGTGACTCCTGGACCAACTATACAAATACTTTGATAAAGTCAATGAGCTGTGATTGTTCTGTCTTTGAAAATCAATATAAAGAATGTTAAAAACAAACAAACAAAAACAGCCTGTTTTTTACAGCAGACATTAACATGTTTACAGCCTGGTTCAAAAAACAACACAGGTCTGATTAGCTCATGTCTCGATCAGCACACACTGTACGGGGGGTGAATGTTTTGATGAAGGATAAGAGTTATTCACAATAAGGCGTGTAGCTGACCTGATTGACAGGTGGGCGCGGTGTAACGGTTTGTCAGGAGGCTTAAAACCCGCCTCAGCTCCAGCTCTCAGTCTGTCGTTAGGTTGACTGAAAGTTAGACTGAGACAGCATTTCCAGCATGGAGACCGCCATCGATGGGACTCCAGCGCCCCCTGCAGGAACAGACGGGTGACGACACTCAGGCTTCAAACATTTATATTTACAGTCTGTGGTCTGAAATCAAAAGTTAGACCGAGTCCGACACCAGAAGCTGCTCCACTTCATATTTAATTATCACCACATGTGACCTTAACCAGTGATGAAACACTCCTCCTTATAAAGAACCTCTGAGGTCACCTGACACAAAAACAATCATCCTAAGTCATTCATAGTAAAGGTTCTATATGGAGGGGTGTTTCATCACTCGTGCATGTCTGATGAATGGCGAGGGCCAGAAACGTCACGTGGTGATAAACTTCATTCAACGTGACTTGGAGCAGCTTCTGCTGTCGGAGTCAGTCTAACTTTTGATTTCAGACACAGCTCAAGCGTTTTTAGTCTGATAACGGAAGGAGAAAAAAGTAAGGCGCGCTTCTCTGCTCTTATTTTGAAACGTAATAACGGAAGTCTTGGTGTGTATTCGGGTGAGCTTGACGCAGGCGCAGAGCTGATTTAACCTGCAGCAGCTGAGCAGCAGAGACTGAACCTCCTGCAACAAAAGAGACACAAGCGAATAAAGAAGAGAAACACGAGAAAGGTTTCATCCCTGATCACCGGAAACACACAGGTAAACTCATTTATTCACATCCGGTCAGTTTATTTCAATCTTCACATTTCTGTTTGTTCTCTGAGGAGAAGCCGGTCATGATGAACCTGCTGCAAAAAAAAAACAGAACAACCGAAAAACATGTCAGAATACGAACAGTAACTCGGTATTCATCTTATAAATCTGAATATTTCATCCAGTTAATTCGGTTTTAATCGGCTACATCTTCGTCTGCTGATGAGCCGAGCCGAGCCGAGCCGAGCCGAGCCAACGCCTCTGATTCAGCAGGATCAATGAGAGCGATGATCCCCGAACCACCTCACAACAGAATATCTACTACAACAGCCGAGCTGGGACATTCATAACGCGTTTACATTTCAAAATCTATTTATAATGTGTCCATTAGAACGAAGACGAACAGCCAATCAGAGCCAATCAGAGCCAATCCGGGCCAACGCCTAAGGATCGATAAACATGACTATCAGGAGGAAAACAGCTGACCGTTAAATGCACAGAAAAATGAATGTAGTTTGGTTTGAGTCTTCAGTGTGAGACTGAGAGGCCCAGTAATGGCTGCAGGTTTATTTCAGTGAGCTGAGGCGCTGCTGACCCACTTTCTAAATCTGCAGATAGTTTAATATTAGAAACATGTCAGGGCCAATATCAGCCACTCTAAATATCTGTGATTTAATCTACAGATCTGAGTACGGTGGCCTCAAAGGTCAACTGCAAAAAACATGACACAAAAAAAACCTTCACATTCAATGACATGTTTTAACGCTCCATGAAATGTTTTAACGCTCCATGAAATGTTTTAACGCTCCATGAAATGTTTTAACGCTCCATGAAATGTTTTAACGCTCCATGAGATGTTTTAACGCTCCATGAAATGTTTTAACGCTCCATGAAATGTTTTAACGCTCCATGAAATGTTTTAACGCTCCATGAAATGTTTTAACGCTCCATGAGATATTTTTGCGCTCCATGAAATGTTTTAACGCTCCATGAAATGTTTTAACGCTCCATGAAATGTTTTAACGCTCCATGAAATGTTTTAACGCTCCATGAGATGTTTTTGCGCTCCATGAGATGTTTTTGCGCTCCATGAGATGTTTTAACGCTCCATGAGATGTTTTTGCGCTCCATTAAATGTTTTAACGCTCCATGAGATGTTTTTGCGCTCCATGAAATGTTTTAACGCTCCATGAGATGTTTTTGCGCTCCATTAAATGTTTTAACGCTCCATGAAATGTTTTTGCGCTCCATGAAATGTTTTAACGCTCCATTAAATGTTTTAACGCTCCATGAAATGTTTTAACGCTCCATGAAATGTTTTTGCGCTCCATGAAATGTTTTTGCGCTCCATTAAATGTTTTAACGCTCCATGAGATGTTTTTGCGCTCCATGAAATGTTTTACCGCTCCATGAGATGTTTTTGCGCTCCATTAAATGTTTTAACGCTCCATGAAATGTTTTTGCGCTCCATTAAATGTTTTACCGCTCCATGAAATGTTTTTGCGCTCCATGAAATGTTTTTGCGCTCCATGAGATGTTTTTGCGCTCCATGAGATGTTTTTTGCGCTCCATGAAATGTTTTTGCGCTCCATGAAATGTTTTAACGCTCCATGAGATGTTTTTGCGCTCCATGAAATGTTTTAACGCTCCATGAGATGTTTTTGCGCTCCATGAAATGTTTTAACGCTCCATGAAATGTTTTAACGCTCCATGAAATGTTTTAACGCTCCATGAGATGTTTCTGCGCTCCATGAAATGTTTTTGCGCTCCATGAAATGTTTTTGCGCTCCATGAAATGTTTTACCGCTCCATGAAATGTTTTTGCGCTCCATGAGATGTTTTTGCGCTCCATGAAATGAGTGGGCTGGCGGGCGGGTGGGTTCAGGTGTGGCGTGTATTTTTGAGGCAGCTGTTCACTGTTTGTTTGTGATTCTCAGATTGAATCATGATGGAGAAATCAAACAGCCAATATGACTCCTTCCTGTACTGGAGGCAGCCAATCCCGTCACTCGACCTGTCAGAGCTGGAGGACCTGGGTTTGACTGACAGACAGCCGACCAATAGCAGCAAAGGAAAAGACAAGTCGTCCTCGCTGAGGGGTCAAGACGAGGAGGTGAGGGGACGAAGGAGGAACTGATCGGAACACACTCACCATGTTTATCTTCTATTAATGAGCAGCAGGACAGGAGACGACGATGTTCTGAATATCAGTGCTGACATTCACAACATCGTCTCCTGAAATATCTTTCATTCATTTCACGTGACGTCACAGGCTTATGGAACCGCCCACCTGGCGCCCAGTAAAGCTCCCTACCGCTGCACGCTCCGTGTTTATATCAGTTTTATTTTTATGACTTCATGCTGTAGTTACAGATGTCACCACTAGATGTCACTGTTGTTATTGTACACTAGCTGTAGATGAAGGCTGCAGGCAGTCACATCGAGTTCAAACCTCATTTCTGACACAACATTTTGGTTAGTTTGGACGTAAGGCTCTACTAGTTAATATGAACATTACGTCTCCATGGTAACCAAACAAGATGACCGGTGACGTTGGGGACAGTGGGACAGAGACAAGGCAGGGCTTTGAGACACTGGCAGGGAGAGTCTGTGTCTCTATAGTTGTCATTGTGGGGACTGCTGAAAGTTGGTCTGTCAGGTGTTGGACTTGCCTGGTGAAGCTTCTTTCTCTTTTCTCAGCATCCTCCTTTACTTTGGCTAACTGATCACGGAGCATGCTGTTCTCCTGTTTTAGTGCCTCTACACTTCCTCTGAGCTCAGATGCCAAGGCCTGGTTTTCTCTCTTGAGCTGCTGGAGCTCCTCTTGAAGCTGCTGCACAGTGTTGTCTTGGGGGTCAGACAGCCTGGCCTGGGTCAGCTCTTTGAATTCAGCAAAGTCCAGCTCCAGCAGGGCCATACTCTCCTTCAGCTGGTTGGTGGAGCTGGCAGGTGTAGGAGGGGCAGAGATGGACAAGGTGGCGGGGTTCTCTGTTGGGCTCTCATCTTCACTGTCAGAGCGGACATTTATCCTCTTGGTGTCCACCTCAGCTTTTAACAGGGAGAACGCCTCTTCAAAGGACTTCAGGTAGGCTTCATTTCCCTGGACCATGACCTTTCCCTTGGTATAATATGTTACACCAAGTTGTGTTTACAGATCTTTAGTCTGCCTCCTGAGCCAATTCCCTCACGGGACACATTTGCATAATTCTTGCACAAAGTATCTTTCCAGATGTAAACGGAGTTGGTGAAGAATATGAGGTTCTTCTTCTTCCCTCTTTGTATTGTGTGTAGAAAGTGAAGAGGACCTCTGGGTTGTCAAGTAGTGTCTTCTCCTTAGGCCGTGTTCACACTTCTTTTTTCAACTGCCAGCACCTTTTTTACATACAACCCTCTGGAAAAAGGAAAAAGGAGGACACCTTTTCAAAAAGTGCTGTGCCCGACGCCTTTTTCAGTTGAATTGTTTTAACTTTTCAGAAAAGCGCTGAGTGACGTCAAGCGCCTTTCTGACAGCTGACCAATCAGGACGAGTCGAGTATGCGCTTGTACCTTCCCTAGTAACTTACGTCCCTAGTTACCGGTGGCCAAAAAGATGTGGTGTGAATTGCGTGTCTGCTCCGGTCCTTTACGGCTCCGTGCACCCTCGTCAGTCAACACCCACCAGCTGCGTTCTCAGTCCGCAGCTCGGAGAGCACAGCCAGACAGCTGGAGAGCGGAGACAAAGGAATGCCCGCGGTAATTTTACAGATTCACTCGCGACAGCGGGAGATAATACGATGTACGTGGTATAAAACTTTATATTAACCTTATAAACACATAAACAAACACACGTACGGTCGTTTTTCTGAACCGTCAAAACGTGTGTTTTATTCTGAAAATAAACCGGAGGTTTTAATGTTGTATCGGTGTCTGACTTCCCATCCCGCTTGTTCTTTTCTCTGCTAAATTGACACGTTGTGCTCCGGCCATACGCTCCGGCACGGTTGCGCTGTAGGCTAATCCCGTTGTTAAGGTTACAGAACACTCACGTAAAAGCGCTCAAAAGGCGCTGAAGGCAGCGCTTTTTTATGAAAAAGAAGTCAAGTGTGAACACAGTATGTTTCTCCCTAGCTGCTGCACTCTTACATTTAGCAGGGTGTTCATCTTCCCTGCTCTCTGTTCTGGGAGCTGTGCTGTACTTTGCTGCATTACAGGTTTCCATGGCAACCAATTGTTTACTCCAAAAGGGGGCTGGGCTACCTGTTAGCTAACTGTCTGCATTAGATACCTCTGTTGTTTGCTATTGAAAATTAGCAATCTAGACATTTGACAGCTAGCTAGTTTACAGTTTGGTAGTTGTTTTGATTTAAAAATATATCCAAATATTTCATTTTTCTTCTGTTTTGTTGATTCATGTTGTTACCTCTTCTTTCAAGTCCTTTCTGAAGATTATTTGAAGGTTCTTTTGCTAAATGTCTCACTTTTTAGGTCCAAGTTTGAGCTCATTTTTGATGCAGCTTCTTCTCCTGGAATCTCTCTCTCTCCTGTCTCTCTCTCCTGTCTCTCTCTCTCTCCTCTCTCTCTGTCTCTCTCTCCTCTCTCTCTCTCCTGTCTCTCTCTCTCTCTCTCTCTCTCTCTCTCTCTCTCTCTCTCCTGTCTCTCTCTCTCTCTCTCTCCCTCTCTCTCTCTCCTGTCTCTCTCTCTCTCTCTCTCTCTCTCTCTCTCTCCTGTCTCTCTCTCTCTCTCTCTCTCTCTCTCTCTCCTGTCTCTCTCTCTCCTGTCTCTCTCTCTCTCTCTCTCTCTCTCTCTCAATTCAATTCAAAGGGCTTTATTAGCATGGTAAACATACATTAACATTGCTAAAGCATTAATCAAAATAAAACACAAAATGATGTACAATGAAAGAATAAACAAAGATTCAATATTTCACTAACAGAGCTGTGCAGGTCCACCTTGTTTGTTTGTTTTTAAATACAAGAAAGAAAAAAAAACATGATTACAATTTAATTTAACTTTTTTTATATACAGATGACTACATATAACATAAATATAAAATAAAAATGTAAAGATTTAAAGATTAATAAAGTATATAAAATACAATAAATAAATAAATAAAAGAAATAAAGGTGTATGTACAGCTCTGTGGTGTGTGTGTGTGTATGTACAGCTCTGTGGTGTGTGTGTGTGTGTATGTACAGCTCTGTGGTGTGTGTGTGTGTATGTACAGCTCTGTGGTGTGTGTGTATGTACAGCTCTGTGGTGTGTGTGTGTATGTACAGCTCTGTGGTGTGTGTGTGTACAGCTCTGTGGTGTGTGTGTATGTACAGCTCTGTGGTGTGTGTATGTATGTACAGCTCTGTGGTGTGTGTGTGTATGTACAGCTCTGTTGTGTGTGTGTGTGTGTGTGTACAGCTCTGTGGTGTGTGTGTGTATGTACAGCTCTGTTGTGTGTGTGTGTGTGTGTGTACAGCTCTGTGGTGTGTGTGTGTATGTACAGCTCTGTTGTGTGTGTGTGTGTGTATGTACAGCTCTGTGGTGTGTGTGTGTATGTACAGCTCTGTTGTGTGTGTGTGTGTGTGTGTACAGCTCTGTGGTGTGTGTGTGTATGTACAGCTCTGTGGTGTGTGTATGTATGTACAGCTCTGTTGTGTGTGTGTGTGTGTGTGTACAGCTCTGTGGTGTGTGTGTGTATGTACAGCTCTGTGGTGTGTGTGTGTGTATGTACAGCTCTGTGGTGTGTGTGTGTGTATGTACAGCTCTGTGGTGTGTGTGTGTATGTACAGCTCTGTTGTGTGTGTGTGTGTGTATGTACAGCTCTGTGGTGTGTGTGTGTGTATGTACAGCTCTGTGGTGTGTGTGTGTATGTACAGCTCTGTGGTGTGTGTGTGTGTATGTACAGCTCTGTGGTGTGTGTTTGTGTATGTACAGCTCTGTGGTGTGTGTGTGTGTATGTACAGCTCTGTGATGTGTGTGTGTATGTACAGCTCTGTGGTGTGTGTGTGTGTATGTACAGCTCTGTGGTGTGTGTGTGTATGTACAGCTCTGTGGTGTGTGTGTGTGTATGTACAGCTCTGTGGTGTGTGTGTGTGTATGTACAGCTCTGTGGTGTGTGTGTGTATGTACAGCTCTGTGGTGTGTGTGTGTATGTACAGCTCTGTGGTGTGTGTGTGTATGTACAGCTCTGTGGTGTGTGTGTGTATGTACAGCTCTGTGGTGTGTGTGTGTATGTACAGCTCTGTGGTGTGTGTGTGTATGTACAGCTCTGTGGTGTGTGTGTGTGTACAGCTCTGTGGTGTGTGTGTGTGTGTACAGCTCTGTGGTGTGTGTATGTACAGCTCTGTGGTGTGTGTGTGTGTATGTACAGCTCTGTGGTGTGTGTGTGTGTATGTACAGCTCTGTGGTGTGTGTGTGTGTACAGCTCTGTGGTGTGTGTGTGTGTGTGTGTACAGCTCTGTGGTGTGTGTGTGTGTATATGTACAGCTCTGTGGTGTGTGTGTGTGTGTATGTACAGCTCTGTGGTGTGTGTGTGTGTACAGCTCTGTGGTGTGTGTGTATGTACAGCTCTGTGGTGTGTGTGTGTGTACAGCTCTGTGGTGTGTGTGTGTATGTACAGCTCTGTGGCGTGTGTGTGTGTATGTACAGCTCTGTGGTGTGTGTGTATGTACAGCTCTGTGGTGTGTGTGTGTGTACAGCTCTGTGGTGTGTGTGTGTATGTACAGCTCTGTGGCGTGTGTGTGTGTATGTACAGCTCTGTGGTGTGTGTGTGTGTACAGCTCTGTGGTGTGTGTGTATGTACAGCTCTGTGGTGTGTGTGTGTGTATGTACAGCTCTGTGGTGTGTGTGTGTATGTACAGCTCTGTGGTGTGTGTGTGTGTATGTACAGCTCTGTGATGTGTGTGTGTATGTACAGCTCTGTGGTGTGTGTGTGTATGTACAGCTCTGTGGTGTGTGTGTGTGTGTACAGCTCTGTGGTGTGTGTGTGTATGTACAGCTCTGTGGTGTGTGTGTGTGTATGTACAGCTCTGTGGTGTGTGTGTGTGTACAGCTCTGTATGTACAGCTCTGTGGTGTGTGTGTGTATGTACAGCTCTGTGGCGTGTGTGTGTATGTACAGCTCTGTGGTGTGTGTGTGTGTGTACAGCTCTGTGGTGTGTGTGTGTGTGTACAGCTCTGTGGTGTGTGTGTGTGTATGTACAGCTCTGTGGCGTGTGTGTGTATGTACAGCTCTGTGGTGTGTGTGTGTGTGTACAGCTCTGTGGTGTGTGTGTGTATGTACAGCTCTGTGGTGTGTGTGTGTGTGTATGTACAGCTCTGTGGCGTGTGTGTGTATGTACAGCTCTGTGGCGTGTGTGTGTATGTACAGCTCTGTGGCGTGTGTGTGTATGTACAGCTCTGTGGTGTGTGTGTGTGTGTATGTACAGCTCTGTGGTGTGTGTGCGTGTGTACAGCTCTGTGGTGTGTGTGTATGTACAGCTCTGTGGTGTGTGTGTGTGTGTATGTACAGCTCTGTGGTGTGTGTGTGTGTGTGTACAGCTCTGTGATGTGTGTGTGTATGTACAGCTCTGTGGTGTGTGTGTGTGTACAGCTCTGTGGTGTGTGTGTGTGTGTATGTACAGCTCTGTGGTGTGTGTGTGTGTATGTACAGCTCTGTGGTGTGTGTGTGTGTACAGCTCTGTGGTGTGTGTGTGTGTATGTACAGCTCTGTGGTGTGTGTGTGTGTATGTACAGCTCTGTGGTGTGTGTGTGTGTACAGCTCTGTGGTGTGTGCGTGTGTATGTACAGCTCTGTGGTGTGTGTGTGTGTACAGCTCTGTGATGTGTGTGTGTATGTACAGCTCTGTGGTGTGTGTGTGTGTACAGCTCTGTGGTGTGTGTGTGTGTGTATGTACAGCTCTGTGGTGTGTGTGTGTGTATGTATAGCTCTGTGGTGTGTGTGTGTGTACAGCTCTGTGGTGTGTGTGTGTACAGCTCTGTGGTGTGTGTGTATGTACAGCTCTGTGGTGTGTGTGTGTGTACAGCTCTGTGGTGTGTGTGTGTGTACAGCTCTGTGGTGTGTGTGTATGTACAGCTCTGTGGTGTGTGTGTGTGTGTATGTACAGCTCTGTGGTGTGTGTGTATGTACAGCTCTGTGGTGTGTGTGTGTGTGTACATCTCTGTGGTGTGTGTGTGTGTGTGTACATCTCTGTGGTGTGTGTGTGTGTACAGCTCTGTGGTGTGTGTACAGCTCTGTGGTGTGTGTGTGTGTATGTACAGCTCTGTGGTGTGTGTGTGTGTGTATGTACAGCTCTGTGGTGTGTGTGTGTATGTACAGCTCTGTGTTGTGTGTATGTATGTACAGTTATTTACAGATTAGTGTTGGACGCTCTCTTCTGGTCGCAGCAGCTCACATAACGTGCTGCAGTGATGGCACATTGTTGGACCTCACCCAGCAGGTACACCAGTTTGTGCCCATTGTCTATAGCCAGGTCTGTCTGTGGCGTCCTCTCTCGATGGCGAGGCCGTGTTCACTGAGTCTGTCCTCTTTGGAGAGCCAGGTCTGTCTGTGGCGTCCTCTCTCGATGGCGAGGCCGTGTTCACTGAGTCTGTCCTCTTTGGGGAGCCAGGTCTGTCTGTGGCGTCCTCTCTCGATGGCGAGGCCGTGTTCACTGAGTCTGTCCTCTTTGGGGAGCCAGGTCTGTCTGTGGCGTCCTCTCTCGATGGCGAGGCTGTGTTCACTGACTCTGTCCTCTTTGTGGAGCCAGGTCTGTCGGTGGCGTCCTCTCTCGATGGCGAGGCCGTGTTCACTGACTCTGTCCTCTTTGGGGAGTCAGGTCTATCTGTGGCGTCCTCTCTCGATGGCGAGGCCGTGTTCACTAACTCTGTCCTCTTTGTGGAGCCAGGTCTGTCGGTGGCGTCCTCTCTCGATGGCGAGGCCGTGTTCACTGACTCTGTCCTCTTTGGGGAGCCAGGTCTATCTGTGGCGTCCTCTCTCGATGGCGAGGCCGTGTTCACTGAGTCTGTCCTCTTTGGGGAGCCAGGTCTGTCTGTGGCGTCCTCTCTCGATGGCGAGGCCGTGTTCACTGAGTCTGTCCTCTTTGGGGAGCCAGGTCTGTCGGTGGCGTCCTCTCTCGATGGCGAGGCCGTGTTCACTGAGTCTGTCCTCTTTGGGGAGCCAGGTCTGTCTGTGGCGTCCTCTCTCGATGGCGAGGCCGTGTTCACTGAGTCTGTCCTCTTTGGGGAGCCAGGTCTGTCGGTGGCGTCCTCTCTCGATGGCGAGGCCGTGTTCACTGAGTCTGTCCTCTTTGGGGAGCCAGGTCTGTCGGTGGCGTCCTCTCTCGATGGCGAGGCCGTGTTCACTGAGTCTGTTCTCTTTGGGGAGCCAGGTCTGTCTGTGGCGTCCTCTCTCGATGGTGAGGCCGTGTTCACTGAGTCTGTCCTCTTTGGGGAGCCAGGTCTGTCGCTGGCGTCCTCTCTCGATGGCGAGGCCGTGTTCACTGAGTCTGTCCTCTTTGGGGAGCCAGGTCTGTCGCTGGCGTCCTCTCTCGATGGCGAGGCCGTGTTCACTGAGTCTGTCCTCTTTGGGGAGCCAGGTCTGTCGGTGGC
Source organism: Tautogolabrus adspersus (assembly GCA_020745685.1). Lineage (NCBI taxonomy): Eukaryota > Metazoa > Chordata > Actinopteri > Labriformes > Labridae > Tautogolabrus > Tautogolabrus adspersus. The sequence continues at coordinate 28,275,888 of CM036550.1, read as the reverse complement.
GTCCTCTCTCGATGGCGAGGCCGTGTTCACTGAGTCTGTACATGGTCAAACATTTCCTCAGCTTTGGATCAGTCACAGTGCTCAGATATTCTGCCTCTGTGTAATCTCTATTTAGGGTCAGATAAAGTTCTAATTTGCTCTGTTTTTTGGTTGATTCTGTTCAATGTGTTAAATAGTTTTCTTTTAGTGTTTTAATAATTTGGTTGATTCTGATTGGGTTTCTGTCTGAGGGCTCTGCTTGTGAATACAGTCCCAGAACCAGGTGTCCGAGGGGGCAGGTCTCTATAAGCTCTCTGGAGGTCAGGGCTTTGTTATGGAGCGTGTCAGGGTCACTTTCTTTCAAGTGGTTATAAAACTTAAAAGCTCTCTTTTGAATGTTGATTATTAATGGGTATCTCTCTGTCTGTCTGTCTGTCTGTCTGTCTGTCTGTCTGTCTGTCTGTCTGTCTGTCTGTCTGTCTGTCTGTCTGTCTGTCTGTAGGGCGGTCTGTCTGAGTTTTCATCCTTCAACTATTGGAGAGCTCCGATCGCCGGCGTGGACGCTCTGCTGGCCGACCTCAACCTGCTGCTGTGAGACCCAGAATGACCTGAAATCATCTGACCTTTAACCCCTAATCAACCTGACCTTTGACCCTTAATCAAAATGACATTTGACCCCGAATTGCTAGACCCCCGATCAGTCATACAGTTTTCCTCTCGCCCTGACGTCTCCACTAACACAAAGGAAAATCAATTTGCAGAAAGCTTTGTTTTCACACTGAGAGTCTTCATGGAGGCTGATCCTGGTTCAGGTTTAGATTGTAGTCCCTCTGAGTCCAGCTCAGTCTCTCTGTTTCCATGTCGATGCTCATCACCTCATCAATCATTCTGATAATTTCCCATGATAACCCACCAAATCCCTGACAGATGCTCTAATTTATACCCGACTTTAAAGACCATGGAGCAGGAGGAGATAAAGATTCAAGTTTGTGAGGAAAGAAAACCGAAACGTACAGAGGTCAGTGAACGCAGCGCCTGCATTGTTTTTTTACTCTGAGTAAAATTGAATCGGCACGTAAGTTAGAATCTTTGAGTTTGATGGAATGAGTCAGTAAACGCATCATCACTGAACGCCACTCTGTGCTCCCAGGGATCTGATTGGTCGATGTGAATCAACTTCAGGAAATAGACGGCTGAATGACGCTCGGATGAGAGGGCTGTTTCTTCGTATAGAAAGCCTGATTCAGAGTCCTCCGTTGAATCTACGTCGTCTCCATGGCAACTGAAAGCGAGCGTGTTATGTTGAAGTGATAAATGTTGAGCAGCAGTTGTTGAGATCGGCTTGTGGCGTTCTTCTGCAGAATTTTGAAAACGGCTGCGATGCTGGAAATGTTGTAAAAGCAGGAAACATGATGCTGCCCAGTTGACCAATCACAGGGCTCACAGTCTGCATCGTTTCAACGTGTAGTAAAATTTTGGAGGAGGTGCAGGTCAGGCTATGAGTGGAGGCTTCTCTGTAGGAACACGGTGACACGATGGCGTGGATTCAACGCAGAAGAACAAATCAGGCTGAAAGTCAAAGTGTTGTTTAGACGAGAGAATCGCTGTCCGCAACATCAACAACAACAACAACAACGTGCGTTAAAACAAACCTTGTGGATTCATCAGGTCATGATGAAGAGCTTTCACACTCCGAGGTCACCCTGAACGTTACCTCGATCACTCCAAACCCTGCTCCGTAGACCTCAGTTTAATCCAGATCAATCCTGAACCTGAATCCAGAATGTGTTTACACCCGAGTCCTGATCCAGATCATACACCCGAGTCCTGATCCAGATCATACACCCGAGTCCTGATCAAACACCCGAGTCCTGATCCAGATCAAACACCCGAGTCCTGATCCAGATCATACACCCGAGTCCTGATCCAGATTATACACCCGAGTCCTGATCCAGATCAAACACCCGAGTCCTGATCCAGATCAAACACCCGAGTCCTGATCCAGATCAAACACCCGAGTCCTGATCCAGATCAAACACCCGAGTCCTGATCCAGATCAAACACCCGAGTCCTGATCCAGATCAAGCCCAAGATAGTTGTATTAAACACAGGTTGATCCCCGTGATGTGAAGGAGTCTAAAATGTTCCAAACACTGATTTATGTTTGTCTCATTAACGCTCGTTATTTATTTATTTATAAGAGAAGAGTTTATTTTTCCATCTGTGCCTTTTTGTTTGTTTCTCCTGAGCGGCTTCGTCTCACCTCATTATTGATTCATGTGTTCATTTATTTCTCATGTCGCTGAGCGAGCCTCAAACTAGAGCCACACGAGGACAAAAGACGTCCACCTCATGTACACCTGTGCACATGTTTACCTGTGCACACGTTTACCTGTGTACACCTGTTTACCTGTGAATGCACGTTTACCTGTTTACACTTGTGAAAATGTGCACCTGCCAACAAGAAAATAAAGTGGTTGATTTTGATGGGAGTGACTCGTGTTGTTGGAGTTCTTGTGTGACATGTTTGTATTTAAGGTCCAATCATTTATAAACGTCAGACATCTATAGAATCACATTTGAGTCCACGTGGAAGAATTTCTGTTTGTGTCAACAGCTTTCAGTAAATCAGGAGAAAATGGTGAGGGGCTACATGTGCAGGTTGTCAGTGATCCAGGTCACGGTTTATCAGAGCTCGGTCCAAGCTGGACTCAGGTAAACATGTGGAAGACGTTAGGTTAAGCCTGGCTCACACTGCAGGATAATCGGGCCGATTTGAGGTCCGATTCCTCCTCCCCGACAATCGCAGGGTCGCTCCCGACTCGAGGCTGCTCGGAACCGATTCTCTGCCCAGATTATCTTGTAGTGTGAGTTCCACACAAGTTCCAATCTTAACGTCCCCGATCTGCTCGGCGATCGTCGGGGACGCTCCGATTTATTTCAAACATGTTTGATATTTAGAATGTAAAATCTTGACAATTACGTCATAAGCGCGTCTGGCAGAAGTCGCGCATGACTACAATATTATCACAATATTATATAACCTCTAATTATCTCTGCAAAACGCAGAAACCTGCAGTCCTCAGTGGCTGCGGAGACGAGGACTCCTCCTCTCCTCAGCCACCTGCATGCGAGTCCATATACGTCGGCTTTTTGTTTTAGGTTTCTGTTCACAGGACGGCACAGATCATCAGTGCAGAACATTTCTGAAACATTACATCCATATATCTACGTCTGTATCAACTTTCCTTTATCCTACAACAACTTCCACTTCCTTCTCTGCCGTCCCCTGGAGTCCGTTGGAGTTTTAAATGAAACTTTATTAACAATTGTCAACGCTGCGTCCCGATTTTCACTCGTACAGTGTGAGCTCTCAGGAGGTGCCCGACAATCGGGTCGTACAGTGTGAGCTCTCAGGAGGTGCCCGACAATCGGGTCGTACAGTGTGAGCTCTCAGGACGTGCCCGACAATCGGGTCGTACAGTGTGAGCACATAAATCTTAAGGTCTGGTCGTGCGTCGTAAACGATTCAGTCGTACAGTGTGAGCTGACGTTCCACCCCGACTTTTATACAATCGGGGGAATATCGTACAGTGTGAGCCCGGCTTTAGAGGTGGCGAGACTTCAACCTTTAAAACCAGTCTCCATCTCATGGCTCGATGGCCTGGAGTCAGGCCAGGAATTCATTTTGGGAGTTATACATTACAAAGACAACAGCCACAAGTCACAATATAGTTTTAACTTTATTCACTCATTCTTTAAGTTCAGATATAATCAGAGAGATTCTGTATAATATCAGAGTACAGAGTTTCCCCGTTTACAAACATCTTCACGGCCACATCTCAGAGCCCTGCAGGCGGGAACGCGCCTCTTCTACAGGCTGATCTCAGTTCAGCTTTCTGTTCGGCTGTGTACCACATAATGACGTCATCCTGCGGCTCACGCTGACCCCAGGTCTGTTCATCAGTGTCGTCACAGAGCCCGCCCACGGGAGGTTAACTCACTCTGACTTCCACCTCCGGTGTCGAGAGGCCGCCATATTTATTCGACATTAAACATAAAAATAACTATTTTTTAATTCTTTGTCGGCAGGTGAACACCTGTTAGCACGTCGTTTACGCACGGAGACGTAAACCCGCGCGGCTCAACAACAAAAGAAGGTAAAACACGCTTAAATTCAACCTGCTAACAGTCTGCTAGCACACATGCTAACGGCTAACACAACTAGCTGCTAAACATGCGCGTCAAAACAGATTGCACTTCCTGTGAGGACTTTCAATATAAAACATAAAGATCCCGAGGTTTGAAAGGAAACATTAAAATATCAATCATTAGAAAAGGAAACTATTTTAAGGTCATATTTCAAAACCTATTACCAGCTGACTTCAGGAAAAATCATAGTTTAAAATAAAGACTTCTGTAAGTATTGATTTAACATTTTATTTATTTAACACAGAAAGTGAACTGGAGACACAAACATCTCTCATCATCCTCATCTTCATCAGCTGCCAACACAAACTGATAATAAACACTAAACTTAACTGAATCAGTACATTTATATTTCTATCTGAATAAATACTTTTAGCTTTTCCACGTAGTGAGAAGTTTAAGTTCTTTAAACAGATCGAGAAGAAAAATCGTAATGAATAGTTTTTTCTTTCCAGCTTCTCAAACGTATGTTTCTTAAATCTTATATTAAATCATACACGTCTGTGTCCCACGGTGTGTAAAGGGAACCTCTGCTTTTGATTCTCTGAACTCCTGACAAGTCTTCTCTAGAAATGATATTAAATACAGATGTTACAGAGACAGATGTGAACTGAAGTGCTTTTATTTTGTTATTATCGCCCGACTGAAGCGCTTTTATTTTGTTATTATCGCCCGACTGAAGCGCTTTTATTTTGTTATTATCGCCCGACTGAAGCGCTTTTATTTTGTTATTATCGCCCGACTGAAGCGCTTTTATTTTGTTATTATCGCCCGACTGAAGCGCTTTTATTTTGTTATTATCGCCCGACTATAAAGAAGTTTTGACAAGCATTACGAGATTTCAATCATGATGAAATTGATCAACATTTTGGAAGAATATTTTGTTTGATTGGAAAATAGAGAAAGACTTAAATTATGATGGACTGATTTCACCCATGAATTTAAGTTCACAGATTAAAAAGCAACACCAGTATAACCAGTAATCATTCAATTCATCACTATACTTTATCCAGCTTGTGTACATGATTTCTAAAACAGTGTCTTTTTGTATACAGATAACTTATATATGCCAAAAAGTATCTGTGTTCAGATTCAGAACAAACCTCTCAATAGAAGTACTTTAAAGAACTCACTTCAATGCTCTTATTTTGAAGGCTGTATCCATACAACCGGGGATGTAACCATCGCTGCCTCGCGCTAACTTTCTGCAGTAAACAAGCCCGGAGAAGCCCGACGAGCCGCAGCGTGAGCTCCAGTCTGTTTTTAAAGGCATCTAGGATGCCCGTGTTCACATACCGGAGCCGTGTTTAGCTAACGGGGAGAGAGAAACGCTCGCAGAGCTTCCACACACGGAGCGATCCGGTCTGATTAGCCTGCTAGCTGTGCTAACATTAGCATAGAGGAGCACGAACTGCTGGCACCTAACAAACTTCAGCGCGGTAAGTAGCTGCTCTTTCCTCCTCCGGTGTAACTGACCGACCTTTTTCTGTGTGTCCGCTTCTAATAGAACATCACGGATAGTGATACAGGTGAAGGAGTTTCAGGTGAGATCTCCGAGACGCGGTTTGACGGCGCGCGCTTGAAGATTGCTAGTTAACCGGATGTGGAAGTAGTTTTTTCTCTGCGTGTAAAATAGGAAATTTCTCGGTGACTTCCCCCGGAAAACCAACAACTTAATATCAAACGGTTTCCTGTCAGTGCTTCTGTAAACGTGTGTGTCGGGCCGGTCGTGTTGTTTACCGGCGGTGGATGTTAGAAACAGTCCGAGCAGGGGAGCCCGGGGGGGGACGTGGCACATGGCGGACTCTGTTCTGTCCATGAAGGCGCGTAAAATGGCTCCTCGGCCGCGGAGAGAAGAACCTCGTCCCTCTGCGCTGTGTCTCCATCTACGGAGCTGAGCCGAGCTGTGTGTCCATTATCGGACACAGTGTCGGGATAACTTCCATAGTTTAGTCTGTGCACCAGGTGTTACAGCCAGGTGTTACAGCCAGGTGTTACAGCCAGGTGTTACAGCCAGGTGTTACAGCCAGGTGTTACAGCCAGGTGTTCCTGTGCTCCACGTAAGGATCAAATATGTACGGTTAGCACCAAAAACACTGTCAGTGTGAATCCGTTATCGGACAAATATCGACTGTTTTGTTTTGACACTTTTAAGAAGTCCAATAAAAGTCATATCCTTTCTCTGCCGTTTAAATGTGCTCCATATTTATAATTAAATTACTTTATAACATGAAACAGCTCTTAGAAACTAAGAGGTTTGAAATGTGCCCCTTTAGTGAAACAGAGGCGGGCCTTGTCCGATAATGGACACGTAGCCATTAGCTTCGGATAACACGTTAATAAACCGTAAAGTGTGCTATGTGTTAACATGGACAGCTTCTCTTCCTGCACGCTCTGTTAATACAGATAGGACACTTTGAGTACACACATGAACAAAGTGAAGACTCTCATCTTAGTTTGTATTGTGGAGATAATAAGTAACAGACTACAAACATGGAGGCTAGTTAAAGTGTGGTGAAGTGAGGAATCATGCTGCGTTCCAGTTGAACTGGGAAGTGGGAAATTCCGAGTTCCCAGTCAGAAGTGTCAACTGGAACGCCCCCTGAAGTCGTAATTACTAGTCGGAAACTCGGAGAAGTCGGAGGAGCCCGAGTTAAAATCCAACATGGCTGCTACGTGCATCAACCGTACGTTAAAGCTGAGACTATAGTGTTTATGAGCCGCTTGTTCCTCTCTCTGTGTGATTAAATCAATCACACTGATAGTATCGTGACAGTTCTATCTGTGGACATGTTGTCATGTTATCTTCGTGCACAAACTATCACGTAGTGTGTTGTTATCGTCTGGTGTTAGCTAACAAAACAAAGGTACTCCTGGAGGCGTCCATGTTGCTTTTTCTGACTTGCAACTGGAACACGCTCAACTCGGCTGTGACGTCATTCCCAGCTCCGAGTTCGGAGGTAACTGGAACGCAGCAAGAGACACACATGATACATACACACTGCTTTTATACGTGTGTGTGTTCTTATTGATGGTTACTGTTTGTATGAAATCATCTCTAATTAGACCTTATTAATCCTGAAATAGGAATACAGTCACAGAACACGAAACAGGCCATCATTTATATTTACATCATACATTACATTATGCTGTATCAGCGACACCAGAAAGTGATTTTATCACCTTACAGTCTAGAAGGCGTTCACCCCTGTAGAGTACATAATAATACTTCTGTAAAACTAACATCTCATGAAGTGTCAGTCCAGTCTCAAGTCTCCACATCTTAATATCAAAGTGTCGTCTCCGACATCTTTTATTCATATACTTCCAAATGTTAGCAGTGTTAGCTGCATGGCGGCTAATTGTTACAGGGTTAGTTTGTCTGTGTGTTCGAATAGCTGCAGAAATGCTTTCTACACTAACATGTTCTTCACCACTACATTTCTGTGTGTTTGTGTTCAGATGTCTCTGGTGGACCTGGGGAAGCGTCTGCTGGACGCGGCTCGTAAAGGTCAGGACGATGAGGTCAGAAACCTGATGGCCAATGGAGCTCCTTTCACCACCGACTGGGTGAGACAGTGAATGCAACCTTCAGTTTAAAGGACTTGATGTTGTTAAAGAGTGAAGAACATGGTGTGATTAAAAACATGACGTCATGTCTGTGTGTTTCCTGCAGCTCGGGACGTCCCCGCTCCACCTGGCCGCTCAGCACGGCCATTACTCCACCGCCGACGTCCTGCTGAGAGCCGGCGTCAGCAGAGACGCCCGCACCAAGGTGGACAGGACCCCCCTGCACATGGCTGCTGCTGAGGGACACACTGTCATCGTGGAGCTGCTGGTGCGGGTGAGACCTGATGACGATTTGTTGAAACTTTAGTGTGTGTTTAATTCTATGATACTTCAGCTGAGTCCTCAAGGTGCAGCGTCACAAGAAACCGCCACATAACAGCTTTCAGTGTTGTGACAGAAAGTCCCTTCAGCAGCTTAATGAAGAATCTGTCTCTTACCTCAGAGCGGAGCAGACATCAACGCCAAAGACATGCTGAAGATGACGGCTTTGCATTGGGCGGCGCAGCACGGTCACCAGGGTGTCGCAGACACTCTTATAAAACACGGTGCTGACGTGCACTCGCTCAGTAAGTTCGACAAGACACCATTCGACATTGCCGTTGACATCCAGAACACGGAGCTGATGCTGCTGCTGCAGGTGAGAACACTAACAGACATCTGAACTGTTAACTTCTATTCAGTTTACCTGAACAAGGAATAAACTTAACACTGTGTGTGTGTGTGTGTGTGTGTGTCTGTGTGTGTCTGTGTGTGTGTGTGTGTGTGTCTGTGTGTGTGTGTGTGTGTGTGTGTCTGTGTGTCTGTGTGTGTGTGTGTGTGTGTCTGTGTGTGTCTGTGTGTGTGTGTGTGTGTGTGTCTGTCTGTGTGTGTGTGTGTCTGTGTGTGTGTGTCTGTGTGTCTGTGTGTGTGTGTGTGTGTCTGTGTGTGTGTGTCTGTGTGTGTGTGTGTGTGTGTGTCTGTGTGTGTGTGTGTGTGTGTCTCTGTGTGTGTGTGTGTGTCTGTGTGTGTGTGTCTGTGTGTGTGTGTGTGTCTGTGTGTGTGTGTGTGTGTGTGTGTGTGTCTGTGTGTGTCTCTGTGTGTCTGTGTGTGTGTGTGTCTGTGTGTGTCTCTGTGTGTCTCTGTGTGTCTGTGTGTGTGTGTGTGTGTCTGTGTGTGTCTCTGTGTGTGTCTCTGTGTGTCTGTGTGTGTGTGTGTCTGTGTGTGTCTCTGTGTGTCTCTGTGTGTGTGTGTCTGTGTGTGTGTGTGTGTGTGTGTGTCTGTGTGTGTGTGTGTGTGTGTGTGTGTAGGAGGGCATGCAGAACCAGGTGAACATGAATCAGGTGAGTATGAACATGGAGACCGGCACCACCAACCAGCCACAATTTATCATCCAGGGGATCCCTGCCATCCAGGGGGGCGTGGTCAACCTGGCTGACCTGCTCAACAAGGCTGGCGCAGGTAAGCAGGCACGCACACACTCACACACACTCATACTGATCCCCTCAGCACTCTGGGCCATCGTCATGGTTGTGTTTTGTTGTCTCAGGAGACTCAGAGGAAGCGATGGCCGCCAGCGCTCTGGATTCCAACATCCAGCATACTGTCGTCAACGAGGGCGGTCAGAGGGTTATTACCATAGTAACAGACCAACATGGCAACCTGCAAACAACAGGAGGGATGGCGCCGCCTTTTTTCGTCACCATGCAGCACGGACAGCAGAGTAAGACATACTCATAGCGAACAGTAGAACATGGCCTGAGTCCCAGCAACAGTCTGATGAACTATCTGTGTGTGTTTCAGTGCTGGCAGTGCCGGCCAACACGGTAACAGAGGAGGTGGTGACCGAGGAGCCGCAGCCTCCGCCCTCCAGGAAGAGGAAGCTGGAGATGACCAACAATCACAATGACGGTGGAGAGACGGTGAGCAGCTACCGTGTTTACCCCTGCAGTGTACTGTTCAAAAAGAACCTGAAAGTTCTCCTCCTCTGAACTTTTGTTGAAGAAAGAAAAGCTGGAAAGGTTTCTGAAGTCTTTCATCACCGTTACGTGAACAGAAGTTCAGGGTGGATATTTTCCTCAGGTGTTTCTGTATACAAACATAATAATTCACAGGACTATGGGACTCCTTCAATAAGGTCAAACAGTGAACTCACCAAACGTCTTCAGTGGTTTTAACCTAACTCTTCAGAAAGTTGACTGAACGTTAGTTATTATAACGATGAATGGAATAATCGGATCATTGTTGGCACGATTACTGACTGACTTCTTTTGATCTCTCAGCTTTAAATCGTTACGTTTTAAAGTCAAAATCTGTCATCAAAACTCTGAATACAAGCTTAGCCTTAAACAGAACTAATGTTCATGTAACAAGATGTTGAACAGCCTGGTAACTATAGTGATGTCATGCATCCTGGTTACTATGGTGACATGGTGCATCCTGGGAGTGTGCTCTTTGAAGTAACAGCACTTACATTTAAAAGCTGAAAAAGCTTGGAGTGGAACTATCTCACACGTCTTCTTCTTCTCCTTTAGGAGTTGTTGCAGAGGCAGCTGCAGGAGGCCAACAGAAAGGCGCAGGAGTACCGGCAGCAGCTGATGCGTAAGGAGCAGGAGGCAGAAGAGTACCGCATCAAACTGGAGGCCATGTCCCAGAGTCAGGCCAACGCCAACAACACCGCCAACAACAACGCTGCCAACGCTGCCAGCCCAGAGGAGGTGGTAGGAGGAGAGGAGGATGAGGAGGAGGCGGGGGCCGGCATGGTGGAAGAAGAGGGGGAGATGGTGGTGCTGCAGGAGGGAGGGATCATCATGGAGGGGGAGGAGGGTCAGGTGACGCTGGTGGAGACGGGCGGAGAGACGACAGAGGTCAGCTCATAACAGAGAGGGGGCGGAGTGAGGCTAAGAGACAGATCATAGCCGGGGATGATTGGTTGGACCCTTTTACAGAGAGAGGGATGGAGAGAAGCATGGTTTCAGCTGTGCACCATTTAGAATCCCAACATGATTTCATCCCAACGCTTCAGAGAAGAGGACTAAACAGCATGGAGACCACACAGAGAAAGACTCATTGATTCAGCCCTGAGCCTGAACCATTTGGAATCCCTGAATGATGGCAGACACTTCAAAGAGGGAGACGTATTGGCTTCTCCAAAGGGATAGACTGACCATTACAGGCCTAACCTGACGGAGGACTTCTTTCATGCACCATTTGGAATCCCCAGAAACAGATCAGTTTATAACCGAACGTAGGAGGGGAAAGACGGAGGAGCTAGGTGGTGCACCATTTAACCGAACCACTTGTTGTCTGAGCAGAAGTCAGATGCTGCATAAAGTTAATGCAGATGGATGGATAAAACAAAGTGATGGAGGATTAACGGACAGCAGAGAGGACAAACATCAATCATCTGAGCAGGAGGTTTGACCCTAATCAGTGTTTCTAAACCACATCAAATGAACAAACGAATGAATAAACAACCATTCTGGATCCCAAACATCAGCTACACACACATTTCTTCCCCATTCCACTCTGAGCACCGGCTGAGAAAGAGCTTCTGTACACCTGAGAATCCCTTTAAAGCCAAACCTTAATGTCCCACCTTGATTTTTAAACTCTGATTGTTATCCCCTAATGTACCCTCTGTTCTGTAGTCGTGTTTTATCAGTTACTTTTGTTTTGTTCATCCTTAAACCTTCACGAGTGTTTGAGTGACGCCTTCATAACAGTCCAGATGTTTAGAACACACACCAAAAGTTCCCGACCTGGAGCTGTGAAGCTCAGAGACTCTGTTAACTGACTGGACTGCCTTTTTCTTTCTTTGAGACACTTTTCTTCTTGTTACACATTTTCTTTTTGGACGTGGTTCTCTTCAGATGTGACATCATCCTCTTAAAGAACCAATCAGACGCTGTGCTGGAAGCGAAGGGAATCTCTTCTGGAGAAACATTCTCGTCTTGAACTCGTCAGCCAGCTGAAGACTGACGAACACGTTTTTGTCCTGTGATGGGCAAACATCATCCTCCATCCCAGAGTCACTTCCTTCATCATGTTTTTATTTCACAGCAGCTTTGTGTTCCATGGTTTACAACAAGTCTGCTGAGTGTTGATCAGATTAATCAAAGAGAACAGCGCCTCTCACGGTCACATCTCTGAGTCCATGTGACGCCATCTGTGAAAACAGTCAGACACAATGATGGAGGCGTTTAGAACGTCGTCTCTTACACGGATTAATAACCCTCATCAGCTCTTACTGTTTATAAAGAACACAACCTGCAGGTTTAGATTTCAGGCTCTGTTTCTGGTCTCCGTGTGTGTGTGTGTGTGTGTGTGTGTGTGTGTGCGCGTGTGTGTGTGTGCGCGTGCGCGTGCGTGCGTGTGTGTTCCACTTCCTGTTTATGTGTTTAAGTCAAACCGTTAAACTTCTGTTTAAAACAAGTTTGAGAACGATTCTAGTGAGAAAGGTTCTGAAATATACTGAAGAGTAAACTCCAACACACACAGACAGACACACACACAGAGACACACACAGAGACACACACAGAGACACACACAGAGACACACACAGAGACACACACACACAGACAGACACACACAGAGACACACACAGAGAGACACACAGAGACACACACAGAGAGACACACAGAGAGACACACAGAGACACACACAGACAGACACACACAGAGAGACACACAGAGACACACACAGACAGACAGACACAGAGACACACACAGAGAGACACACAGAGACACACACAGAGACACACACACACAGACAGACACACACAGAGACACACACACAGAGACACACACACACACACACACACAGAGAGACACAGAGACAGACACACACACAGAGACACACACACACAGACACACACACACACACACAGAGACAGAGACACACACAGAGACAGACACAGACACACACACAGAGACACACACACACACACACACACAGAGAGACACAGAGACAGACACACACACAGAGACACACACACACAGAGACACACACACACACAGACACACACACACACACAGAGACACACACAGAGACAGAGACACACACACACACAGACACACACACACACAGAGACACACACAGAGACACAGACAGAGACAGACACACAGAGACACACACAGAGACAGAGACACACACACAGAGACACACACACAGAGACAGACACAGAGACAGAGACACACACAGAGACACAGACAGAGACAGACACACAGAGACACACACAGAGACAGACACACACACAGAGACAGACACACACAGAGACACACACACACACAGAGACACAGACAGAGACAGACACACAGAGACACACACAGAGACAGACACACACACAGAGACAGACACACACAGAGACACACACACACACAGAGACAGACACACACACAGAGACACAGACAGAGACAGACACACAGAGACACACACAGAGACAGACACACACACAGAGACAGACACACACAGAGACACACACACACACAGAGACACAGACAGAGACAGACACACAGAGACACACACACACACACAGAGACACACACACAGAGACAGACACACACACAGAGAGACACAGAGACAGACACACACACAGAGACAGACACACACACAGAGAGACACAGAGACAGAGACAGACACACAGAGACACACACACAGAGACAGAGACACACACACAGAGACAGACACACAGACACACACACAGAGACACACACACACACAGAGACACACACACAGAGACAGACACACACACAGAGAGAGACAGAGACAGACACACACACACACACACACAGAGACACACACAGAGACAGAGACACACACACAGAGACACACACAGAGACAGAGACACACACACAGAGACAGACACACAGAGACAGAGACACACACAGAGACACACACACAGAGACAGAGACACACACACGCACACACTCAAACTCACACTGCTCGCTCAGACACCTGAAAGCATCATCAACATTGTGCGCTGCTCAGGTGTGTTTGTTGTCCCGGCCTTCTACAGGTGATCATCAGTTATTGATCACTTCAGCTGTTTCCTCTCCTCTGGCCTCTGATTGGCCAGTGTGAACGTTCTTTTATAAGCTCAGCTAAGCCAACCTTTTTTTTGATGTATATAGAAAGTTGTATTTTTGTAACTGTACCTGAATGCTTCACCGTGACGATGATGATGATGATTATGATGAAGATGATGATGGCTGCCTGCATTGGTAATCTGAAATATAAACACTTGTTCTTTTTTCAATAAGAACTTCTGTCGTGTTTTGAATCCTTTTTTTGACACCTAAACGCAGCGCGAGGCGTTCAGGCGTCAAACTGACTCTTTTATTGTGATTGATCTTGAACTGGTTCTGAAATGTTGGGATGTTTCCTCTGTGATGATGGGACTTATTAATGCCTGATTATCAGTTATTGGACCTCAGAGGATCACTGAGATCAAGTGAAAGCAGCAAATCGTCTTTGTTTGACCTCCTTTGAGTCTAAAATGAGAAGAACCTTTAGTCTGTCCGTGATAATCATCAGATTCCAGGATGTGTGACCACAAACGAGGACGTGATGGTCGAGATGAACAGTAATCACGATCGGGTCGTTGCGACATCAGAATAGAAAACTGCGAGTACGAGTCTGTTTGTAAATCACAGCAGCTAAAAGCCTCGGCCTTCAACATGAAGTCCTTTCTGGTTTTTAACATTTAAACTGTGAGAGGCTTCTGTCCTGATTTATTGATATATGATGATGAAATATGTGAGGTGGGATCGTGGTGTTAGAAACCATGTCAGTATAGAAACTTAAATCTTAATCATCTTTGAGGAGGGTTAGGGTCAGACCTGAACCACGGGAACAGATCGGACTTCACCAGTGTTCACAGTTATCGTCAGGCTCTCTCTCTATCCCATAATTTAACCCCATGAACTAAAACGTCTGTGAATGTTCTTTAAGAGTTTAAAGTGATATTTTGATCTCTGATGGTAAATCCCTTCAGTCAGTTCAAAGGTCATCAACTTGATTTAAAACAACCAGAAACATGAGCACAGACTCTGAAGAACACTTTCTCACCACATCGTTTATTTCTTCACCTTAAAACCATTCAACCAAACAAACGCCACACATTCAAGCACCTTTCTCTGACCTCAGGGTTAGGGTCTTTCTCTGACCTCAGGGTCTTTCTCTGACCTCAGGGTTAGGGTCTTTCTCTGACCTCAGGGTTAGGGTCTTTCTCTGACCTCAGGGTCTTTCTCTGACCTCAGGGTTAGGGTCTTTCTCTGACCTCAGGGTTAGGGTCTTTCTCTGACCTCAGGGTCTTTCTCTGACCTCAGGGTTAGGGTCTTTCTCTGACCTCAGGGTTAGGGTCTTTCTCTAACCTCAGGGTTAGGGTCTTTCTCTGACCTCAGGGTTAGGGTCTTTCTCTAACCTCAGGGTTAGGGTCTTTCTCTGACCTCAGGGTTAGGGTCTTTCTCTGACCTCAGGGTTAGGGTCTTTCTCTGACCTCAGGGTTAGGGTCTTTCTCTGACCTCAGGGTTAGGGTCTTTCTCTGACCTCAGGGTCTTTCTCTGCAGAAGAAGAAACCACAAACATGACAAACTGACATAAAGCTGCAGATCTGCTCATGAAATGTAAAGAGGCTTTACAGAGACTCAGGGTTATGCTTCATTTATAAATCCTGCAAGGGAACATTTAATACACTCTGTTGTTGAACATGAGGGGGGTGCCTTGCTCAAGGGCACCTCTACATTGCTCAGGAAGTGAATTGGCACCTCTCCAGCTACCAGACCAAAGTCCAAATTCAAGACTTGGTCAGAATTGGGACTTCAACCGGCAACCCTCCAGTTCCAAAACCAAGTCCCTCCAGATTGAACTCGTGCCGCTTCACAAGGTTCACTCGGAGTTAATCAGATAAAACTCGTTAATGACAGATCTGATCTCTTTTGAAAGATAATGATTGACAGGCTCTGATGTTTAGTTAATCCAACCACATTTAGTATCAAACAGCTTCATCCCGCCCTCTTTACTTTATGTGGCTCAAGTGTTCGTCTCTCTGCTGGCGAAGTTTACATTATAAATGATCATTTCTACTTTTAAAGACGAATTCTTTGTTGATGACATTTGACAACTACAGCTCCCATAAAGCCCTCGCAGGCTGTCAGTAGCTTTTAGGATTTTACCGCCCAGCTCGTGGATTATGGCCGATCAGAGCAGATTGACGTGATCATTGTCCAATCAGCGGCTGTAGAGAGGCACGCGGCCAACCCTGTGTGGCGGGGGGCGGGGCTGGAGAGGAGGGGGCAGGGCGCGAGGTATCATGGAGGATCAGTAGGCAAACTGTGGTCATCAGAGGAGAGCAGCTACGGCTCTGATCCCCGGGAGTTTCTCAACTGTTCATCGGCTGATTTTAATCACCTCGAACGGAAGATTCAAGAATGGACATGAAGAAGAGGATCACCTTGGAGCTGCGGAACAGGAGCCCGACGGAGGTGGGCCTCTTTATTTTAAAAACAGCTTAATTCTTGCTTGAAATAGCCGCAACTCGGTGATGAGTGACCGGAGCCTGGCTGCTCATCACATGGAGTCCGCTTAGCGAGAACACCGAGCCGCTGCTTCCACACATTCATCCCCATAAATGTGTGATCGCTGTGGGTTTAGTTTGATCAACTGTCGCCCTCTGATGTGTCTGGAAGCGTCCCAGCGGCTCCGTCCGCCCGCCCCCTCCTCTTCTCCGGTGAAACCCCGTCACTCCGGGGGGCTGCTCGGACACACATTACACCATCAAACGCATGAAAAAGCCCTCAAAGCTCGGATCGTAACCCACCGTACCTCTAACGACCCCCAGCTGTGTCTTTATTACTCGATAGAAGCGTTCATCGACTTCCCCGATGAACGCTGCACCGTTAACTTTTAATCAGTCACCGGTCGCTCCGCGGAAGTTTAACAGATAAAATGTTATCTAATGAATAATTATAGCATTCACGGTGCCTGCTTGTTCTGTGGTGATACCGGGGGGGTTCAGTGGGGGTACCGGACTGTTCCCAGAGCTCTCCGCGGGCTTCGTCACGGCGTGTCGGTCAGAACAACGACTTCGGTCGGGTCTTCGTGGTTCTCTGCGAGCGGACATCTTAAGTAGTGAGCGGCTTAAACTTCGACGAGAAACCTCCTGAGAGACGTTACATTCATCGTTTCTGTCAACACCAGCTCACAGAACAAGTTTACGAGTGCATTTCAGATCGATTTTAAGATTTTAAGGCTTCTGTCGACATTTCCGCGCCGCTGAGCTCGTGGGTCACAGAGACATTTTGAGCTCGTGCTCGAGAATAACGCGTTACATGTTGAACGTTACCGGACGCGGATTAACGGCTGTTTTGACGGAAAATGATCGTGATACCGACGGATGTTCGACGCAACCATCGTAATATAAGTAATAAATAGTCAGTTACATGGCGGGGCGTTGCTGTGTGAGAGTACCGAGGAGTGTCGCTGCTTGAATAACAGCGTCGTAACGACTCAAAATGGCGTTACACGGCGAGGCTTTAAAGGGAACAGATTACTGTGTTTAGCTGAGCTGACTGTCATCTCACCCACCAGACCACGTCTCAGCATATTTACAAGAAAGAGACTCAAACCAACGTGGATGCGCAGCTATTCAGACAGAGTCTTTTTATAAAGCAGCTGTGTGTGTGTGTGTGTGTGTGTGTGTATGTACGTGCGCGCGCGCGTGTGTGCGCGTGTGCATGTGTGTGTGTGTGTGCGTGTATATGTACGTGTGCGTGTGTGTGTGTGTGTGTATATGTACGTGCGTGTGTGTATATGTGTGTGTGTGTGTGTGTGTGTGTGTATGTCTGTGTGTGTGTGTGTATGTGTGTGTGTGTATGTGTGTGTGTATATGTGTGTGTGTGTGTATGTCTGTGTGTGTGCGTGTGTGTATATGTGTGTGTGTGTGTGTGTATGTGTGTGTGTGTATGTGTGTGTGTATATGTGTGTGTGTGTGTATGTCTGTGTGTGTGCGTGTGTGTATATGTGTGTGTGTGTGTGTGTGTGTGTGTATGTCTGTGTGTGTGTGTGTATGTGTGTGTGTGTATGTGTGTGTGTGTGTGTGCGTGTGCGTGTGTGTGTGTGATTAAGTTATATAACCGGGCTGCTAACCGTACAGCCTCCGTGAAACAACGCACTTAATGCACACTGTGACCTCACCGTTCACTATTTATTCACTTCATCTACTAACGGATCCAGCAGGCGAGCTGCGGGTGTCATGTTTTATGAATTGGGGGGATGCCGGCAGATGGTGTGTGTGGACTGTGGAGGCTCAGAAGACAACCCCCACCCCACACACACACACACACACACACACACACACACACTCAGTGTAGATTATAGTACGTTAAAGAAACACACACACACACACGGTGTAGTGTACAGTGTAGTGGTCTTCATTGATGCCGGCTCAGGCTCTCAAACACTGAGTCTCTGCTGTTATGTAAGCCGAGGAACCAAAGGAACTCTGGGAAATAAAAGCAGCCACCAGTGTGAACAAAGTCATCCACAAGCTGCCGTCGTACACACACACTCCTCTATGACTGAACCATCCGTATATTCTATTAGACCAGATCATGAAATGGAGTTTACGCACATTATGTACTCCTAAACATGTCTGGAACCCTTAAGACGGGCTGCCCCTAAGTTGTTGATGATCCTCACAGCGGGAGACTGTCCCTGTCTGACGGGAGGGGTCTCAGGAGGGAAGACTTAGGGTGCATTCCAATTGTCCCTCCTATCTCCCCTCTCCTTTCACTCTCCTCTTCACCTTCACCCCGTGAAAACATCATGGGGTTAAGGAAAGGTGTTAGGAGAATTCATAAAGGAATTAGGGAAAGGCGATCACGTTTTGACAATTCGACCACATTTCCACTCGGCGTGACTGTGCCTTCTTACCGGTGAAATAATCCTAATAACCACGAGGTTTCAAATAAAGGAATATAATCTAGCAGGATACTTCACTGTGATGGTTTGACAACATCAGCATCACGTTCATAGTTCACCTCTGGGCTTAAGATTGGTCACAGTTGTTCATATTATTGCAGCTTGGTAACTTCCATGATCTGAGTCCCTTTTCTTTTTTTATTAACAAGGTTTTATATTACAAGTTCTGAATCAACATCAAATAACAGCAAAGCATCTCCACTGAACATGAGACAAGAATGTGTTAAAGCAAAGTTCACCTTCTTCACACTCAATAAAAAGAAATCTAATCAATACAAAGAAACTAATTATGAGTCAAATCAATAAATAAACCAAATGCAGATTGTCTCCTCATTTCTCCTCCAACAGATCGTTAGTTTTCCTGAACGCTCCGATGAGCGAGTCGCTTTAAATGGTAAATGGACTTTAGCTTATATAGCGTTTTTCTAGTCTTCTGACTACTCAAAGCGCTTTTACACTGCAGGTCACACCTACACATTCACTCACTGATGGCAGTGGCTGCTATGTAGTATCATCCATCAGAAGTAACTAATCCATTCATACACCACCACCGAAGCAGCGGGAGCAATGTGGGGTTAAGTGTCTTGCCCAAGGACACATCGGACATGTTGCTCAGCTGGGGATTGAACCCTCAACCTTCCGGTTGAGAGACGACGACTCTACCACTGTTGCGGCCGCAAGGAATTGTGGGGCGGCATTATCTCATCTCCTTTGGTAAAGGATGGTCCAGTGTTTCCTAAAGGAGGTTATAAAGGAAGCATTGACCCACCTTTCCTTAGCTTTTAGAGAATTCAAACGGCTCTTATCATGGCCGCCACTTAAACCTATCCAGGTCATTTCACTCAGTTAGGAACCTTCCTAAGCAAAATAGACAATTCAAACGCACCCTTAATCGAAACAGACGGATTCAGAGTGGCGGATGAAGCAACAGAGTCTGACAATTTATGTCTTCGTTACTATGCTACTTATAGTTCACAAGACCGTACAAGGTTTGACTGTACAACGTTTGACTGTAGACCGTACAACGTTTGACCGTAGACCGTACAAGGTTTGACCGTAGACCGTACAACGTTTGACTGTAGACTGTACAACGTTTGACCATAGACCGTACAACGTTTGACTGTAGACCGTACAAGGTTTGACCATAGACCGTACAAGGTTTGACTGTAGACCGTACAAGGTTTGACCATAGACCGTACAAGGTTTGACTGAAGACCGTACAAGGTTTGACTGTAGACCGTACAACGTTTGACTGTAGACTGTACAACGTTTGACCATAGACCGTACAAGGTTTGACTGAAGACCGTACAAGGTTTGACTGTAGACCGTACAACGTTTGACTGTAGACCGTACAACGTTTGACCATAGACCGTACAAGGTTTGACTGTAGACCGTACAAGGTTTGACTGAAGACCGTACAAGGTTTGACTGTAGACCGTACAACGTTTGACTGTAGACTGTACAACGTTTGACCATAGACCGTACAACGTTTGACTGTAGACCGTACAAGGTTTGACTGTAGACCGTACAACGTTTGACCATAGACCGTACAAGGTTTGACTGTAGACCGTACAACGTTTGACCATAGACCGTACAAGGTTTGACTGTAGACCGTACAACGTTTGACCGTAGACCGTACAACGTTTGACCGTAGACCGTACAAGGTTTGACTGTAGACCGTACAACGTTTGACCATAGACCGTACAAGGTTTGACTGTAGACCGTACAACGTTTGACCGTAGACCGTACAACGTTTGACCATAGACCGTACAACGTTTGACCGTAGACCGTACAACGTTTGACCGTAGACCGTACAACGTTTGACCGTAGACCGTACAACGTTTGACCATAGACCGTACAAGGTTTGACTGTACAACGTTTGACTGTAGACCGTACAACGTTTGACCGTAGACCGTACAACGTTTGACCGTAGACCGTACAACGTTTGACCGTAGACCGTACAATGTTTGACTGTAGACCGTACAACGTTTGACCATAGACCGTACAAGGTTTGACTGTAGACCGTACAACGTTTGACCGTAGACCGTACAACGTTTGACCATAGACCGTACAACGTTTGACCATAGACCGTACAAGGTTTGACTGTAGACCGTACAACGTTTGACCGTAGACCGTACAACGTTTGACCATAGACCGTACAAGGTTTGACTGTAGACCGTACAACGTTTGACCGTAGACCGTACAACGTTTGACCATAGACCGTACAACGTTTGACTGTAGACCGTACAACGTTTGACCATGGACCGTACAACGTTTGACCATAGACCGTACAAGGTTTGACTGTAGACCGTACAACGTTTGACCGTAGACTGTACAACGTTTGACCGTAGACCGTACAAGGTTTGACTGTAGACCGTACAACGTTTGACCGTAGACCGTACAACGTTTGACCGTAGACCGTACAAGGTTTGACTGTAGACCGTACAACGTTTGACTGTAGACCGTACAACGTTTGACCGTAGACCGTACAACGTTTGACCGTAGACCGTACAACGTTTGACCGTAGACCGTACAAGGTTTGACTGTAGACCGTACAACGTTTGACCGTAGACCGTACAACGTTTGACCGTAGACCGTACAACGTTTGACTGTAGACCGTACAACGTTTGACCGTAGACCGTACAAGGTTTGACTGTAGACCGTACAACGTTTGACCGTAGACCGTACAACGTTTGACTGTAGACCGTACAACGTTTGACTGTAGACCGTACAACGTTTGACCGTAGACCGTACAACGTTTGACTGTACAACGTTTGACCATAGACCGTACAAGGTTTGACTGTACAACGTTTGACCATAGACCGTATAGAGACCTCTCTGTGTGTGTGTCTCTCTCTCTCTCTCTCTCTCTCTCTCTCTCTCTCTCTCCCTGGTTTCCTGGGTTTCTGCCCACTGTCCTATTAATAAAAAACAGAATAAGAAAATAAAAAGTTTAACAAATGATCAGCAGACATACAGACTTTAAATCATAATTTGAAAATCCAAAGCTGGATATTGTCGTCCTGGTTTGTGCAGATCCAAGTTTGAGATTGAAACTTCAGTCTTGTTTGAAATAACGACCGTTTAATTAAACATGAATGCGAAGTATTTCGATTAACAGTGAGCTTGTTGTGTCTTAATGCACAGCTGCTATTCCTGCGGTCCGTCTCCTCAGATGAAGCCGACACTTAGTTGATCACATTTACTAACGAAACAACTTTCATCTAAAATCAGAACATCTTCAGATTCTTGTTAAACTGATGAACACACGTTTTCACTCATCGCTGCATTTCAGTCACTTCTGCTCACCAGCAGCCTCTAGTGGACGTCAGAGGAACAGCAGCTTAAGGCCTATGTAGGTCAAGGTCGACTTTAATGTCCTTAACACTAAGAGAGGAGAGCTCCCAGTGACGTTCAGCCGCAACACCAGTATGTGCATAACAACTGTCCAACACTCTGTGTGTGTCAGATTGCAGAGCTGGTGCTGGACAACAGTCGCTCTGCAGACGGCGAGGTCGAGGGTCTGACAGACGAGTTCACAGAGCTTGAGTTCCTAAGTATGGTCAACGTGGGTCTGAGCTCGCTGGCTAAACTGCCCTCACTGCCCAAACTACACAAGGTAACAACCACACACACACACACACAGCAGTTTGAACAACGATTGCCGTGCTAATTGTTCTGTGTTTGTGTTCTCAGTTGGAGCTGAGCGACAACAACCTGTCAGGTTCTCTGGAGACGCTGTCAGAAAAATGTCCTAACCTGACCTACCTCAACCTGAGCGGGAACAAGATCAAAGAGCTGAGCAACGTGGAGGCCCTGGTGAGGTCACACACACACACACACACACACACACACACACACACACACACACACACACACACACACACACACACACACACACACACAGAAACAAAAATGTTTTACCCTGCAGGACAAAGTTTTTCAAGCTTTCCTCCCAGAACAAAGTTTCCTGCTAAAAGCTTAAATCAATCAAATGTCACGCCTCCACACAGCAGGTCACCAGTAGGGGTGTCAGTCGTCTGTTTCATCACATTTTTTACACGTTGACTTGAACGTTGTCGTGTTTCTGCACCGTTTGAACCCTTCCTTTCTCTAGCTGAACGTCTCAGTCGTGTTCAGTGATCACGGCTGGTGATCATCGAGGGAGGAGTGGTACTAAGACAGCTGCTCAACATGATTAAAACAATGCTATTAGAAGGTTTATATTTAACATGAGACGTCGCACAGAAATCAATGACTCTAAGGAACTAGACCGAGCAGACGCCTTTTCCTGCAGAGTCCGATACAGCGGTATTAACACTACTTTGAAGATGGGCAAGGGGAGGTCGTTTTTATCCGTATTCATGAGAGCAACCCATACGGATACTCTGCCCAAACGATTCCGGTCCCGCCCCTTTCTGGGTGAAAACCTTCCATCTGAATGAATGGCGGTAAAAGGAAAATTACGGAGTTTTTGCCCATTTAGCATGATAGATAAAAATGCTATAGTACTACAAATTTGAGCTCGATTGCTATGGCCAGTCTATCGGACAATTATATCATCGGTGAGTGAATGTGTATGAATGGATGAGTTAATACTGATGGACTCTTTACTCAGCAGCCTCTACCATCAGTGAGTGAATGTGTATGAATGGATGAGTTAATACTGATGGACTCTTTACTCAGCAGCCTCTACCATCAGTGTGTGAATGTGTATGAATGGATGAGTTAATACTGATGGACTCTTTACTCAGCAGCCTCGACCATCAGTGTGTGAATGTGTATGAATGGATGAGTTAATACTGATGGACTCTTTACTCAGCAGCCTCTACCATCAGTGAGTGAATGTGTATGAATGGATGAGTTAATACTGATGGACTCTTTACTCAGCAGCCTCTACCATCAGTGTGTGAATGTGTATGAATGGATGAGTTAATACTGATGGTCTCTTTACTCAGCAGCCTCTACCATCAGTGTGTGAATGTGTATGAATGGATGAGTTAATACTGATGGTCTCTTTACTCAGCAGCCTCTACCATCAGTGAGTGAATGTGTATGAATGGATGAGTTAATACTGATGGACTCTTTACTCAGCAGCCTCTACCATCAGTGAGTGAATGTGTATGAATGGATGAGTTAATACTGATGGACTCTTTACTCAGCAGCCTCTACCATCAGTGTGTGAATGTGTATGAATGGATGAGTTAATACTGATGGTCTCTTTACTCAGCAGCCTCTACCATCAGTGTGTGAATGTGTATGAATGGATGAGTTAATACTGATGGACTCTTTACTCAGCAGCCTCTACCATCAGTGTGTGAATGTGTATGAATGGATGAGTTAATACTGATGGACTCTTTACTCAGCAGCCTCTACCATCAGTGAGTGAATGTGTGTGAATGGATGAGTTAATACTGATGGACTCTTTACTCAGCAGCCTCTACCATCAGTGTGTGAATGTGTGTGAATGGATGAGTTAATACTGATGGACTCTTTACTCAGCAGCCTCTACCATCAGTGAGTGAATGTGTATGAATGGATGAGTTAATACTGATGGACTCTTTACTCAGCAGCCTCTACCATCAGTGTGTGAATGTGTGTGAATGGATGAGTTAATACTGATGGACTCTTTACTCAGCAGCCTCTACCATCAGTGAGTGAATGTGTATGAATGGATGAGTTAATACTGATGGTCTCTTTACTCAGCAGCCTCTACCATCAGTGAGTGAATGTGTATGAATGGATGAGTTAATACTGATGGACTCTTTACTCAGCAGCCTCTACCATCAGTGTGTGAATGTGTGTGAATGGATGAGTTAATACTGATGGACTCTTTACTCAGCAGCCTCTACCATCAGTGAGTGAATGTGTATGAATGGATGAGTTAATACTGATGGACTCTTTACTCAGCAGCCTCTACCATCAGTGTGTGAATGTGTATGAATGGATGAGTTAATACTGATGGACTCTTTACTCAGCAGCCTCTACCATCAGTGAGTGAATGTGTATGAATGGATGAGTTAATACTGATGGACTCTTTACTCAGCAGCCTCTACCATCAGTGAGTGAATGTGTATGAATGGATGAGTTAATACTGATGGTCTCTTTACTCAGCAGCCTCTACCATCAGTGAGTGAATGTGTATGAATGGATGAGTTAATACTGATGGACTCTTTACTCAGCAGCCTCTACCATCAGTGAGTGAATGTGTATGAATGGATGAGTTAATACTGATGGACTCTTTACTCAGCAGCCTCTACCATCAGTGAGTGAATGTGTATGAATGGATGAGTTAATACTGATGGTCTCTTTACTCAGCAGCCTCTACCATCAGTGAGTGAATGTGTATGAATGGATGAGTTAATACTGATGGACTCTTTACTCAGCAGCCTCTACCATCAGTGAGTGAATGTGTATGAATGGATGAGTTAATACTGATGGTCTCTTTACTCAGCAGCCTCTACCATCAGTGTGTGAATGTGTATGAATGGATGAGTTAATACTGATTGTCTCTTTACTCAGCAGCCTCTACCATCAGTGAGTGAATGTGTATGAATGGATGAGTTAATACTGATGGACTCTTTACTCAGCAGCCTCTACCATCAGTGTGTGAATGTGTATGAATGGATGAGTTAATACTGATGGTCTCTTTACTCAGCAGCCTCTACCATCAGTGAGTGAATGTGTATGAATGGATGAGTTAATACTGATGGACTCTTTACTCAGCAGCCTCTACCATCAGTGTGTGAATGTGTATGAATGGATGAGTTAATACTGATGGACTCTTTACTCAGCAGCCTCTACCATCAGTGAGTGAATGTGTATGAATGGATGAGTTAATACTGATGGTCTCTTTACTCAGCAGCCTCTACCATCAGTGTGTGAATGTGTATGAATGGATGAGTTAATACTGATGGACTCTTTACTCAGCAGCCTCTACCATCAGTGAGTGAATGTGTACGAATGGATGAGTTAATACTGATGGACTCTTTACTCAGCAGCCTCTACCATCAGTGAGTGAATGTGTACGAATGGATGAGTTAATACTGATGGTCTCTTTACTCAGCAGCCTCTACCATCAGTGAGTGAATGTGTACGAATGGATGAGTTAATACTGATGGTCTCTTTACTCAGCAGCCTCTACCATCAGTGAGTGAATGTGTATGAATGGATGAGTTAATACTGATGGTCTCTTTACTCAGCAGCCTCTACCATCAGTGTGTGAATGTGTATGAATGGATGAGTTAATACTGATGGTCTCTTTACTCAGCAGCCTCTACCATCAGTGTGTGAATGTGTATGAATGGATGAGTTAATACTGATGGACTCTTTACTCAGCAGCCTCTACCATCAGTGTGTGAATGTGTATGAATGGATGAGTTAATACTGATGGACTCTTTACTCAGCAGCCTCTACCATCAGTGAGTGAATGTGTATGAATGGATGAGTTAATACTGATGGACTCTTTACTCAGCAGCCTCTACCATCAGTGAGTGAATGTGTATGAATGGATGAGTTAATACTGATGGACTCTTTACTCAGCAG
This sequence comes from Tautogolabrus adspersus, assembly GCA_020745685.1. NCBI lineage: Eukaryota > Metazoa > Chordata > Actinopteri > Labriformes > Labridae > Tautogolabrus > Tautogolabrus adspersus. The sequence continues at coordinate 28,249,629 of CM036550.1, read as the reverse complement.
CCTCTACCATCAGTGAGTGAATGTGTATGAATGGATGAGTTAATACTGATGGACTCTTTACTCAGCAGCCTCTACCATCAGTGAGTGAATGTGTATGAATGGATGAGTTAATACTGATGGTCTCTTTACTCAGCAGCCTCTACCATCAGTGAGTGAATGTGTATGAATGGATGAGTTAATACTGATGGACTCTTTACTCAGCAGCCTCTACCATCAGTGAGTGAATGTGTATGAATGGATGAGTTAATACTGATGGACTCTTTACTCAGCAGCCTCTACCATCAGTGAGTGAATGTGTATGAATGGATGAGTTAATACTGATGGACTCTTTACTCAGCAGCCTCTACCATCAGTGTGTGAATGTGTATGAATGGATGAGTTAATACTGATGGACTCTTTACTCAGCAGCCTCTACCATCAGTGTGTGAATGTGTATGAATGGATGAGTTAATACTGATGGACTCTTTACTCAGCAGCCTCTACCATCAGTGAGTGAATGTGTATGAATGGATGAGTTAATACTGATGGACTCTTTACTCAGCAGCCTCTACCATCAGTGAGTGAATGTGTATGAATGGATGAGTTAATACTGATGGTCTCTTTACTCAGCAGCCTCTACCATCAGTGAGTGAATGTGTATGAATACTGATGGACTCTTTACTCAGCAGCCTCTACCATCAGTGAGTGAATGTGTATGAATGGATGAGTTAATACTGATGGACTCTTTACTCAGCAGCCTCTACCATCAGTGAGTGAATGTGTATGAATGGATGAGTTAATACTGATGGACTCTTTACTCAGCAGCCTCTACCATCAGTGAGTGAATGTGTATGAATGGATGAGTTAATACTGATGGACTCTTTACTCAGCAGCCTCTACCATCAGTGAGTGAATGTGTATGAATGGATGAGTTAATACTGATGGACTCTTTACTCAGCAGCCTCTACCATCAGTGAGTGAATGTGTATGAATGGATGAGTTAATACTGATGGTCTCTTTACTCAGCAGCCTCTACCATCAGTGAGTGAATGTGTATGAATGGATGAGTTAATACTGATGGACTCTTTACTCAGCAGCCTCTACCATCAGTGAGTGAATGTGTATGAATGGATGAGTTAATACTGATGGACTCTTTACTCAGCAGCCTCTACCATCAGTGAGTGAATGTGTATGAATGGATGAGTTAATACTGATGGTCTCTTTACTCAGCAGCCTCTACCATCAGTGAGTGAATGTGTATGAATGGATGAGTTAATACTGATGGACTCTTTACTCAGCAGCCTCTACCATCAGTGAGTGAATGTGTATGAATGGATGAGTTAATACTGATGGACTCTTTACTCAGCAGCCTCTACCATCAGTGAGTGAATGTGTATGAATGGATGAGTTAATACTGATGGACTCTTTACTCAGCAGCCTCTACCATCAGTGAGTGAATGTGTATGAATGCATGAGTTAATACTGATGGACTCTTTACTCAGCAGCCTCTACCATCAGTGAGTGAATGTGTATGAATGGATGAGTTAATACTGATGGTCTCTTTACTCAGCAGCCTCTACCATCAGTGAGTGAATGTGTATGAATGGATGAGTTAATACTGATGGTCTCTTTACTCAGCAGCCTCTACCATCAGTGAGTGAATGTGTATGAATGGATGAGTTAATACTGATGGTCTCTTTACTCAGCAGCCTCTACCATCAGTGAGTGAATGTGTATGAATGGATGAGTTAATACTGATGGTCTCTTTACTCAGCAGCCTCTACCATCAGTGAGTGAATGTGTATGAATGGATGAGTTAATACTGATGGTCTCTTTACTCAGCAGCCTCTACCATCAGCGTGTGAATGTGTATGAATGGATGAGTTAATACTGATGGACTCTTTACTCAGCAGCCTCTGCCATCAGCGAGTGAATGTGTATGAATGGATGAGTTAATACTGATGGTCTCTTTACTCAGCAGCCTCTACCATCAGCGTGTGAATGTGTATGAATGGATGAGTTAATACTGATGGTCTCTTTACTCAGCAGCCTCTACCATCAGCGTGTGAATGTGTATGAATGGATGAGTTAATACTGATGGACTCTTTACTCAGCAGCCTCTACCATCAGTGAGTGAATGTGTATGAATGGATGAGTTAATACTGATGGTCTCTTTACTCAGCAGCCTCTACCATCAGTGTGTGAATGTGTATGAATGGATGAGTTAATACTGATGGTCTCTTTACTCAGCAGCCTCTGCCATCAGCGAGTGAATGTGTATGAATGGATGAGTTAATACTGATGGTCTCTTTACTCAGCAGCCTCTACCATCAGCGTGTGAATGTGTATGAATGGATGAGTTAATACTGATGGTCTCTTTACTCAGCAGCCTCTACCATCAGCGTGTGAATGTGTATGAATGGATGAGTTAATACTGATGGTCTCTTTACTCAGCAGCCTCTACCATCAGCGTGTGAATGTGTATGAATGGATGAGTTAATACTGATGGACTCTTTACTCAGCAGCCTCTACCATCAGTGAGTGAATGTGTATGAATGGATGAGTTAATACTGATGGACTCTTTACTCAGCAGCCTCTACCATCAGTGTGTGAATGTGTATGAATGGATGAGTTAATACTGATGGTCTCTTTACTCAGCAGCCTCTACCATCAGTGAGTGAATGTGTATGAATGGATGAGTTAATACTGATGGTCTCTTTACTCAGCAGCCTCCACCATCAGTGAGTGAATGTGTATGAATGGATGAGTTAATACTGATGGACTCTTTACTCAGCAGCCTCTACCATCAGTGTGTGAATGTGTATGAATGGATGAGTTAATACTGATGGTCTCTTTACTCAGCAGCCTCCACCATCAGTGAGTGAATGTGTATGAATGGATGAGTTAATACTGATGGACTCTTTACTCAGCAGCCTCTACCATCAGTGTGTGAATGTGTATGAATGGATGAGTTAATACTGATGGACTCTTTACTCAGCAGCCTCTACCATCAGTGAGTGAATGTGTATGAATGGATGAGTTAATACTGATGGACTCTTTACTCAGCAGCCTCTACCATCAGTGAGTGAATGTGTATGAATGGATGAGTTAATACTGATGGACTCTTTACTCAGCAGCCTCTACCATCAGTGTGTGAATGTGTATGAATGGATGAGTTAATACTGATGGTCTCTTTACTCAGCAGCCTCCACCATCAGTGAGTGAATGTGTATGAATGGATGAGTTAATACTGATGGACTCTTTACTCAGCAGCCTCTACCATCAGTGTGTGAATGTACATGAATGGATGAGTTAATACTGATGGACTCTTTACTCAGCAGCCTCTACCATCAGTGTGTGAATGTGTATGAATGGATGAGTTAATACTGATGGTCTCTTTACTCAGCAGCCTCTACCATCAGTGAGTGAATGTGTATGAATGGATGAGTTAATACTGATGGTCTCTTTACTCAGCAGCCTCTACCATCAGTGTGTGAATGTGTAGGTGTGACCTGCGGTGTAAAAGCACTTTGAGTCGTCAGAAGACTTGAAGAGAACGATACAAGCTCAAGTCCATTCACCATTCGATAATGGAAACAATTAAGCTAATAAGCTAGCTCCCTGCAACTGTAGGCTACTACCTACAACTCTATCAATCTTCACATATTATTTAGTCTTTAGAATATATCCTGCTTTATCTACAGGCAGGATAAACATTTTAAAATAAAGCAATAGCTCTATAACATCAGGATTTATCTAATGAAGAAACAACAGCATACAACTTAATATAAGATTTAAAAAAATCTGGCCTGAAGCCACATCACTCTTCTTTTCCCATCCCTCTCTCTTTGTGGATGTGAAGAAAATCGCAAATTCAGATTATTTTGTGTTGTTCGATGTACAAAGTGCGACGCAACAGCTTTTAGACATGGTGCTGTTATTGTTTAAGCATAAGCCGCCAACGTTTGTTTTCACCCAAAAGGGGGCGTGGTCACTCTGGCGAGCTGGAAATAACGTTGGACTGCTCTTATGAATAAGATCTTAGACGCTCATGGTATACGGAGAAAAATAGACAAACGCAAACATGGTCGGCGTATAAACCTGTCTGCTAGCACCGTTTGAAGGTTCAGGATGACACACAGCTGGTCAGTAGCTACGAAACATAAATCAAACCCTAACCCTTTAAACCTTTCATTGAGCTTCCCTCTTTATTCACAGGCTGTCCTAATGTTTTTACCCAGAGCTGTAAAGACTCACGTCATCAGCAAATAAAAACACATGTTACGTTAATCGTTGATCTACAGTATGAGCCTGCTCACATTCTTACATACTAACACGTTCTCTCCTGCTGCAGCAAAACCTGAAGAGTCTGCAGAGTCTGGACCTGTTTAACTGTGAGATCACGTCTCTGGAGGACTACAGAGAGAGCGTGTTCGAGCTGCTGCCTCAGGTCACCTACCTGGACGGCTTCGACCAGGAGGACAACGAGGCGCCCGACTCTGAGGCCGACGATGAAGGTGAGTGCAGAGCCAGCTGTTTGAACTCAGGTGTGCCCCCTCTTGGCCAGTCTGAACCAAGCTCCAACCTCAAGTATTGAAATAAAGCCAAAGCTGTAGCGCAAATCCCTGCAGTTCCTTGAGTGTCCACTTGGGGCTGTATCCAAAATTTCCTGGAAGTCACATACACACCCATATTAAAATCCTTTACAGCAGTAATGAACATGTTCACAGCCTGGTGTAAAACACAAACCTGCTCTGAATGGTTCATGTCTTTATCCATAAAAAATGTACGGCGTGGTTTCTTTATAACACATCTGATTGGATGATATCAAAGAGTTTTGTAAACATATGTGCATGGGTGAGTTGAATGACAGGTGGGTGTGTTATATCTGTTTGTCAGGAGGCTTAAGCCCCGCCCTATCTCTTGGTCTGTTTCTAGATTGATCTAAAGTTAGGTTGAGACAGCATTTTCAACAGGGCGACCACCATTGTTGTCTCCAAACGCCTCTTTGGTAACGAATAGGTGACTTCACTGAGACTACATCCATGTTTTATACAATCTGTTGTCTGAACCCGCTCTCTGTGTTCACAGACGAGGATGGCGAGGACGGGGCGGGGCCGACAGGAGACTACGACGAGGACGACGATGAAGAGGAGGATGAGGACGGCTCAGAGGGAGGAGAGGTGGGGCTGAGCTTTCAGGTGAACCGTGCTAATCAGGTGGGCAAATCAGGCTTCAGCCTGCAGGTTGATCCAGAAACCGGCTCAGATAAACCCGCTTCACCTTCCCATCAAGCACCTGTGCTCAGGCAGGCAGAGAACAGGAAACAGTGAAGAGTGTAAGGCACAGTTTAACGACTGTATGAGCACCCAAACAGTGAACTGAATAAAGCTGCTCTGAGTCTACCTCAGACAGTCTTCACATTCCTGAAAACTTCAGGACAGACTGCCCTGGATTCTTACTGAGTAATCAGACGAGGGGGGGGTGGGTAGCAGGACATGACGTCAAAAGAAGGGCGTCCATCGTTATGACCCTTTTTGCCTTGGTATCCGAGCTTCGTGTAATTGGATTTATTCAGTGTATCAAGGATTGAGTAAAAAGCACAGACTGCTATCCAACAAAGAGAATGAAGCTGCGTCATTACCTGCACGACGATCGCACCAGTGGGGTGACAGTCCTGATCCCCTCTCGTATAACCAACTTATGCAGAAATCTTATGACGGTGCTAGCGGGAAAAGTCTTTGTGTTCACACTTGGAGCTCACCTCAAAAATTTCAGGAAGTTAAAAATGTGTTCAAGTGTGAAAAGACGTGAATGTAACACAGTTAAATACGATTATCCAATAAAAACACATTTCTGAAACACTGACGCTCCTGAACATGGTGTCAGGGTTAATAAGAACACACTGAGCTAGGGCTGTCACGATGCCAGGTTTTAAACTTTTATATGATTCTAGTCAGAATCCAACAACAATGATGCCTGTTTGGTTACTATGGCAACCATAACAGAAGTCCTGGACGATGTGGCGTTATTTAGTGTGTTTATCAAAATATGCAGACACACTCCTGCACACTGTCTCAACAGCCTTTTAGCTCTTTGGACGCCACAGCACCAAACCTGGACTTTATCATTAAGTCCTGTTCTCTGCCTGGTCTGAACTGAGCCGGTTTAGAGGATCGATCTCAGGTGTGTCATCAGGTGTGACCGTGTTCCTGACCAGGTTCAGCACCAAAATGGCCGCCTCTGAGGATAAGTGTTTCAAACAATCATTCCTGATTTACTTCCCCTCAATATGAACAACTTTAAAAACCTCACTTAAATGTTGTAAACATCTTTAAAATCCTGTCATTATTTTTATAAATATGATGTGAAATGTTTTCTATCCTCAAAAATAGTCTGAAGTAAATATGAAGATCACGAATGAAAGATTATTTATATAAACAATGTCCACCGTATTCTCCGCCCCTATGATTCCTGAAGTGAATGATGGGGGATTCCTTATAAGGAAGGTGGACACAGTTTTGTTTTCATTACGTTTAAAGGGCTGCCAATATGTGATGATAAACAAAATACATTTATGTTCTGTTTCCTATCAGTAACATGTCAATCAAATCAACTTTTATCACCAGCCCGACAGAGTCGGTCCAATTGAGGTCAGCCTGGTCACTGACGTAGACATGATGTCATTTAAAAACTCATTAGTGTCGTCCAATCATAAACTACCTTCTCCTTCGAGCTCTGTGTTTTATGCGTCGCTGAGGGGCTCTTAAGTGTAGAGCTCTTTAGTATGTGACCCTGTAAGGCTCTGAGTCTTTAGTATGTTACCCTGTAGAGCTCTTTAGTATGTGACCCTGTAGAGCTCTTTAGCATGTGACCCTGTAAGGCTCTGAGTCTTTACTATGTTACCCTATAGAGCTCTTTAGTATGTGACCCTGTAGAGCTCTGAGTCTTTAGTATGTTACCCTGTAGAGCTCTTTAGTATGTGACCCTGTAGAGCTCTGAGTCTTTAGTATGTGACCCTGTAGAGCTCTTTAGTATGTGACCCTGTAGAGCTCTGAGTCTTTAGTATGTGACCCTGTAGAGCTCTGAGTCTTTAGTATGTGACCCTGTAGAGCTCTGAGTCTTTAGTATGTTACCCTGTAGAGCTCTTTAGTATGTGACCCTGTAGAGCTCTTTAGTATGTGACCCTGTAGAGCTCTGAGTCTTTAGTATGTGACCCTGTAGAGCTCTTTAGTATGTGACCCTGTAGAGCTCTTTAGTATGTGACCCTGTAGAGCTCTGAGTCTTTAGTATGTTACCCTGTAGAGCTCTTTAGTATGTGACCCTGTAGAGCTCTTTAGTATGTGACCCTGTAGAGCTCTTTAGTATGTGACCCTGTAGAGCTCTGAGTCTTTAGTATGTTACCCTGTAGAGCTCTTTAGTATGTGACCCTGTAGAGCTCTTTAGCATGTGACCCTGTAGAGCTCTGAGTCTTTAGTATGTGACCCTGTAGAGCTCTGAGTCTTTAGTATGTGTCCCTGTAGAGCTCTGAGTCTTTAGTATGTGATCCTGTAGAGCTCTTTAGTATGTGACCCTGTAGAGCTCTGAGTCTTTAGTATGTGTCCCTGTAGAGCTCTGAGTCTTTAGTATGTGACCCTGTAGAGCTCTTTAGTATGTGACCCTGTAGAGCTCTGAGTCTTTAGTATGTGACCATGTAGAGGTCTTTAGTATGTGTCCCTGTAGAGCTCTGAGTCTTTAGTATGTGATCCTGTAGAGCTCTTTAGTATGTGACCCTGTAGAGCTCTGAGTCTTTAGTATGTGTCCCTGTAGAGCTCTGAGTCTTTAGTATGTGACCCTGTAGAGCTCTTTAGTATGTGACCCTGTAGAGCTCTGAGTCTTTAGTATGTGACCATGTAGAGGTCTTTAGTATGTGTCCCTGTAGAGCTCTGAGTCTTTAGTATGTGTCCCTGTAGAGCTCTGAGTCTTTAGTATGTGACCCTGTAGAGCTCTGAGTCTTTAGTATGTGACCCTGTAGAGCTCTTTAGTATGTGACCCTGTAGAGCTCTTTAGTATGTGACCCTGTAGAGCTCTGAGTCTTTAGTATGTGACCATGTAGAGTTCTTTAGTGTGTCCCTGTAGAGCTCTTTAGTATGTGACCCTGTAGAGCTCTGAGTCTTTAGTATGTGACCCTGTAGAGTTCTTTAGTGTGTCCCTGTAGAGCTCTTTAGTATGTGACCCTGTAGAGCTCTTTAGTATGTGACCCTGTAGAGCTCTGAGTCTTTAGTATGTGACCCTGTAGAGCTCTTTAGTATGTGACCCTGTAGAGCTCTTTAGTATGTGACCCTGTAGAGCTCTTTAGTATGTGACCCTGTAGAGCTCTTTAGTATGTGACCCTGTAGAGCTCTTTAGTACGTGACCCTGTAGAGCTCTTTAGTACGTGACCCTGTAGAGCTCTTTAGTATGTGACCCTGTAGAGCTCTTTAGTATGTGACCCTGTAGAGCTCTTTAGTATGTGACCCTGTAGAGCTCTTTAGTACGTGACCCTGTAGAGCTCTTTAGTACGTGACCCTGTAGAGCTCTTTAGTATGTGACCCTGTAGAGCTCTTTAGTATGTGACCCTGTAGAGCTCTTTAGTATGTGACCCTGTAGAGCTCTTTAGTACGTGACCCTGTAGAGTTTTGAGTCTTTAATATGTTACCTTGAAGAGCTCTGCGTCCGTGATTTGAAAAAAGTATTGCCATACTCTTTTGAGTGAAAATGAACCACAACTTCTTCTTCTCTTCTTCTGTGGCTGCTCGCTCTCAGGATGATGATGAGGATGAAGACGACTATGCGGAGGAGGAGGAAGGTGAGTGAAGCATCATGGGATGTTTTTTTTCTGTCTGCAGACACCCTGGTGGTCTCAGCTGATTGGTCTCTCTCTCCTGGTGCAGAGGATAAGGCGGGCGTTCAGGGACAAAAGAGGAAGAGAGACGTGGATGACGAAGGCGAGGATGACGACGACGATGATGATGACGACGACGACTAGCCGCCCTGGCCGATGGTCGTCTGTGTGTCGTCCTGTCCTGTTTCTGTCCGTCTCAGTCCTCCTCCGGATCCGACCTCCGCCAGACAACAAACAAACAAGTCGACCAATCAGGGCCGCAGCAACAGGAACAGTGTGATCAGTTTTCACTTCTTTAGATCCTCACCACTTTCTCTTAGAGAAGATTTATCAGGACACGCCTCCCTTTAAAACCTGTTTCAGGATCAAACTATGTCCCTGCCTCCTGTCCCGATCCTGGACTCTGATCCTGGACTCACGCCGACTACCCCCGCCGGACCGGTTCAGACGAATAAATCAGGTGTGAAGTTTTCTGCTTCAGAGACTGACGCTCACTCTGAAGACAAAACGCCGTCTGGCCTGAAGATCTGGAAAGTTCCTTACTAAGATTTCTGCTCCAGTCCAGCTCAGACCACAAGACTTCAGCCTCAGATACTGAACTTAAAAACCACATACTGATTGGTCCATGTGATGCTGCACATGAACGTTACCATGGTTACTGAATCAGTCAGTTTAAAATCAGGCTAAAGATGTGGGTAGGGATGTAACGATGTTCTCATGTCACGTGTCCGGATTTTAGGAACACGATTTTCTCATGATTTTGTCATTTTAAAAGAAATACGAGCTGCGCCGTGTTGGTTGTTTTATTCGTGGCGTTCGTCTGTCTCTTATTAAATATGACCAGCTCACTTCGCTTCTACATCTACGCTTTGAAACACAACGGTGCATTCACCTCCACAAAACCTTCACTCTGCCCGCCATGTCTGAACGCCTCCCTTCTTCAGCTACTGACGTCCGTCATGAGAAGACAAAAGCAGATGGCGCCCACTGCTGGTTTTATTTTTAATCACATCACGAGCTATCATTACATCCTGAGACCACCAAAGTCGACCTAGAGCCAGACTCCAAACCTTCTTAACAGAAAGTGTCAAAATAAATCTTTTGATTGGCAGCTTCACACCCGCCCTAATCATTGGCGTTTTTTAAAGATGGACGATGCGTCTCCACCTCCTCCTGTTGTACAGAAATGACGCCAAAATACTCCTACGATGGGCGCCGACGATCTGGTGACATCATTTAGAGCCAAAGTCTGTGCAGTAGATTCTGCCTTGGTGTTCACGTCACATTAAACACATTAAATAACCTGCTAAAAGGTCAAAGGTTGCTCTCTTTTTTTCTGTTTTTGTGAAAGAGTTCCAAACAGAACTCTTTAACGGCTGCAGACGTCTCAGCGCCACCGTCCTTTTTTACCGCCACCTGGCACTAATGCTCTCTTCTTGTGAGCTGTGCTACTGTAGAGCTCTTTAGTATGGGACCCTGTAGAGACATCTGGTGGGAGTAGCACATTACAACCAGGCTCTGATAAAGACATTCAAATAAAATGAGGAAAGGTTGCAGGAACTCTTGGATTGTTTTCACAAAAGAATCATCGTGAGCTTTCCTTTTTTATATCCTCAGATATCGACGTGTGTCCATGGTTAATCTCTTTTTAATGGTTTGTTTGAAGTTCATTATCTCACGTTAGTTCAGTCTGTGATGGGAAACAGCAGCTCTGAGGTTTTGAATCTTGTGGTCTGAACTGGTCCGGGTTCATCGAGCTGGATCTCAAAGTTTCCCTTTAATGAGAAGAACCTGAGCAGACGACCCACCTGATCCATCTTCATCATATCGCTTGGACTCTCTCTGGGTTACTTCAGACAGGCCACACCTGAGCCACACCTGTGAAGAAGAATCAATCACCCGCTTCTGTCTGCGTCTGGACTCTAACAGGACCATCAGGGACGAGTTTCAGGATCTCCGATTCCCCTCCATGTTTGAACCTTTAGCTGCTGATCAGGATGAGTAGTGATCACAGGACTCTGCTGTCTCCGCCCGTCACACCTGCTGTAGACATGAGGATGATATTCCCAGTGTGTGTTTGATTTATTGTAGGGGCTTTCCCAGGGAAGATTAAGGGGCGGGTGGGATTAAAGTTTAGTCTGTGTTTTTGTTTTTTTAAGTTGAACGATCCTTTTTTTGTCCCTGAACAGCTGTTTTGTAGTTTGATGTGAAAGCGAGCGCCGTGTCCTCTAACTGCCTGTCCCCTCGTCATGTTCAGACCACTGTCGTGTCACTACTCAGACTCCGCCCCCCTGAAACATATCTCAACCACCAACTGAACCTGCAGCTCCTCTTAAGGGTATACTTTCCCTTCATGTAGACGAAACCTGCGGTGCATTCAGGTGCTTCTCCACTCATAGAAAAGATGTTCAAAACGCTGCGTTCAACTTCTGACATTTAAAATAATTACTGACCAATCACAGGCCACCCTGTAGGTCACGATAAGTTTTATTATTCCTGTGGCGTGTTCAAGCAGAGAGCACCTGAATGCACCTGAGTGCAGTGGATTGTGGGATTTGTAGGAGGTGTATCGTGTGTTTGATGGAGGCGGAGCAAGAAACAGAACACGCCTGCCGCGTATGATTCAGGTGTCACTGCTCAGCGTGGGATTCTTCAGCCAGCGAGCAGCAACTTTTTACTTCTTGTGTCTGCCTCAGGACCAGAGTGACCTGACGGGAGCCGACGACTTCAAATCCTTACAGATGATCAAATTCATGAATTGATCGTCACACGTTAACAATCCGTTGATTCCTGACAGATGAGCTCTTCTCGTCCTGTTGCAGCACAATCGCACTCTGACCTGCTGTCAACTTTAGCTTTTCTCTCATTTACACTCTTAAAAACCATGTGAGCAGAGGATCATGGGAAACAAAGATCACCCCCGCATGGGTGGCAGCGGCCTCCCTCTTGTGGGTGGCTGCGGCCTCCCTTGCGTGGGTGATGCCGTCCTCCACCGCGTGAATAACTGCAGCCTCCCTCTTGTGGGTGACAGCGGCCTCCCTCCCGTGGGTGACGGCCGCCTACCCCGCGTGAGTGACAGCGGACTCCCTCAAGTGAATAACAGCGGCCTCCGTCCCATGGGTGACGGTGGCCTCCCTCATGTGAATAGCGACCGCCTCCCTCGCGTGGGTGACAGCGGCCTCCCTCGCGTGGGTGACAGCGGCCTCCCTCGCGTGGGTGACAGCGGCCTCCCTCGCGTGGGTGACAGCGGCCTCCCTCGCATGGGTGACAGCCGCCTCCCTCGCGTGGGTGACAGCCGCCTCCCTCGCGTGGGTGACAGCCGCCTCCCTCGCGTGGGTGACAGCGGCCTCCCTCGCGTGGGTGACAGCCGCCTCCCTCGCGTGGGTGACAGCCGCCTCCCTCGCGTGGGTGACAGCCGCCTCCCTCGCGTGGGTGACAGCCGCCTCCCTCGTGTGGGTGACAGCGGCCTTGTGTTCCTCCCCGTTGTTTTGAAGAGTGTAAAGCTTCCCGCCTGTCAGACCTGCTGAGGTGGGCT
>CM036550.1:28214752-28232252 GCA_020745685.1 Tautogolabrus adspersus | reverse complement strand
TTCTAAAAAGCCTGTTTTTACAGCAGACATTAACATGTTTACAGCCTGGTTCAAATTAGCTCATGTCTTGATCAGCACACACTGTACGGGGGGTGAATGTTTTTTTTTTAGGGGGGTCCATATCAGCCGGCTGTCCCCACCAGCAATCCTGAGTAACCCATGAGACAAGAGAGCTCAGGAGCTCCCAGGAAAATCTGTGGTTAGTAGGGATGTAACGATTCACTAAACTCACGATACGATTCTCTCAGGATTTATTTTACTAAGTGAGACTGTAGACAGATGATGAGTGAAACAGATTCCTTTAGGAGCTGCTAACCTGCTCGTCAGTGTGGTTTGGACTTTGAATGTTTGTTTCTCTCATCAAGGGGAGGTGATTGGAGCTTCTCATCGTGGAGAAGATTAAATGCTGCATCATGTTGGTTGTGCTATTTGTGTAGTTCTCTGTCTTCTTGTAATATTGTCACACAGTTCTTGTCTGTTATCTTCTCACCTCTTTCATTTTCTGTCTTGAAGCCAAAATGCTTCCACACCTCTGATTTAAAAGACGGTGGTGCGTCCTCAATTTCTAAATCTTGCTCTCCAGCTGCTGACGCTCACCATATTATTGAGATTCATTTTTCAGAGTACCGATGTGAACCTTGACACCTTTGAATTTCCCGATTAATCTTTACATGCCTAGTGGTTAGTAACTAAGGTTGACAGATAGTGACATGCAGTAATATAATGTGAATGCACAGAGAAGGAGAGAGGGAGAGTTCCCCCGGTAGTCTAAGCCTATAGCAGTATACCTAGCAGCTGGTCCATACCTGCGCCAGCCCTAACTATAAGCTTTATCAAAAAAAGAATGTTTTAAGTCTATTCTTAAATGTACAAAGGGCGTCTGCCTCCCTGACTGGTAGATTATTCCAAAGGGGAGGGGCCTGATAACCAAAGGCTCTACCTCCCATAGTACATTTAGAGACTGTAGGTACCACGAGCAGGCCTGATAACTGAAGGCTCTACCTCCCATAGTACATTTAGAGACTGTAGGTACCACGAGCAGGTCTGATAACTGAAGGCTCTACCTCCCATAGTACATTTAGAGACTGTAGGTACCACGAGCAGGTCTGATAACTGAAGGCTCTACCTCCCATAGTACATTTAGAGACTGTAGGTACCACGAGCAGGCCTGATAACTGAAGGCTCTACCTCCCATAGTACATTTAGAGACTGTAGGTACCACGAGCAGGCCTGATAACTGAAGGCTCTACCTCCCATAGTACATTTAGAGACTGTAGGTACCACGAGCAGGCCTGATAACTGAAGGCTCTACCTCCCATAGTACATTTAGAGACCGTAGGTACCACGAGCAGGCCTGATAACTGAAGGCTCTACCTCCCATAGTACATTTAGAGACTGTAGGTACCACGAGCAGGCCTGATAACTGAAGGCTCTACCTCCCATAGTACATTTAGAGACTGTAGGTACCACGAGCAGGCCTGATAACTGAAGGCTCTACCTCCCATAGTACATTTAGAGACTGTAGGTACCACGAGCAGGCCTGATAACTGAAGGCTCTACCTCCCATAGTACATTTAGAGACTGTAGGTACCACGAGCAGGCCTGATAACTGAAGGCTCTACCTCCCATAGTACATTTAGAGACTGTAGGTACCACGAGCAGGTCTGATAACTGAAGGCTCTACCTCCCATAGTACATTTAGAGACTGTAGGTACCACGAGCAGGCCTGATAACTGAAGACTCTACCTCCCATAGTATATTTAGAGACTGTAGGTACCACGAGCAGGCCTGATAACTGAAGGCTCTACCTCCCATAGTACATTTAGAGACTGTAGGTACCACGAGCAGGCCTGATAACTGAAGACTCTACCTCCCATAGTACATTTAGAGACTGTAGGTACCACGAGCAGGTCTGATAACTGAAGGCTCTACCTCCCATAGTACATTTAGAGACTGTAGGTACCACGAGCAGGCCTGATAACTGAAGGCTCTACCTCCCATAGTACATTTAGAGACTGTAGGTACCACGAGCAGGCCTGATAACTGAAGGCTCTACCTCCCATAGTACATTTAGAGACTGTAGGTACCACGAGCAGGCCTGATAACTGAAGACTCTACCTCCCATAGTACATTTAGAGACTGTAGGTACCACGAGCAGGCCTGATAACTGAAGACTCTACCTCCCATAGTACATTTAGAGACTGTAGGTACCACGAGCAGGCCTGATAACTGAAGACTCTACCTCCCATAGTACATTTAGAGACTGTAGGTACCACGAGCAGGCCTGATAACTGAAGACTCTACCTCCCATAGTACATTTAGAGACTGTAGGTACCACGAGCAGGTCTGATAACTGAAGGCTCTACCTCCCATAGTACATTTAGAGACTGTAGGTACCACGAGCAGGCCTGATAACTGAAGACTCTACCTCCCATAGTACATTTAGAGACTATAAGTGCTATGCATTCTTTATGGAAATGTTGTCTTTTTTTAAATTAAGTCATAACATGGTAATCCACTCATTGTAGTATAATGATAGAATGATGACATTATTAGTGTGTGTGTTAACATGCTGTCCTCTCTGCGTTGCTATGGTGTGTTAGCTCCTCTGAAATATTTACACTTTTGCTCCTAAAAGCTTTCGGTTGTGATGTTATTTTTATAAGACAAACACACACACACACACACAGGGGGCTGATGATGTTGATGATGATGTCACTGGTAGTGTTGATATTTAACAGGAAGTATTTTTAGTTCTGTTGCTACCAGACTCGATTAAAGAGCAGGAATAGAGCGCATAGTCATTGTTTCATAATTCACACAGATCAAACGTTAATCCACCAACAGACAGAAAATGTTATGCTCTTGTTTGTTACGTTCGCGATCGTTACGTTCGCGATAGTTATGTTCGCGTTTGTTACGTTCGTGTTCATTAAGTTGGTGTTTGTTACGTTCGTGTTGTTACATTCATCATGTTCGTGTTTGTTACGTTCATGTGCGTTATGTTCGTGTGCGTTATGTTCGTGTGCGTTACGTTCGTATGCGTTACGTTCGTGTGCGTTACGTTCGTGTGCGTTACGTTCGTGTGCGTTACGTTCGCGTGCGTTATGTTCGTGTGCGTTATGTTCGTGTGCGTTACGTTCGTGTGCGTTACGTTCGTGTGCGTTACGTTCGCGTGCGTTATGTTCGTGTGCGTTACGTTCGTGTGCGTTACGTTCGTGTGCGTTATGTTCGTGTGCGTTATGTTCGTGTGCGTTACGTTCGTGTGCGTTACGTTCGTGTGCGTTATGTTCGTGTCGTGTGCGTTACGTTCGTGTGCGTTACGTTCGTGTGCGTTACGTTCGTGTGCGTTACGTTCGTGTGCGTTATGTTCGTGTGCGTTACGTTCGTGTGCGTTATGTTCGTGTGCGTTACGTTCGTGTGCGTTATGTTCGTGTGCGTTACGTTCGTTTGCGTTACGTTCGTGTGCGTTATGTTCGTGTGCGTTATGTTCGTGTGCGTTACGTTCGTGTGCGTTATGTTCGTGTCGTGTGCGTTACGTTCGTGTGCGTTACGTTCGTGTGCGTTACGTTCGTGTGCGTTACGTTCGCGTTACGTTCGTGTGCGTTACGTTCGTGTGCGTTACGTTCGTCTGCGTTACGTTCGTGTGCGTTATGTTCGTGTGCGTTACGTTCGTGTGCGTTATGTTCGTGTGCGTTATGTTCGTGTGCGTTACGTTCGTGTGCGTTACGTTCGTGTGCGTTACGTTTCCTCTCACTGCTCCTCCTCCACTCTGATAGAGCCCTCCCCGCCTCCTTCCGTTCCTCTTAGCCTCTATGAGTCTGATCTCTTGGCTTCTCATCAGCAGTACGTTTTATAAAGATATCCAAAAAACACAACTCATCTTTTTAAAAGTTTCACTGCCTGAAGCGTCACTCTGCTCCGCTTGGTTCTAAATATGCTCCAAGTCTATTTTTGAAGGAGCCCACTTCAAGCATGCGTCAAACTGAACAGAATAGATCGACCTGGACAGGAAGTCAGACAAGGAAACACACAGGTCCGGTCAATTTCAAAATAAAATACAATATACAGACTCCTGATCTTATATTTCATCACTTTATCAACATGACGTCAAAACAGAATGAACAACAAATCATCCTCAGAGAGACAAAGCTACATGTTGTTTATACGTTGTTCTCTTTATTCTAGCGTGATCTTGTAGTTCTCCTGTGATCTTGTAGTTCTCCTGTGATCTTGTAGTTCTCCTGTGATCTTGTAGTTCTCCTGTGTTTCTGTAGTTCTCCTGTGATCTAGTAGGCCTCCTGTGATCTTGTAGTTCTCCTGTGATCTTGTAGTTCTCCTGTGATCTAGTAGTCCTCCTGTGATCTTGTAGTCCTCCTGTGATCTTGTAGTTCTCCTGTGATCTAGTAGTCCTCCTGTGATCTTGTAGTTCTCCTGTGATCTTGTAGTTCTCCTGTGATCTTGTAGTTCTCCTGTGATCTTGTAGTTCTCCTGTGATCTTGTAGTTCTTCTGTGATCTTGTAGTTCTTCTGTGATCTTGTAGTTCTCCTGTGATCTAGTAGTCCTCCTGTGATCTTGTAGTTCTTCTGTGATCTTGTAGTCCTCCTGTGATCTTGTAGTTCTCCTGTGATCTAGTAGTCCTCCTGTGATCTTGTAGTTCTCCTGTGATCTTGTAGTTCTCCTGTGATCTTGTAGTCCTCCTGTGATCTTGTAGTTCTCCTGTGGTCTTGTAGTTCTCCTGTGATCTTGTAGTTCTCCTGTGATCTAGTAGTCCTCCTGTGATCTTGTAGTTCTCCTGTGATCTAGTAGTTCTCCTGTGATCTTGTAGTTCTCCTGTGATCTTGTAGTTCTCCTGTGATCTTGTAGTTCTCCTGTGAACTAGTAGTCCTCCTGTGATCTTGTAGTTCTCCTGTGATCTAGTAGTCCTCCTGTGATCTTGTAGTTCTCCTGTGATCTTGTAGTTCTCCTGTGTTTCTGTAGTTCTCCTGTGATCTTGTGAACCATGTGAAACCCGTGCGATTACTCCTGTGGGGCAGGGCGTGCAGTCGGACGGAGAAAAACCACAGCAGAAACGGAATGCTGCTCACGTGGATCCTGTGGAATCTACAAGTTAGAGTGCAGAATGACATCATTGGCGATCAACTGCACAGAACTACTAAAACAGTTCATCGATGGCGATCAAGTAAAAATGGTCTGCAGGTTAACTCCAGCGTCCCGCCCAGGTATCATCTACGTGTGGGAAACACTGTAATACTGCAGCCAGTCAGCAGGGGGAGCTCCAAACGTTTTGACTTCACTTTTGGGAGCTGTGCTGTTGTCCATCTTTTATACAGTTTGTGGTTCACATCATTCATCTTCTTATCATGCATTGATTGGTTAAACTTCACAGCCAATCACAGTGGGTTCCCTCTCTGCTGATGAATCAACTCAATTTAACGTCTGAAGAGCAGCAGACGAGGAAACGACTTTTGCGGGAAACATCCAGAGACACCCGACCGCTGAGACATCTGAACTTCATATGATGTCAACCGAGGACGGCATCTTTTAAGAGAAGCTGCTGTTCACAGGCGTGTGTGTTTACAGGTGTGTGTGTGTGTGTGTGTGTGTGTGTGTGTGTGTGTGTGTGTGTTTACCTGGGTGTGTGATCACCTGGTCCTGCTGTCAGTCAGCACGGGAACCCTCAGTCTGTAAGACTGTGATGGTTTATAAAAATCAGTTTGATCTTCATGAGGAGAAGGAAGGAGGGGAAATGTGAGGAAACAAAAAGGAACCGAGAGAAGGACGGAAATGTTAATGAGAGCTGATGATGGGGGGAAAGAAAACAAGAAGAGGAGGAGGAAGGAAAGGAGGAAAGGTAGAAAGGAGACGAGGATGGGGGAGAGCTTGTAAGAAATAAATGAGGTCGAGGCTTTGAACAGACGCTGTAGGGCTCTGAGTCACAATGAACATACAGATCCCATCCCCCAACACACACACACACACACACACACACACACACACACACACACACACACACACACACACACACACACACACACACACACACTAGTCTCTAATCCCAGCTGTTTTAAACGAGAACAAACTGTAACACTGACCTGAAGCACACCGAGTCTCAGAGTGTGTGTTAATAATAAATGTAATTCTCCCTCACACATGAGGAGAATACCTAAAACAGACAGCACACACACACACACACACACACACACACACACAGACACACACACAGACACACACACACACACACACACACACACACACACACACACACACACACACACACACACACACACACACACACACACACACACACACACAGACACACACACAGACAGACAAACACAGACACACACAGACACACACACACACACACACACACACACACACACACACACACACACACACACACACACACACACACACACACACACACACACACACACACACAGACACACACACAGACACACAAACACAGACACACACAGACACACACACACACACACACAGACACACACACACACACACACACACACACACAGACACACACACACACACACACACACACACACACACACACACACACACACACACACAGACAAACACAGACAGACAAACACAGACACACACAGACACACACACACACACACACACACACACACACACACACACACACACACACACACACACACACAGTGAGTGAATCAGTCTTAATTATTTATCAGACTCAGATGTGAACATGAATCAATGAATCAGCTCCTGTTTTTATCTTAACCCAGTGAACACACGTGCACAGTGTTTTTCTGGACGTCTTCACGTTAAGTCTTCAGTGTTTTTCTGGACGTCTTCACGTTAAGTCTTCAGTGTTTTTCTGGACGTCTTCACGTTAAGTCTTCAGTGTTTTTCTGGACGTCTTCACGTTAAGTCTTCAGTGTTTTTCTGGACGTCTTCACGTTAAGTCTTCAGTGTTTTTCTGGACGTCTTCACGTTAAGTCTTCAGTGTTTTTCTGGACGTCTTCACGTTAAGTCTTCAGTGTTTTTCTGGACGTCTTCACGTTAAGTCTTCAGTGTTTTTGCTCCGTTTCAGCTCCAAACAAACGGAGATCACGGATGACGACGTTAAAGAGACGTGGTTCTTCTGGAAGAAACTGACTTCACACGACCCAGTGAGCTGCAGCGTGCTCGGTTTGAGGCGGTAAGGTTTGGTCTAGATCAAGGCCACGCGTATGCTGGTATGTTTTAAGACGGAGGTTTCCCTCTTTTAAAAAAAATAAGCCCGTCGACACATGTTAAGTTCTCAAAACCTCTTCGTCCAGATGGAAACACAAAAACGCACTGGTACGGCTGTCGTGGGCACGCCAAGTCAACAGGCGATGACTTAACTGCCCCTCGGTTTGCCAGATATGAGAGCAGTTATCAGGTCAAACCAACAGGTGTTGCAGCGATGGAAGCGGGCAAGAGAACTGGTTCAGATAGAAGTGATTGTACCCGACCTAAAAAGCCTCTGCATGTTTCTAATAAGCTCCACGAGCAGGAACGTGCTCAAACTAGGATCAATATTGGAGATGCTTTTGAAAAATGGAGAGAGGTTAGAACGCAGAATTTGGACCCAGTACCCATTTGAAACACTAGGTGTCAGAGTTACATATTGCTCTTTTAAATTTGAAGGTGTGTTTAGTATTATTATTAGTTTATTTAAATCAGGGACATTGTACAAAAAAACATTAGTCTCAGAAGAGAAGAGATTTAGCTAGCTAGCTAATTTCCATCTGTTGTCAGGTGCTTTTGGACTCAGTCGGTGTACAATCTTGAGCTGCTAGTCATCAAGAAATGCTCACACATGCATACACAATCACACACGCACTGATGCATTACAGGCACACACACATACACACACACACACACACACACACATACACACACACACACACACACACACACACACACACACACACACTCAGGTCAGTGAGCTGTAATGCAGAGCAGAGCAGATGTAGGGCAGGACAAACAGCAACGCTCCATTACACAGCTCCACCTCCACACACACTCAATCACCGTGTGTGTGTGTGTGTGTGTGCGTGCGTGCGTGTGTGCGTGCGTGTGTGTGCGCTCAATAACTGATAAATCTCACTCTGGGCGGTCGGCCAATAGTGCAGCTGGATGCTCGGATCTCTTGATGAGAATCAGGAAGTACGATTCCCGTCCAAATCCAAACTTCATGCACTCGTCTTTTTTATTCATCGATGTTTTCTTCCTGCTCAGATGGTCTCTTAAGTCCTAAAGCTCATTTATGCTCCATGTTTATACAGATACAGTCAGAGCCTTCTGTCCGTACTCTTCGCTCACGTTGTTCGTATTTCAGACCAAACGTTGCAATACCCCTGGAAAAAGATGGGGGCAGTATGGAGAGTTTAGGATGGTGCGAGTTAATGAACTATAAACATTTCTATGATGTTAGGTCGACCGGGCACAGAGATAGATTTCCACAACAGCTGGGCAGAGATCGGACAGGAGCTGAAGGTCAGCTGGACGCCAGAGAAGGAGAAGAGGAGGTCTGTGAGAGACAGCGCCCTCTAGTGGATGCATTGTTCATCGTCCATCCCGACATAAAGAACTTGTTGGAGTATATGGGTAGTGACAGGCACATCACTTGAAATGTACGAATTACGACTGTCAGCATTTACTAGTTAATCACAATTAACTAAGGTCTGAAATGAATGCACTAATTTTTAATCTTGATTCATCTCCTGTTATTTTGTCCCTTCAGGCTCTCCGTAGATAGTGGTCCTCAGTGTCTCCCCGTAGATAGTGGTCCTCAGTGTCTCCCCGTAGATAGTGGTCCTCAGTGTCTCCCTGTAGATAGTGGTCCTCAGTGTCTCTCTGTAGATAGTGGTCCTCAGTGTCTCCCCGTAGATAGTGGTCCTCAGTGTCTCCCCGTAGATAGTGGTCCTCAGTGTCTCCCTGTAGATAGTGGTCCTCAGTGTCTCCCTGTAGATAGTGGTCCTCAGTGTCTCCCTGTAGATAGTGGTCCTCAGTGTCTCCCTGTAGATAGTGGTCCTCAGTGTCTCCCTGTAGATAGTGGTCCTCAGTGTCTCCCTGTAGATAGTGGTCCTCAGTGTCTCCCTGTAGATAGTGGTCCTCAGTGTCTCCCTGTAGATAGTGGTCCTCAGTGTCTCCCTGTAGATAGTGGTCCTCAGTGTCTCCCCGTAGATAGTGGTCCTCAGTGTCTCTCTGTAGATAGTGGTCCTCAGTGTCTCCCCGTAGATAGTGGTCCTCAGTGTCTCCCCGTAGATAGTGGTCCTCAGTGTCTCCCCGTAGATAGTGGTCCTCAGAGTCTCCCTGTAGATAGTGGTCCTCAGTGTCTCCCTGTAGATAGTGGTCCTCAGTGTCTCCCCGTAGATAGTGGTCCTCAGTGTCTCCCTGTAGATAGTGGTCCTCAGTGTCTCCCCGTAGATAGTGGTCCTCAGAGTCTCCCTGTAGATAGTGGTCCTCAGTGTCTCCCTGTAGATAGTGGTCCTCAGTGTCTCCCCGTAGATAGTGGTCCTCAGTGTCTCCCCGTAGATAGTGGTCCTCAGTGTCTCTCCGTAGATAGTGGTCCTCAGTGTCTCCCTGTAGATAGTGGTCCTCAGTGTCTCCCCGTAGATAGTGGTCCTCAGTGTCTCCCTGTAGATAGTGGTCCTCAGTGTCTCCCTGTAGATAGTGGTCCTCAGTGTCTCCCTGTAGATAGTGGTCCTCAGTGTCTCCCTGTAGATAGTGGTCCTCAGTGTCTCCCTGTAGATAGTGGTCCTCAGTGTCTCCCTGTAGATAGTGGTCCTCAGTGTCTCCTTGTAGATAGTGGTCCTCAGTGTCTCCCTGTAGATAGTGGTCCTCAGTGTCTCCCTGTAGATAGTGGTCCTCAGTGTCTCCCTGTAGATAGTGGTCCTCAGTGTCTCCCTGTAGATAGTGGTCCTCAGTGTCTCCCTGTAGATAGTGGTCCTCAGTGTCTCCCTGTAGTCTCAGTGATGTAAAAGAAGGACACTGCTGCATCTTTGAATGTCTCATTTCACTTTAACAAACTCTCAGACAGCTCAGCTGACGAGTCCAAAGTCATATCCACCTGATGACATCACACATTGACCTTTGTTACCGTTCACCTGATGACATCACACATTGACCTTTGGGATCCCTAACCACTTCCTGTTTCTGTGCTTAACTTCATGTCCTAACCATCCATCTACCAGAAGGTGTGTCACCAGCTGTGATCGTTCCAACTTAAGCAGAAGTTACACCTTTAATCTCACACCCAGCTCCTAGTGGGTCTGTTAAACCCGTTTGTCTTGGTGATGGTGTTGCGGAGGGTTTTAGCGGCTGTTTGGTGTCAGCAGGTTGTTCTCTGTGATCCCTCAGAAATGTTTCGTACCAGAGATAAATTACTTCATATTGTAGTTACAGATGTCACCACTAGATGTCACCACTAGACGTCACTGTAGTTATTGTACACCAGCTGTAGATGAAGGCTGCAGGCTTTAGTTCTCCCCTCATCGTGATGCTTTGTCATCTCGTACAAACATTAGAGTTTGTGTTTGTGGATGAACGTCAGTGAACACAAGTTATTTTAGATGTTCGTCTGTTCAGAGACGATCAGAGAGGAAACACTGGAACAAACACTGCAGGGAGAGAAACGCTGCTCTCTGATTGGTCACATCGAGTTCAAACCTCATTTCTGACAATACATTTTGGTTAGTTTGGACGCTCTGCTAGTTAATATGAACATTACATCTCAATGGTTCGAATTTGAAAGAGTCATCCACATGTTCATAACCTCTCGTTTGGATTACTGTAATTCGTTGTATTTTGGGGTTGACCAGTGTTTTCTTCGCCGCCTGTAGCTCGTTTAAAACGCGGCTGCACGTCTTCTGACAGGAAAGAGACGTTGTGATCATATCACACCGGTTCTGGCTTCTCTTCGCTGGCTTCCTGTTGGTTTTAGGATCCAGTTTAAGATTTGATCTTTTGTTTTTAATCCCTGAATGCACTAGCGCCAGAAACTAACTAGTTTACAGTTTAGTGAGGACTGAAGACACAGCTGACACAATGCTGATGACACAGGAGATCGGGCCAATCAGGTGAGAGCTGGCTCGTAGGGAGGCGGGCCTTAAAGAGACAGTACTTTAAATGGCCTTTATCATGAAGAATCTGAACTGAGAGCTTTGAGACATCAGGGAGAGAACACTCATGAAATCTGCTCTGACAGTTTCACGGAGGGAAAATGTAAAAGGAGGAATAAGTGATCTGTTCCCTTTAAGTCGTGTTTGAAGAACACACAGCTGGATATGATGATGTCATCAATGAGTCCGAGACAGGAAAACAACTAAACATTCATATTAAAGACACGGGGAAATCATCTCGCTGCACTTCCTGTTTCTTTATTTGATTCTGCAAGAGAAGACGAGGTCTTGATGCTCCAAACAGAAAACAAACTGGGTTTTTTATTGACTCCATTACCCACAATGCATTGTTGTATACAGAAATTCAAACATTATTTAAAAAACATCAACAAAGAAACTTCAGTGAATTAAATATTTAAACAAAGTGTGAAACAATTCTGATCAATGTGCATCAAATAAATATAAATGAATTTCTCTTTTGAAAAACATCACAGGACAATGACTCCATGAAAAGTGGCGTGTTGGTTAATCTGAAAGTTAAAGACGAAAGTGCAGAAAGTTCAAAAGGTGACGAACAGAAAGAGTTAAAGGTCACAGCAGCGGCGACCTGCGGCGCAAACACACAAACAAGTTTAATGTCACGTTACGGAAAGATTTGAGCTCTTCATGTCGGCCATCTTTCAACCTGTTAAATAAAGCTAATCTTTTTTACAGTGCATAAATCTGTTTTATTTTATTTTCAATCTTTAACATCAAACAATAAAATGTTGAATTAACGTTATTCATACCGTGAACAGAAGTGAGCTCTGTGTTTGCACTGTAAAGATTTCTGACAGGATTTAACATGTAAACTTTGACCAGCTCAGTGTTATAGGCCGACTGCAGCTTCACAGTTTGGTGTCGGGCGATACGAGAAAACAGAGTCGTCAGCGAAGAAACGTGGGAAACTGAGGGTTTGACTCATAAAGGATCACGTGGCTTATAGCGCCCTCTAACTGTAGAGAGGAAGACACCGTCTGATTCACAAACACTCACAAAGGGTTAAATGTTCCTCTAACTGCGCTGCGGAGCAAACTGTGTCTCTGTGCGTCGCTGGTGTTTGTATTTCAATGATCCATGATTCAGTCATTTGAGGAACAATCGTCTCTGTCTCTGTAAATCATCCTCATTGAAAAGAGACTAACTCACAGACAGCGGGCGCTAACAGCCATGCACAGAGTGATCAAAAGAGCGTCTGCTGAGAGTTGGTGGTAACTGCGCCACAGTATTTATAAGAGATGTGAGGCTCAAACTTTCCAGTGATCAGGAGAACAGGTTCTATTTAAAGGAGCAGATAGCTTCTCTCCACATTCTCACACTAAACCAGAGCTAACTGTGTTTGTGTCTGAAGATCATCAGAGCTTTGAGAGTTAGACTCCGAGACGGAGCAGAGAGAGGGAGAACATGATGGACGAGTTATGGAAATCTTAGAGACTGATCATTCTGAGTGAATCAGACTCAAAAAGTTTCTTCACATGAAGCACAGAAATAGGAAAAAGAACGTTTACACGTCACATTGCTTGAGTTATAAATCTACAAAGTTAAGCTCTCCTCTGTATATCCACATGCATTCTTCTTCCTGATTGGTCAGGTCTGTCTGTAAGATAAAAAGGAGTTTAGAATGACGTCAGGAGAATCTCATCACTGAACTGTTATCTCTCTGCAGCGTCACCAAAGTGTCTCAGTCGGGTTTTAAACACAACTTGTAAGAAGTCAGTAAAGTTGCACATTTATATTTCAGCTTCACTTCCACAGCACTTTGTTCATACAGAAGCTGAGGAGACGTCAGCACACACAGGTTTGTATGTCTCCGAGCCTTCAGTCCAGGTTTTTACTAATGACTGTGTGCATACCTATCAGACACACGTTTAAAGACTGGTTTCTATTCGACGTCTCTTCATGTCAGAGCTCTGCTGCTGGACTCAACATCGAGATCAGTGTCGGTGAAACTTTTTCACTGTTTGTTCTGCAGCGCTGCGACACGACTCTCTCTGCTGACATAATGAGGTTAGTCCTGCTCTGTTCCCTTTTTTACAGCCTCACTTATCTTTACATAAATATTTCATTGCACAGGAAATCTGGGAGTCCCATTATTGCAAAGAAACAGAACGCATTGCACGGAGCGGAGGAGGTACAAGAGTGAAGCAGAGTCAGACGTGCTTCTGTCCCTTTCCAGCCGGTGTCATTATAAAAAACACCTGATTGCCTCTTCTCTGCTGGTTTTGTCGAACATTAAACTCCCTGATTTTAGCTGCAGCTTTATAAAACTCACTCTTACAAACGTCTGGGAGACAAAATCATCAACACGGCGAGCTTCAAGGAGCCGCCCACATCCAAACCAAACACCAGCAATGTGTCATCGAACCTTAGAATAGAAAATGTACAAGAGAAGACATTTGATAGTTCAGCAAAGACATCAGGAAACAGGTGTGTAAACTCATGGTGTACAGTCCCCTTTAGTGCAGCCCCCCCCCCCCACAGTGACCCGTAGGAAACATAGTGCAGTTAGTGCCTCTGTGATTCGTCAGCTTGAAAAAGTTTCTCATCTTTAAAAAAGGTTGACATCTTTTCTCGTCTTTAAAAAGCTTTGAGGGAAGACGAGGTGTTTGAGGTGAGCAGAGAGGCGTCTCTCTGAGCAGGACGAAGAAGAAGAGCGTGCAGCACCATCAGAGGGCGTGGATGGGAGCGCCTATCTTCAAAACGTATGACTGTAATGAAATGTGACACATCTGTCACACAAAGAGAATGTGAGGAAGCGAACAGGCAGCAGAAGTGACTGATCAGAGCTCTGTGGAGGATTACAGTCCTTAAAGCTCCTGGGAAGAACTGGATCGCTGGTTTCTGAATAATCCGCTTTGCGTAAGTGTTCTGGTGCATCCCTCATACCTGGATTAAAAGATGAAAAGATTTTAGAAATAGAATTAAAAAGTCCAAAATGGTCCAAATCCTGTCGGCTCAACACGCTGCTACTTTCATTGAGAAGAGTCGATACAAAAATCAAAAATAAAATCCTCGTCACGGCGTCTCCGACTCGTCCTCCTCCTCAGGTGATGTCGGAGAGGTGGGCGTGTCGTCCTCATCTGCTGGCGAGGTTGCGGCCACAGCTGTTGTTGTCATCTTCTCGTAGGTCCTCCTGCGCTGCCTACGCAGAGTCTGGCTCTGCAGCTCCTTCACCTCCTGAAGGACCTCCTGTGCCTCCTTCCACGATGACACGGCCTCCGCCAGGAGGCGCTCTGCCTCTGCACGCCTCTTCTCCACATCAAAGTCATCCTCTGACAGTAGGGAAGGGGGCGAGGAGTGCAGGGGTGGTGTCAGGTGGTGTTTGTCAGGGGTTTTGGGCTGCGTGGTTTCAAAGGATCCAGATAAACTCGGAGAGTTCTTCTGACTGGGACAGGAGGACTCTTTGCCGCTGCCCGGGCAAGGAGAGTCGGTTTCGCTGCCTCGTGGTGAATCAGATCCTTTGACCTGAGAGGAGTCGGATCCTGTGACACTCGGAGGGGATTCAGGTGTGTTCTGTACAGGAGAGCCGTCCTCTTTGTAGGGACCGGAAGAGCTGGATGATCCCTTCAGCTTTGGTGATCGGACTTCGTCGGAGCTCTTCGTCCAGGGGGAGCCGGTCAGACGAGGTGAATCCTTCGGTCGGGGGGAGTCGTGAGCTTTAGCTGCTGGTGAGTGTGATCCTCTGGAGCGAGGTGAGTCAGTCCCTTTGGAGCGATTCTTCTTGGCTTTGGATCGAGGAGACTCTCTCCCTCTCAGACGAGGAGATTCTTTCCCCCGAAGACGAGGAGAGTCACTACTCCTGCTCCTCGGAGATCCAGAAGACCTGCTGAGGACAACAAAACAAACAATGATTGCATCAACGTACAAAATGGGATATTGCCAAGTTAATCTGCCTCACTTCTGGACTAACAGTTGTATAAACAGGGAAACAATGCAGGCTTTGAACGCCTTCCTCAACCGTTGTCTTGAACTTTTATACAACTACTCCCGTCACCTGTCGGGTCATCGACCAAGAGAAAGACTTTGAGTGTTTGGAAAGAGACAAGAGGAAGTGGAGGCGTTGAGATTTGAGAAAAGTCCAAGGCATCATACTTGTGCCCCCCCAGTGTGGACATTGAATGTGACCCGTACTCCTGTTGTGGGAGCTGAAAACGATCAACACAACAGGAGGTCTTGTGGGAAGTTGAGGGGAAAGCAGGGTTCTGTAGTTTGATGAAGCAATGTTGATGTGGTTATGTTTACGTTAACCCCAAAGCCGACTCCCCTCTGCAGTCCTTCCTCTGCTGCTTTAAACGGCAGCACCAACCAAAGGGGGTCAATCTAAACCTAATGCACTACCAAAGGACACTCTGATGTCCGTCAGACTTTAGGAGGTCTGAATCATTCAAACCAACCTTGAGTGAGGAGAGTCGGAGCCCCTGAGGTGATGGAGGCGCGGGGAGTCCACTCCCTTCAGATAAGGGGAGCTCCCTCCTCGTTCTCGCTCTGCTTTGGCTTTCTGCAGCTCCTGTCAATCACAACATTCAGCATTAGTCTTTTTGTGTATCTGGTGACTCAAATGTCTCATCAGACCATCAAAAATACAAATCAGTCAAACCTGAAGCCTCATCTCCTCCAGAAGCTCCTGAGCTCTCTGCATCCTCTGGGCGATTAGGCTCTGCAGCTGACCGACTGGCTGCACCGAAGCCCCGCCCCCTGCCTCCTCTTCAGTCGGATAACGCCGCAGAGCAGAACGCAACTCTGAGCGAATCATCGCCGGTCTAAAGAAGGGAAGAAGTGGACAAGAGAGATGGACATTAAAAATCAACTGACTTCTACGTCTGAAGGTCTTCCCATTCCAGTTATTCCAACAGCTTTTGGACTGACGATCTTCTGTCCTTCCAGGCAGCTTTTTGTTTCATGATCATCTTCCAGCAAGGACTTGACATTTTCTACTGACTGATGGTGCATCTCGTTTACACTCAGGAAGAAGGCTCAGAGAACCTCAAACTATTTCAGGACTGAGTCGGCCATAATGCCAACATACAGTAGTACCGAACAGTTCAGAACAGTTCAGTTCAGAAAACTCTAAATGTCACAAAGAGAACCAACAATGTAAGCTCTGCCACAGCATGCCTTCACCATCTTTATGGATCTTCAGTAGCCAAGAACACATGATGAACAGAGTCAGAGGGATTCTGGACAGCATCTTATCAGGGCCTAGATACCTAAAAAATGAAAGGAGACCTCTGGCAGATCCATCAGGGATTATAAATCGTGACTGGTCTAAGGATGTCCTGGAGAAGCAGGAAGAGTCCACCAGGGAAATGAAATGTTGGGATTACTTGTATAGCCTATCTTTACCCTGCTGAGGACTTAGATGAGACATTTTCTTTGTGAAAGTGACTTCCTGACTGCACCTGTAGTTGTGAAACAGTCCTAAACCCCAGGATGGGTTTGCTTTGTTGTGGGAGCAGTGTTGGGATGTTTTACTTTCAGGTGTTTGTACCTGGAGGAGAGGACTTCATCCATAGAGGCACAGCGACTCCGGCCCTGCATGCTGAACCTCTTCCCTGGCTGGGGCGTTCGAGACTGAGCCTGAAGGACCTGAAAGGTAGAGCTCAGCATTAAGACTCTTTTTGTATCAGTGGTTCAGTGGACAGGACCTTTCTTTGGTCAAACATTAAGCACACAGTAACACAAGGACAACCTTTAGAGTTGGAGCTCAGACATGGGTCACGGGTTCAGACTTGAACCCGTGGCCTCTGAACATGGGGCGCACTAACCACTAGGCTAACAGCACACCATGACCTCTCTTCTCTGATTGTCCCGTTTTACCAAGCCCTGGTTTCTTGTCGGGTTTGGGTTAAAGATGAAGAAAATCTGGGTCTTAAACTTTGAGACTCTAAAAGTCCAAAATGAAGTCCTGAGTTTTGGATGGTTTTATAAAAACTAAGACTCAGGCAGTGTTAAGGGTGGGAACTGGTTTAAGATTGGCTTATTCTAGTTGAGGTGTATGGTGTTGGGTCTCCAGGTTCAGGTCTGAGACTCTCCTGTATTCTTGCAGCTATGTGCATAGTTTTTAGTCCTTCTGTGACCACTTGTTTCATGAATCATAAGTTTGAACTAACAGAAGCATCAATCAACAAGGATCAGAGTTAGAGTTTCCAAATCTCTACCTGCTGTGTCTTGTGGACCTTGGAGACCTCCAGGTGGGAATGTTTGCCCCAGGATCGCTCACTCCCCCTGGGCAGACTGCTGGACTTCACCTTGGGCTCCTTGGAGGTCACGCGCAACTTTGAAACGTCAGTGTCGGCTCGCTGTCGAACTCCAAACCCTCG
>CM036550.1:28189752-28209752 GCA_020745685.1 Tautogolabrus adspersus | reverse complement strand
TGACAGAAAGGATCGGAGGTCACAGCTGTTTGACGTGATCAGGTAAACGATGCACACACACATGAACACACTGAACACACACACCCACACACACACAGCCACACACACACACACACTGAACACATACATGCATACACACACACACACACACACACACACACACACACACATGAACACACTGAACACACACACACACACACACACACACATGAACACACTGAACACACACACACACACACACACACACACACATGAACACACTGAACACACACACACACACACACACACACACACACACACACACGAACACACTGAACACACACACACACACACACACACACACACACACACTGAACACATACACACACACACACACACTGAACACATACACGCATACACACACACACACACACACACACACACTGAACACACACACACACACACACATACACACACACACACACACACAATGAACACACACACTGAACACACACACACACACACACACATACACACAAACACACTGAACACACACACACACACACACACACACAATGAACACACACACTGAACACACACACACACACACACACACACACTGAACACACACACTGAACACAATGAACACACACACTGAACACACACACTGAACACACACACACACACACACACACACACACACACACACACACACGTGAAGTAACTAATAATTCCAGTCAGACCTTCAGTTTTCTGAGAGTCCGTTCCTTCACACAAACATTTGAATTCATCAGATTAAACACTAAAGATTTCGACTCCGTGGTTTAGGGCAGGGCGTCTCTCTCGCTCATTTCTCTGCAGACGGGCGAGTCATGAAGCTGCAGTTTAAATCACAGAGTCTGAAGATGGAAGAGGTTTAAATAAAAAGCTTCAGTCTGAGTCGAGTCACTCGCTGCGTTTGGTCTCCATGTTTCATTCATCAGAGACGATTTTACCTCGTTCAACTTTAATCTGACGAGATCACGAGACGAGAGCTGCAACCAGAGAGAGAGAGCGAGCGGCTGCCTCTACTGTTTAATACGACGGATAGAAAAACAACAAATATGTACCAGATATATACCAACAATGAGAGGATCTAGAAACTATAAAATACACACTGTCCCTTTAAGCTGAACCTAACAATTAAAGGTCACACACACTCACACACTCACACACAAACGCACAAACTCACACTGAATAGCAATGAACCGATCACATCAATGTGTTCACGTTAACGAGGCCACATAGGTCAGCGTGCGTGCGGGCGCGTGCGCGCGCGTGTGTGTGTGTATGTGTGTGTATGTGTGTGTGTCTGTGTGCGTGTGTGCATGACGTGCACATGCTGCTGGTGTTGAACATGAGTCGATATTACAGCTGATGTGATTGATAATCGTCCCGAGCTGAGGACAGAGAGTTCCCGACTTTAAACTGACACCCTCACATCATTACAACATTTTCAAAATAAAAGCTCTGAGTGATTCTCTGAGGAGCTTTAAACAATTAATTATTAAATACGGAATTAACAGAAATACAAAAGAAATATCATACGTTTCAGTATTTAAATATTGCATCAAAGAAATATGTATAAAAAGATGGACGACATGACAGCCCACAAAAAGTGAAGCCAAAATATTACAGTCATTGCTCCCTGTATTTAGCTGGTAGTTGTTTTCAAGGCAGGTGTCTTGATACCTGAGGTTAAATAGAGAGTTAGTGCTCACACAGACACACACACACACACACACACACACACACACACACACACACACACACACACACACACACACACAGACACACAGACACACACACACACACACACAGACACACACACACACACACACACACACACACAGACACACACACAAACACACAGACACACACACACAAACACACACACACACACACAGATGAACATAAAACATAAAAACATGTCGACATCATGAGTTTGATTATTTCATTATTATAATTAAGTTTAATCACTTCAGTGGAGATCAAACTGCAGTGAACACTGACGTTAGCATGAAGCTAGGCTAACAGCTGCTGATTGAAATATCCAGAATAAACACAAATTCTTCATGAGTCAGCTTTTATTCCTGACAGCGACATGATCAATTAAAATCAACCAAAACATCCTCATCATCTTCATCATCTTTCACACTGACGGAGCTGCACTCTCACACTGACAGAGCTGCACTCTCACACTGACGGAGCTGCACTCACACACTGACAGAGCTGCACTCTCACACTGATAGAGCTGCACTCTCACACTGACGGAGCTGCACTCTCACACTGACGGAGCTGCACTCTCACACTGACAGAGCTGCACTCTCACACTGACGGAGCTGCACTCTCACACTGATAGAGCTGCACTCTCACACTGACGGAGCTGCACTCTCACACTGACGGAGCTGCACTCTCACACTGATAGAGCTGCACTCTCACACTGACAGAGCTGCACTCTCACACTGACGGAGCTGCACTCTCACACTGACAGAGCTGCACTCTCACACTGACGGAGCTGCACTCTCACACTGACGGAGCTGCACTCTCACACTGACGGAGCTGCACTCACACACTGATAGAGCTGCACTCTCACACTGACAGAGCTGCACTCACACTGACGGAGCTGCACTCTCACTCTGACAGAGCTGCACTCTCACACTGACAGAGCTGCACTCTCACACTGACGGAGCTGCACTCTCACACTGACGGAGCTGCACTCTCACACTGATAGAGCTGCACTCTCACACTGACAGAGCTGCACTCACACTGACGGAGCTGCACTCTCACTCTGACAGAGCTGCACTCTCACACTGACGGAGCTGCACTCTCACACTGACAGAGCTGCACTCACACTGACGGAGCTGCACTCTCACTCTGATAGAGCTGCACTCACACTGACGGAGCTGCACTCTCACACTGACAGAGCTGCACTCTCACACTGACGGAGCTGCACTCTCACACTGACGGAGCTGCACTCTCACACTGATAGAGCTGCACTCTCACACTGACAGAGCTGCACTCACACTGACGGAGCTGCACTCTCACTCTGACAGAGCTGCACTCTCACACTGAAGAAGCTGCACTCTCACGCTGACGGAGCTGCACTCTCACACTGACGGAGCTACACTCTCACACTGACGGAGCTGCACTCTCACACTGACAGAGCTGCACTCTCACTCTGACAGAGCTGCACTCTCACACTGAAGAAGCTGCACTCTCACGCTGACGGAGCTGCACTCTCACACTGACGGAGCTACACTCTCACACTGACGGAGCTGCACTCTCACTCTGACAGAGCTGCACTCTCACACTGAAGAAGCTGCACTCTCACACTGATAGAGCTGCACTCTCACACTGATAGAGCTGCACTCTCACACTGATAGAGCTGCACTCTCACACTGACAGAGCTGCACTCACACTGACGGAGCTGCACTCTCACTCTGATAGAGCTGCACTCTCACACTGAAGAAGCTGCACTCTCACACTGACGGAGCTGCACTCTCACACTGACGGAGCTGCACTCTCACACTGATAGAGCTGCACTCACACTGACGGAGCTGCACTCTCACACTGACAGAGCTGCACTCTCACACTGACGGAGCTGCACTCTCACACTGACGGAGCTGCACTCTCACACTGATAGAGCTGCACTCTCACACTGACAGAGCTGCACTCACACTGACGGAGCTGCACTCTCACTCTGACAGAGCTGCACTCTCACACTGAAGAAGCTGCACTCTCACGCTGACGGAGCTGCACTCTCACACTGACGGAGCTACACTCTCACACTGACGGAGCTGCACTCTCACACTGACAGAGCTGCACTCACACTGACGGAGCTGCACTCTCACTCTGACAGAGCTGCACTCTCACACTGAAGAAGCTGCACTCTCACGCTGACGGAGCTGCACTCTCACACTGACGGAGCTGCACTCTAACGCTGACGGAGCTGCACTCTCACACTGACGGAGCTGCACTCTCACACTGACGGAGCTGTACTCTCACACTGACGGAGCTGCACTCTAACGCTGACGGAGCTGCACTCTAACGCTGACGGAGCTGCACTCTCACACTGACGGAGCTGTACTCTCACACTGACGGAGCTGCACTCTAACTCTGACGGAGCTGCGCTCTCACACTGAAGAAGCTGCACTCTCACACTGACGGAGCTACACTCTGATGCTGACCGAGCTACACTCTCACACTGATAGAGCTGCACTCACACTGACAGAGCTGCACTCTCACACTGACGGAGCTACACTCTCACACTTACGGAGCTGCACTCTCACTCTGACGGAGCTGCACTCTCACTCTAACGGAGCTGCACTCTGACAGAGCTGCACTCTCACACTGACGGAGCTGCACTCTCACTCTGACGGAGCTGCACTCTGACAGAGCTGCACTGTCACACTGACGGAGCTGCACTCTCACTCTGACGGAGCTGCACTCTCACTCTGACAGAGCTGCACTCTCACTCTGACGGAGCTGCACTCTCACTCTGACGGAGCTGCACTCTCACTCTGACGGAGCTGCACTCTCACTCTGACGGAGCTGCACTCTGACAGAGCTGCACTGTCACACTGACGGAGCTGCACTCTCACTCTGACGGAGCTGCACTCTCACTCTGACGGAGCTGCACTCTCACTCTGACAGAGCTGCACTCTCACTCTGACGGAGCTGCACTCTCACTCTGACGGAGCTGCACTCTCACACTGACGGAGCTACACTCTCACACTTACGGAGCTGCACTCTCACACTGACGGAGCTGCACTCTCACACTGACAGAGCTGCACTCACACTGACGGAGCTGCACTCTCACACTGACGGAGCTACACTCTCACACTTACGGAGCTGCACTCTCACACTGACGGAGCTGCACTCTCACACTGACAGAGCTGCACTCACACTGACGGAGCTGCACTCTCACTCTGAAGGAGCTGCACTCTCACACTTACGGAGCTGCACTCTCACACTTACGGAGCTGCACTCTCACTCTGAAGGAGCTGCACTCTCACACTTACGGAGCTGCACTCTCACACTGACGGAGCTGCACTCTCACACTGACAGAGCTGCACTCACACTGACGGAGCTGCACTCTCACTCTGACAGAGCTGCACTCTCACACTGAAGAAGCTGCACTCTCACGCTGACGGAGCTGCACTCTCACACTGACGGAGCTGCACTCTAACGCTGACGGAGCTGCACTCTCACACTGACGGAGCTGCACTCTCACACTGACGGAGCTGTACTCTCACACTGACGGAGCTGCACTCTAACGCTGACGGAGCTGCACTCTAACGCTGACGGAGCTGCACTCTCACACTGAAGAAGCTGCACTCTCACACTGACGGAGCTACACTCTGATGCTGACCGAGCTACACTCTCACACTGATAGAGCTGCACTCACACTGACAGAGCTGCACTCTCACACTGACGGAGCTACACTCTCACACTTACGGAGCTGCACTCTCACTCTGACGGAGCTGCACTCTCACTCTAACGGAGCTGCACTCTGACAGAGCTGCACTCTCACACTGACGGAGCTGCACTCTCACTCTGACGGAGCTGCACTCTGACAGAGCTGCACTGTCACACTGACGGAGCTGCACTCTCACTCTGACGGAGCTGCACTCTCACTCTGACAGAGCTGCACTCTCACTCTGACGGAGCTGCACTCTCACTCTGACGGAGCTGCACTCTCACTCTGACGGAGCTGCACTCTCACTCTGACGGAGCTGCACTCTCACTCTGACGGAGCTGCACTCTGACAGAGCTGCACTGTCACACTGACGGAGCTGCACTCTCACTCTGACGGAGCTGCACTCTCACTCTGACGGAGCTGCACTCTCACTCTGACAGAGCTGCACTCTCACTCTGACGGAGCTGCACTCTCACTCTGACGGAGCTGCACTCTCACACTGACGGAGCTACACTCTCACACTTACGGAGCTGCACTCTCACACTGACGGAGCTGCACTCTCACACTGACAGAGCTGCACTCACACACTGACAGAGCTGCACTCTCACACTGACAGAGCTGCACTCTCACACTGACAGAGCTGCACTCACACTGAAGGAGCTGCACTCTCACACTGACAGAGCTGCACTCTCACACTGACAGAGCTGCACTCACACTGACGGAGCTGCACTCTCACACTGACGGAGCTACACTCTCACACTTACGGAGCTGCACTCTCACTCTGAAGGAGCTGCACTCTCACACTTACGGAGCTGCACTCTCACTCTGACAGAGCTGCACTCTCACACTGAAGAAGCTGCACTCTCACACTTACAGAGCTGCACTCTCACTCTGACAGGGCTGCACTGTGATGCTGGACACACTCTAAACATGTGAGACGAGTTTCACTGTTTCAAACAAAGCTTCCTCCCTGAATGGAGCGAGAAAGGACGACTCAAAGAAAACAACAACACTCTCTTCGTCGTCATGGTTACGGCTGCAGAGCGTCTGCACAAGTGGATCAAGTGTGGAGCCGCTGACTGCCCTGGACTGATTTAACCCCTGGTCATATTAATAACAGTCACAGTCATATTTACAGATTTTATTTACAGAGCTTTTATTTTGAAGGCATACAGAGGTCGAATTGTTTTCCTGATCACTGGAAAGTTTGAGCCTCACATCTCTTGTATCTCTTACTGTGGCGCAGTTACCACCAACTCTCAGCAGACGCTCTTTTGATCACTCTGTGCATGGCTGTTTGCGCCGCGTCTGTGAGTTAGTCTCTTTTTACAATGAGGATGATTTACAGAGACAGAGACGATTGTTCCTCAAATGACTGAATCATGGATCATTGAAATACAAACACCAGCAACGCACAGAGACACAGTTTGCTCTGCAGCACAGTTAGAGGAACATTTAACCCTTTGTGGGTGTTTGTGAATCAGACAGTGTCTTATTTAGTCAGGTTTGAATCATGAATCAGGCCCTCTGTGTGCTTATTGCTTCATGTAATAATCCACAGAGTTGAAGAGAAACATTAAGAGAGGCTTTAAGATGAGACGCAGGAATTGTTTGAGTCTGAGGAGGAGCTGAGCGTGTTTTGATCTGCAGCTCTGATGATGCCGAGTCATCTCTGAACACGCTGAGTTAGGCCCAGAGATCACGTGACCTGTGATGTCACACACTGTCTTTATGAAAACTAAATGTCCTGAGAGAGACTAGAGATATATTTAGATATACACACACACACACACACACACACACACACACACACACACATTATCTAACACACAGGGAGGCCGCTGGCTGAGCAGTCAGCACGTGTCACTGAATCAAAGATCTTCATCTGACACAGCTGAGACTGCAGCTACACACAAACACACACAAACACACACACATCGAGTGACATGGAGTGACATCGTGTGACATGGAGTGACATGGAGTGACATCGTGTGACATGGAGTGACATCGTGTGACATGGAGTGACATCGTGTGACATGGAGTGACATCGTGTGACATCGAGTGACATCGTGTGACATCGAGTGACATCGAGTGACATCGTGTGACATGGAGTGACATCGTGTGACATCGAGTGACATCGAGTGACATCGTGTGACATCGTGTGACATGGAGTGACATGGAGTGACATCGTGTGACATCGTGTGACATCGAGTGACATCGTGTGACATTGTGTGACATGGAGTGACATGGAGTGACATGGAGTGACATCGTGTGACATCGAGTGACATCGTGTGACATCGTGTGACATGGAGTGACATGGAGTGACATCGTGTGACATCGAGTGACATGGAGTGACATGGAGTGACATCGTGTGACATCGTGTGACATCGTGTGACATGGAGTGACATGGAGTGACATCGTGTGACATCGAGTGACATCGAGTGACATCGAGTGACATCGTGTGACATTGTGTGACATCGTGTGACATGGAGTGACATCGAGTGACATCGTGTGACATCGTGTGACATGGAGTGACATGGAGTGACATCGAGTGACATCGTGTGACATCGAGTGACATGGAGTGACATGGAGTGACATCGTGTGACATCGTGTGACATCGTGTGACATGGAGTGACATCGAGTGACATTGTGTGACATCGAGTGACATGGAGTGACATGGAGTGACATCGTGTGACATCGTGTGACATCGTGTGACATGGAGTGACATGGAGTGACATCGTGTGACATCGAGTGACATCGAGTGACATCGAGTGACATCGAGTGACATCGTGTGACATCGAGTGACATCGAGTGACATCGTGTGACATCGTGTGACATGGAGTGACATCGTGTGACATCGAGTGACATCGAGTGACATCGTGTGACATCGTGTGACATCGTGTGACATCGAGTGACATCGAGTGACATCGTGTGACATCGTGTGACATCGAGTGACATCGTGTGACATCGTGTGACATCGTGTGACATCGAGTGACATCGAGTGACATCGTGTGACATCGTGTGACATGGAGTGACATCGTGTGACATCGTGTGACATGGAGTGACATCGAGTGACATCGAGTGACATCGAGTGACATCGTGTGACATCGTGTGACATGGAGTGACATGGAGTGACATGGAGTGACATCGTGTGACATCGAGTGACATGGAGTGACATCGTGTGACATCGTGTGACATCGAGTGACATCGAGTGACATCGAGTGACATCGTGTGACATCGTGTGACATCGAGTGACATGGAGTGACATGGAGTGACATCGTGTGACATGGAGTGACATCGTGTGACATCGTGTGACATCGTGTGACATCGAGTGACATCGAGTGACATCGTGTGACATCGTGTGACATCGTGTGACATCGAGTGACATCGAGTGACATCGTGTGACATCTTGTGACATCGAGTGACATCGAGTGACATCGTGTGACATCGAGTGACATCGAGTGACATCGTGTGACATCGTGTGACATCGAGTGACATCGAGTGACATCGTGTGACATCGAGTGACATCGAGTGACATCTTGTGACATCGAGTGACATCGTGTGACATGGAGTGACATCGTGTGACATTGATTAGAGAAAGAGATCAGATAATCCTGAAGCTTGGGAGTCTCTGCATCCAGAGAAAATCAAGAGTGAAGTCGCTCTGACAGCAAACAGCTGCTGACACTCGACTCAAACTCACAGCCAAAGGACCTGCCAGAAATGACCCACAATCCTCTTTGTCCTGTCTAACACGCTGAAATCACCAGCTGGCCCAGAGAGCGGCAAGTCTCACAGCCAGTGGGCTTCAGTCTGAGGCTGTAGGCCTTCAGAGTCTTTATCCAACACGTCCTCTCAGAACATAATAGTGTATATATACTGCATTGAAAGAGCATAGAGAGACAGACCATTGGCTGTTCATAGAGATGGACGACGCGTCTCTGCCTCCTCTGTTGTACAAAAGTGAAGCTAAAATACCTCCATGACAGGTGCTGACATGTTGTGGCTGTGAAGTCAGTTGAAGCAGAGACTCTGCCGTCGGCTCTGCCACAGTTTTGACCTTCTTAGTGTTTTATTTTTCTGTTCCATCTGTTAATATGGAGGAGGCGGAGCTTATACTGCAGCCAGCCAGCAGGTGGAGCTGTAAATGTCACGTCGTCATCGGTAAATGTAAATTTAAACACCTCCTCACCTCTTTGTCCGAGATGTACAGATGATCTCCTCTCAGGATCACGTAGCGGCTCCTCCACAGCTCCCTGAAGATCCCGCGGCCGCAGAACTTCCTGATCCAGCCCGCCTTCTCCGGCTGCTGGACGGGCTGCTGGACCGAGTCCTGAGCGCCCTGAAACACACAACCTCCGCTCAGTCAAACACAGGAGGAGAAGGAGGAGGAGGAGGAGGAGAAGGAGGGCAAGGAGGAGGAGGAGGAGGAGGATAAGGATGAGGAGGAGGAGAAGGAGGAGGAGGAGGGCAAGGAGGAGGAGGAGAAGGAGGGCAAGGAGGAGGAAGAGGA
The DNA here is from genome assembly GCA_020745685.1 of Tautogolabrus adspersus. Classification (NCBI taxonomy): domain Eukaryota; kingdom Metazoa; phylum Chordata; class Actinopteri; order Labriformes; family Labridae; genus Tautogolabrus; species Tautogolabrus adspersus. The sequence goes on along the minus strand of CM036550.1, from coordinate 28,199,799 downwards.
GAAGAAGGAGGAGGACAAACAAGAGGAGGAGGAGGAGGGCAAGGAGGAGGAGGAGAAGGAGGAGGAGTAGGAGGGCAAGGAGGAGGAGTAGAAGGGCAAGGAGGAGGAGGGCAAGGAGGAGGCGGCGGAGAAGAAGGAGGAGGAGTAGGAGGGCAAGGAGGAGGAGAAGGAGGAGGAGGAGGGCAAGGAGGATGAGGAGGGCAAGGAGGAGGCGGCGGAGGAGGGCAAGGAGGAGGAGTAGGAGGGCAAGGAGGCGGCGGAGGGCAAGGAGGAGGAGGAGAAGGAGGAGGAGGAGGAGAAGGAGGAGGAAATGGAGGAGGAGGACAAACAAGAGGAGGAGGAGAAGAAGGAGGAGGAGAAGGAGGGCAAGGAGGAGGAGGAGGAGGAGGAGTAGGAGGGCAAGGAGGCGGCGGAGGCGGAGGGCAAGGAGGAGGAGGAGGTTGCTGCTGACAGAACGGACACTAAGGACAACCTGCCGTTTTTAAATCTCAGGGGGCGAGATGTTAGTGAAGGGAAGACTTCCTGTTTGTAGTCCAAGGGTTAACCAATTAGGTGTCTACAGGAGAAACTGACTGCTCTATAAACCTCCTACCATCCTAGTAGTTCATCCTGATTGGTCTAAAAAGCAGTATGAGAACAAATGTGAGATCCTCAGTCCGACAAAAATACCCATAGTCGTAAGAAATGTTTAAAAACTCCAGTCTGCATCAGACCAGTCTCCCTCGCGCACTGTTGTTGTTGTTATTGTTTTATGTTGGTGTTGTTGTTGCTGTCGTTGATGATGTTGTTTTTATTGTTGTTGATGATGTTGTTTTATTGTTGTTGTTTTTATTGTTGTCGATGTTTTTATTGTTGTTGATGATGTTGTTGTTGTTTTTATTGTTGTTGATGATGTTGTTTTATTGTTGTTGATGATGTTGTTTTATTGTTGTTGATGATGTTGTTTTTATTGTTGTTGATGTTTTTATTGTTGTTGTTGTTTTTATTGTTGTTATTGATGTTGTTGTTGTTGTTGTTTTTATTGTTGTTGTTGATGTTGTTGTTTTTATTGTTGTTGTTGTTTTTATTGTTGTTGTTGATGTTGTTGTTGTTGTGTTTATTGTTGTTGTTGATGTTGTTGTTGTTGTTTTTATTGTTGTTGTTGATGTTGTTGTTTTTATTGTTGTTGTTTTTGTTGTTGTTTTTATTGTTGTTGTTGTTGTTTTTATTGTTGTTGTTGTTTTTATTGTTGTTGTTGATGTTGTTGTTGTTGTTTTTATTGTTGTTGTTGATGTTGTTGTTTTTATTGTTGTTGTTGTTGTTTTTGTTGTTGTTTTTATTGTTGTTGTTGATGTTGTTTTTATTGTTGTTGTTGATGTTGATGTTGTTGTTGTTTTTATTGTTGTTGTTGTTGTTGTTTATAGTGGGTAGAGCTGATTGGATCCAGGTATTAGAAATGAGGATACCTGTTCCGCGTCCAACAGAGCGGGGTGTGTGTGAGAACAGTGTGTGTGTGAGAACAGTGTGTGTGTGAGAACAGTGTGTGTGTGAGAGCAGTGTGTGTGTGAGAACAGTGTGTGTGTGAGAACAGTGGGTGTGTGAGAACAGTGTGTGTGTGAGAGCAGTGTGTGTGTGTGAGAACAGTGTGTGTGTGAGAACAGTGGGTGTGTGAGAACAGTGTGTGTGTGAGAGCAGTGTGTGTGTGAGAACAGTGTGTGTGTGAGAACAGTGGGTGTGTGAGAACAGTGTGTGTGTGAGAGCAGTGTGTGTGTGAGAACAGTGTGTGTGTGAGAACAGTGGGTGTGTGAGAACAGTGTGTGTGTGAGAGCAGTGTGTGTGTGTGAGAACAGTGTGTGTGTGAGAACAGTGTGTGTGTGTGAGAACAGTGTGTGTGTGAGAACAGTGTGTGTGTGAGAACAGTGTGTGTGTGAGAACAGTGTGTGTGTGAGAACAGTGTGTGTGTGAGAACAGTGTGTGTGTGAGAACAGTGTGTGTGTGAGAACAGTGTGTGTGTGAGAACAGTGTGTGTGTGTGAGAACAGTGTGTGTGTGAGAACAGTGTGTGTGTGAGAACAGTGTGTGTGTGAGAACAGTGTGTGTGTGAGAACAGTGTGTGTGTGAGAACAGTGTGTCAACAGACAGAGCAGCTGGTGTGGCTGTTTTCAGGACTGATCCTTGTTTCAGTGAGGACGTGTGCCTGGATGAGTTCACTTGATTGACAGTTCCAAAAGTAAATGAAGGGTGTAAACATCGTCAGCAAATTCTACATACTACCTTTCAAATGTATTTATATATTATTTTAGCAATGGCCGTCACCTGGGCACTCCTCAGGGTTTTTATCAGAGGCCCTGGGACACCAGAGGATTTAAATGAACAGAGCTCCGCCTGTCTCACCTGCACAGGGGTCTGGTCTGGTCTGGTCTGGTCTGGTCTGGTCTGGTCTGGTCTGGTCTCCCTTCATTTGATCCAAGTCTGAGTAATGTTTTAGAGGGCTTTCATGAAAGACTTTTTTGTGTGTTTTTAAAGAGGTTTTAAGTCTTTTTAATACATGTTGTCCCCCGAGTGCCCGTGCCCCCCCGAAGGAACGCTATGCCTTGACCTAACCTGACCCTAAGATCCTGACCCCTGACCTATGATCCTACAGACTAAATAAAAATAATAAAGTGTAAAGTGATCTTCATCACTCCAACACGAGAAGGATTTCAGATTGATCTGAACACTGAGTGTGTTCGTGGTTTGAGATGAGATCATGTAGAGGTCTGATGTGTCTACTATAGAAATCTGTGTCACATTAGTGCACGAGGATTGTTCAGCTGATTTGCATATTTCTGTAGCACGAGGACGACACTTGAATCATTCTCGAATATAAACATGTATGTTGAATGATTTCATTCTTCATCATCATTTTATTACATGATTACTTTGATGTCCGCCGACAGAATAATAATGGATGTGATGAAGAAGATGAGGATGATGATGAATGGATAGATAAAGGATGAAGGATGGTGATGATGGAGGGATATTACCGCGCTCAGTAACGGAGATCAAAAACGGGATTCCCGCTCTTACCCGTCTGCTCGGGTTGCTCTTCTTCATCCTCCTCCTCCTCCTCGCTCCGGTCCGCCGCTCCGGGGCTCTCCGGGAGATCACACCGACGGGGAGGAGGTTCGGCCCGGCCAGGCGGAGAGATTTGGCCTGGGCTCGGTCGCTCGGTGCCCGGTGGGTCCTGGTGTCGGTGTCGGTGGGTCTGTTAGTCCGAACGGCTCCTCCTCAGCTCCGCGTCTGTTGTCTGAAACACCGAGGCAGCATCCTCCCGGTGTGTGTGTGTGTGTGTGTGTGTGTGTGTGTGTGTGTGGGAGGCAGATGCTCTCTCTCTCTCTGTCTCTTTGAACACGCGTTCACGCGCTCTGACACGCGGACGCGCACGGTACCCTACATTCCATTGAAGGAGCCCGACAGCGCCACCCAGCGGCTCAGAGACTCACCTGAAACTATGAAGAAACAGATGAGAGGATGAACCCATGATGACAATTATAATAAATAATAAAGTGATGAAGAAAAGGTGTACACTCACCATGATGTCACTATCTGCAGAAATCTGTTCTAAAGACTTCATGTTTGGAGCGCTGACATGTACAGAGGCTGTAGTCCTCGTCACAGTGGCTGTGGGTTCGAATCCCAACCCCCCCCCCCCCCCCCCCCCCGCTCTCTCTCCTCTCTCTTCAGCTGCCCGCTCTCATAAATAATAATATAATCATATGATGTGATATATGAACTATAGAGTTAATATCACACACTGTAAATATTACAACAAGTCTAAATCTGTCACGTCAGATGTTCAGGGTCGTCCTGACGGTGAGGGTAGAATGAGAGGGTCATATATAAACCACTGAAGTGTTTCTACGTCACTCTCTGTAGTTTGTTTGATAACCAATGAATCTTTTTCATATTAAAAACCCGCTGTGATGATGAGATCACAGGAGAGGAATTCAATCATCTCTTGACGTCGACTTGAAAGTGTGAAGCTCATAATGACAGATTTCAAACCATGAATATTAAGGAAATATATTTTCATGAACGAGCGGACTTGACTCTGACTCACTGATTTATAAAGGTTATCATTCTGTTAATATCTTAAATGTTTTACTGCTTTCTCCCTTAAAGGTCACATATTCTGCAAAAGCTGAAAATAAAATGTAAACAAATATTTAAAGTTGACTTTGTTTAATTCAAAGAAACAAAAAGAAAACTTCAAATCATTTCTTTGTCTTCTGGTTTCAGGCGTCTTTCTCCTCGTCCTTCTTCTCCAGACAAAACTCTGCAGAGACACAAACAGGACATGATGTCAGTTCACAGTGAAGTCAACAGATTGCGGTGCGTTCACAGACTGTAAATATGAATGTTTGAAGCCTGAGTGACGTCCTCCATCTGTTCCTGCAGGGGGCGCTGGAGTCCCATCGATGGCGGTCTCCATGTTGTAAATGCTGTCTCAGCCTAACTTTCAGTCAACCTAACGACAGACTGAGAGCTGGAGCTGAGGCGGGTTTTAAGCCTCCTGACAAACCGTTACACCGCGCCCACCTGTCAATCAGGTCAGCTACACGCCTTATTGTGAATAACTCTTATCCTTCATCAAATTAAAACTGATGAGTCATCAAAACATTCACCCCCCCGTACAGTGTGTGCTGATCGAGACATGAGCTAATCAGACCTGTTTGGTTTTTTGAACCAGGCTGTAAACATGTTAATGTCTGCTGTAAAAACAGGCTTTTTAGAATGGGTGTGTATGTGACTTCCTGTGCTTCTGCAGCCAGCCTCTAGTGGACACTCCAGGAACTGCAGGATTTTACACTTCAGCATCAGCTTCATTTTTCAACAACAGAGGTTACTGCTTGGGTGCGTTCAATTGACCTTGGAAGTTGGATGTCTGGGAATGATGTCACACCCTACTTAAAAGCTTTCCAGTAAGAAGTTGATTTTGAGCTCGGGTTATCAAAGTTTCTCCGAGTGCCGACTTCAGGGGGCGTTACTGATCCAACAAGCAACTTGGAATTTCTCACTTCTGACATCAACTGGAACGCACAATTACTTTAGCTTTTACTGAAACATGTTGTAGCATCTGTGCTAAGACTTAAGCTTCCACAAGAAATATCAGTGTAACTAACCTCTGTGTAACTGAGTGTTGCCACATTCATGCTAACACATACACAAAGGCTAGGTGTGACAGTCATCAAGATAGAAATCTCAGTGTTACCAGCATCTTAGCAAAACATGTTGCTTCCACACTGTAGCTTCCACTAAAGGGTTTTAGTAGCATCTACTGACACACTTCAAAGGATGTCAGGATGCATGCTATATTTTAGCTGTGGTTGTAGTAGCATCTTTTTCTTCTCATAAGCTTCCATTTAAGAGGATGTTAGGAAACCTCTGCAAAACAAATGCTAAGTGTTAGCATGCTGCTGCAGAAAAGGCATTTTACCTTTGACCTGGTTTCTGTTCTTGAGCCGTTTAAGTTTAACAAGATGATTAATCAGAAACAGTGGTTTATTCTTTGAATGATCTCTGACCTGCCTTCCCGTCATATTTGAAATGTGATGGGACCATGAATTTCAGACACTCGGCGATCTCTCTGTGGACGCTCTGAGCAGCTGTCAGCTCCTCCGTGTCCAGGTGTTTCCCTTCCTGCCCTGAGAGACAGAACAGGAGGTCAGCGGTGAGTCAGTCGTGTTTAAAACATAACACATGCTGCTAAACCTTTTCTAACATCAGTTTTTCCTGAAAGAATATCGGACGACAAACTCACATCTCTTTTCATCAAAATATACCTCAACGGTCTTACCCTATGATAGCTTATGATTACTAACCACCAACATTATCGGCCCTGTTTTTATTCATCCTATCGCCTGTTTAATAATAGCAGGTAGTCTGGCTCTGGTGTTGCTCTTACTGTAGATGAGCAGCATCCTCCCTGGTGTGCCCTCAAAGACTCCGCTGTAGATAATGAGCAGACAGTGAGGACAGCTCTGGTAGGCATTTAATTTTCCCTCATCATTGTATGGAGACACTTTCCCATCAAAGTCCTGGACTCCTGGAAATAACAAATGAAGAGATACAGGTACAGAAATACGGGTCAACAAGAGACTCAGCACCAGCATCAGATCAGGAGCTACAGTCTGGTACTCTTTTGTCCCTCACAGCTGAACATGTGAACATTATTTCTCTTTCGATGGGACTAAGAACAACATATCCTGGAATCAAATCTTTCATTAGCCCTGTGAAGACAGGAAAACCATGGATTTGAGTCACACAGTGTCAGAGGTAACCCCTCACTCCTTCTAAAGGTGACCCCTCACTCCCCTCACTCCTTCTAAAGGTGACCCCTCACTCCCCTCACTCCTTCTAAAGGTGACCCCTCACTCCCCTCACTCCTTCTAAAGGTGACCCCTCACTCCTTCTAAAGGTGACCCCTCACTCCCCTCACTCCTTCTAAAGGTGACCCCTCACTCCTTCTAAAGGTGACCCCTCACTCCCCTCACTCCTTCTAAAGGTGACCCCTCACTCCCCTCACTCCTTCTAAAGGTAACCCCTCACTCCTTCTAAAGGTGACCCCTCACTCCCCTCACTCCTTCTAAAGGTGACCCCTCACTCCTTCTAAAGGTGACCCCTCACTCCCCTCACTCCTTCTAAAGGTGACCCCTCACTCCTTCTAAAGGTAACCCTTCACTCCTTCTAAAGGTGACCCCTCACTCCTTCTAAAGGTGACCCCTCACTCCTTCTAAAGGTGACCCTTCACTCCTTCTAAAGGTGACCCCTCACTCCTTCTAAAGGTGACCCCTCACTCCTTCTAAAGGTGACCCCTCACTCCTTCTAAAGGTGACCCCTCACTCCTTCTAAAGGTGACCCCTCACTCCTTCTAAAGGTGACCCCTCACTCCCCTCACTCCTTCTAAAGGTGACCCCTCACTCCTTCTAAAGGTGACCCCTCACTCCCCTCACTCCTTCTAAAGGTGACCCCTCACTCCCCTCACTCCTTCTAAAGGTAACCCCTCACTCCTTCTAAAGGTGACCCCTCACTCCCCTCACTCCTTCTAAAGGTGACCCCTCACTCCTTCTAAAGGTGACCCCTCACACCCCTCACTCCTTCTAAAGGTGACCCCTCACTCCTTCTAAAGGTAACCCTTCACTCCTTCTAAAGGTGACCCTTCACTCCTTCTAAAGGTGACCCCTCACTCCTTCTAAAGGTGACCCCTTCACTCCTTCTAAAGGTGACCCCTCACTCCTTCTAAAGGTGACCCCTCACTCCTTCTAAAGGTGACCCCTCACTCCTTCTAAAGGTGACCCCTCACTCCTTCTAAAGGTGACCCCTCACTCCTTCTTAAGGTGACCCCTCACTCCTTCTTAAGGTGACCCCTCACTCCTTCTAAAGGTGACCCCTCACTCCTTCTAAAGGTGACCCCTCACTCCTTCTAAAGGTGACCCCTCACTCCTTCTTAAGGTGACCCTTCACTCCTTCTAAAGGTGACCCCTCACTCCTTCTTAAGGTGACCCCTCACTCCTTCTAAAGGTGACCCCTCACTCCTTCTTAAGGTGACCCCTCACTCCTTCTAAAGGTGACCCCTCACTCCTTCTAAAGGTGACCCCTCACTCCTTCTAAAGGTGACCACTCACTCCTTCTAAAGGTGACCCTTCACTCCTTCTAAAGGTGACCCCTCACTCCTTCTAAAGGTGACCCCTCACTCCTTTCAAAGGTGACCCCTCACTCCTTCTAAAGGTGACCCCTCACTCCTTCTAAAGGTGACCCCTCACTCCTTCTAAAGGTGACCCCTCACTCCTTCTAAAGGTGACCCCTCACTCCTTTCAAAGGTGACCCCTCACTCCTTCTAAAGGTGACCCCTCACTCCTTCTAAAGGTGACCCCTCACTCCTTCTAAAGGTGACCCCTCACTCCTTCTAAAGGTGACCCCTCACTCCTTCTAAAGGTGACCCCTCACTCCTTCTAAAGGTGACCCCTCACTCCTTCTAAAGGTGACCCCTCACTCCTTCTAAAGGTGACCCCTCACTCCTTCTAAAGGTGACCCCTCACTCCTTCTAAAGGTGACCCCTCACTCCTTCTAAAGGTGACCCCTCACTCCTTCTAAAGGTGACCCCTCACTCCTTCTAAAGGTGACCCCTCACTCCTTCTAAAGGTGACCCCTCACTCCTTCTAAAGGTGACCCCTCACTCCTTCTAAAGGTGACCCCTCACTCCTTCTAAAGGTGACCCCTCACTCTTTCTAAAGGTGACCCCTCACTCCTTCTAAAGGTGACCCCTCACTCTTTTCAAAGGTGACCCCTCACTCCTTCTAAAGGTGACCCCTCACTCTTTCTAAAGGTGACCCCTCACTCCTTCTAAAGGTGACCCCTTCACTCCTTCTAAAGGTGACCCCTCACTCTTTTCAAAGGTGACCCCTCACTCCTTCTAAAGGTGACCCTTCACTCCTTCTAAAGGTGACCCCTCACTCCTTCTAAAGGTGACCCCTCACTCTTTTCAAAGGTGACCCCTCACTCCTTCTAAAGGTGACCCTTCACTCCTTCTAAAGGTGACCCCTCACTCCTTCTAAAGGTGACCCCTCACTCTTTTCAAAGGTGACCCCTCACTCCTTCTAAAGGTGACCCTTCACTCCTTCTAAAGGTGACCCCTCACTCCTTCTAAAGGTGACCCCTCACTCCTTCTAAAGGTGACCCCTCACTCTTTTCAAAGGTAACCCCTCACTCCTTCTAAAGGTGACCCCTCACTCTTTTCAAAGGTGACCCCTCACTCCTTCTAAAGGTGACCCCTCACTCCTTCTAAAAGTGACCCCTCACTCCTTCTAAAGGTGACCCCTCACTCCTTCTAAAGGTGACCCCTCACTCCTTCTAAAGGTGACCCCTCACTCCTTCTAAAGGTGACCCCTCACTCCTTCTAAAGGTGACCCTTCACTCCTTCTAAAGGTGACCACTCACTCTTTTCAAAGTTGACCCCTCACTCCTTCTAAAGGTGACCCCTCACTCCTTCTAAAGGTGACCCCTCACTCCTTCTAAAGGTGACCCCTCACTCTTTTCAAAGTTGACCCCTCACTCCTTCTAAAGGTGACCCCTCACTCCTTCTAAAGGTGACCCCTCACTCCTTCTAAAAGTGACCCCTCACTCCTTCTAAAGGTGACCCTTCACTCCTTCTAAAGGTGACCCCTCACTCTTTTCAAAGTTGACCCCTCACTCCTTCTAAAGGTGACCCCTCACTCTTTTCAAAGTTGACCCCTCACTCCTTCTAAAGGTGACCCCTCACTCTTTTCAAAGTTGACCATAGACAAGAGTAAAAATGTCAAGCGACATCACTGCCCTCCAAGGTTTACAAAGAAGTCTGCATGTGCCAAATAATCCTGCAACACTCTCCAAGATAACTCAAGACTCCCCCCAAAGATGTAGCCCCTTACTCATTTCAAAAGAAACTCATAATTCATTTTACCATAACCCCTGATTCCTAACAAAGGAAACCCCTGATACCTGGGAAAGTTAACACACAACATTTTTTTTAAAGTAACCTACAGATCCCCCCTAAAGGTAACCCCTGACTCTGTTCATAAAGGAGCCCTGACCCTTTTATAAGGTGACCTCTAGAGGAGAGGGATATTTTAACATACTTCTACTTCCAAGCTGTACAAAGAAGTGTGCATATGTCCAACCCTCTACAACACCTGAACTATTTTATAAACTGACCACAAGCTTTTTTTGCAAAGGTTAAAGTGTTGCTGGAGTTTTTACATCGTGAAGCAAAGCAGAACTCATTCAGAGCCATGTTAACACTTTGACGCTTTCTGATGGTGCGAAGAAGAAGAAGGTTTAAATGTATGCAGGAAGCCAAAGAAAGGAAGTCTGTTCCACATCATGTTCAGTAGGGTTTCTGATCTCTGTCAGCTTTAGTGCTTTCCAGAGAAGTTGAATCTTTAGGATTCACTGGTTATTGTAGCGGACTGGTTGAAGGAACTCCTTAATGACTACGAGTTGACTGACGGAGGTCGCTGCCAACAAAGTTGGACGCTTAGGGGACAATCTG
>CM036550.1:28157252-28182252 GCA_020745685.1 Tautogolabrus adspersus | reverse complement strand
GGGGCAGTGTGGATCTGTGTGTGTGGTACTTCTCTCTGTCTGCAGGGGGCAGTGTGGATCTGTGTGTGTGTTACTTCTCTCTGTCTGCAGGGGGCAGTGTGGAGCTGTGTGTGTGTTACTTCTCTCTGTCTGCAGGGGGCAGTGTGGAGCTGTGTGTGTGGTACTTCTCTCTGTCTGCAGGGGGCAGTGTGGAGCTGTGTGTGTGGTACTTCTCTCTGTCTGCAGGGGGCAGTGTGGAGCTGTGCGTGTGGTACTTCTCTCTGTCTGCAGGGGGCAGTGTGGAGCTGTGCGTGTGGTACTTCTCTCTGTCTGCAGGGGGCAGTGTGGAGCTGTGTGTGTGGTACTTCTCTCTGTCTGCAGGGGGCAGTGTGGAATGTGTTGGTGCTTTCTACCTGCTGGGCGTTGGAGTGGTCGTTCTGACAGGACAGCTCCTGTTCCAACTCGGACACCTCCATCAGCTGACGCTCCGAAACCAGACGAGACAATTCCCCGACCACTGTCACGTGTTTGGACACCGTGCCCGACATCTTCTTAAACTGAGGGTAGTTATCCACAAACGCCTACAGACAGACAGGCAGATAGAGAGAGAGACAGAGAGAAAAACAGAGAGACACTCTGAGGACTAAAACCGTGTTGAAGAAAATGAGTATCCCGTCTCACTGCCTGTCGTCCATCTTATTGCATGTCGTCAGTCTCCTGCCTGTCGTCTGTCTCCTGCATGCCGTCTGTCTCACTGCCTGTCGTCTGTCTCCTGCATGTCGTCAGTCTCCTGCCTGTCGTCTGTCTCTCTGCCTGTTGTCAGTCTCACTGCCTATCGTCAGTCTCCTGCCTGTCGTCTGTCTCACTGCCTGTCGTCAATCTCCTGCCTATCGCCTGTCTCACTGCCTGTCGTCTGTCTCACTGCCTGTCGTCAGTCTCCTGCCTGTCGTCAGTCTCCTGCCTATCGCCTGTCTCCTGCCTATCGCCTGTCTCCTGCCTATCGTCAGTCTCCTGCCTGTCGTCTGTCTCCTGCCTGTCGTCCGTCTCACTGCCAGTCGTCCGTCTCACTGCCTGTCGTCTGTCTCTCTGCCTGTTGTCAGTCTCCTGCCTATCGCCTGTCTCCTGCCTATCGTCAGTCTCCTGCCTATCGTCTGTCTCCTGCCTGTCGTCCGTCTCACTGCCAGTCGTCTGTCTCACTGCCTGTCGTCTGTCTCTCTGCCTGTTGTCAGTCTCCTGCCTGTCGTCTGTCTCCTGCCTGTCGTCTGTCTCTCTGCCTGTCGTCAGTCTCCTGCCTGTCGTCTGTCTCACTGCCTGTCGTCAGTCTCCTGCCTATCGCCTGTCTCCTGCCTGTCGTCCGTCTCACTGCCTGTCGTCTGTCTCTCTGCCTGTCGTCAGTCTCCTGCCTGTCGTCTGTCTCACTGCCTGTCGTCAGTCTCCTGCCTATCGCCTGTCTCCTGCCTGTCGTCCGTCTCACTGCCTGTCGTCTGTCTCTCTGCCTGTCGTCAGTCTCCTGCCTGTCGTCTGTCTCACTGCCTGTCGTCAGTCTCCTGCCTATCGTCTGTCTCCTGCCTATCGTCAGTCTCCTGCCCTCCTGCCTGTCGTCCGTCTCACTGCCTGTCGTCTGTCTCACTGCCTGTCGTCAGTCTCCTGCCTGTCGTCAGTCTCCTGCCTATCGTCAGTCTCCTGCCTATCGTCCGTCTCCTGCCTATCGCCTGTCTCCTGCCTATCGTCAGTCTCCTGCCTATCGTCTGTCTCCTGCCTGTCGTCCGTCTCACTGCCTGTCGTCTGTCTCTCTGCCTGTCGTCTGTCTCTCTGCCTGTCATCAGTCTCCTGCCTGTCGTCTGTCTCCTGCCTGTCGTCTGTCTCTCTGCCTGTCGTCAGTCTCCTGCCTGTCGTCTGTCTCACTGCCTGTCGTCAGTCTCCTGCCTATCGCCTGTCTCCTGCCTATCGTCAGTCTCCTGCCTATCGTCTGTCTCCTGCCTGTCGTCCGTCTCACTGCCTGTCGTCCGTCTCACTGCCAGTCGTCTGTCTCACTGCCTGTCGTCAGTCTCCTGCCTATCGCCTGTCTCCTGCCTATCGTCAGTCTCCTGCCTATCGTCTGTCTCCTGCCTGTCGTCCGTCTCACTGCCAGTCGTCTGTCTCACTGCCTGTCGTCTGTCTCACTGCCTGTCGTCAGTCTCCTGCCTGTCGTCTGTCTCCTGCCTGTCGTCTGTCTCTCTGCCTGTCGTCAGTCTCCTGCCTGTCGTCTGTCTCACTGCCTGTCGTCAGTCTCCTGCCTATCGCCTGTCTCCTGCCTATCGTCAGTCTCCTGCCTATCGTCTGTCTCCTGCCTGTCGTCCGTCTCACTGCCTGTCGTCCGTCTCACTGCCAGTCGTCTGTCTCACTGCCTGTCGTCAGTCTCCTGCCTATCGCCTGTCTCCTGCCTATCGTCAGTCTCCTGCCTGTCGTCTGTCTCACTGCCTGTCGTCAGTCTCCTGCCTGTCGCCAGTCTCCTGCCTGTCGTCAGTCTCCTGCCTGTCGTCAGTCTCCTGCCTATCGCCTGTCTCACTGCCTGTCGTCTGTCTCACTGCCTGTCGCCAGTCTCCTGCCTGTCGTCAGTCTCCTGCCTGTCGTCAGTCTCCTGCCTGTCGTCAGTCTCCTGCCTATCGTCAGTCTCCTGCCTGTCGTCCGTCTCACTGCCCGTCATCTGTCTCACTGCCTGTCGTCAGTCTCCTGCCTGTTGTCAGTCTCCTGCCTGTCGTCCGTCTCCTGCCAGTCGTCAGTCTCCTGCCTGTCGTCCATCTCACTGCCTGTCGTCCGTCTCACTGCCTGTCGTCCGTCTCCTGCCTATCGTCCGTCTCCTGCCTGTCGTCAGTCTCCTGCCTGTCGTCCGTCTCACTGCCCGTCATCTGTCTCCTGCCTGTCGTCAGTCTCACTGCCTGTCGTCCGTCTCCTGCCTGTCGTCCGTCTCCTGCCTATCGTCCGTCTCACTGCCTGTCGTCCGTCTCCTGCCTGTCGTCCGTCTCCTGCCTGTCGTCCATCTCACTGCCTGTCGTCCGTCTCACTGCCTGTCGTCCGTCTCCTGCCTGTCGTCCGTCTCACTGCCTGTCGTCCGTCTCCTGCCTATCGTCCGTCTCCTGCCTATCGTCCGTCTCACTGCCTGTCGTCCGTCTCCTGCCTATCGTCCGTCTCCTGCCTGTCGTCCATCTCACTGCCTGTCGTCAGTCTCCTGCCTGTCGTCCGTCTCACTGCCTGTCGTCAGTCTCCTGCCTGTCGTCCGTCTCACTGCCTGTCGTCAGTCTCCTGCCTGTCGTCCGTCTCCTGCCTGTCGTCAGTCTCCTGCCTGTCGTCCGTCTCACTGCCTGTCGTCAGTCTCCTGCCTGTCGTCCGTCTCACTGCCTATCGCCAGTCTCCTGCCTGTCGTCCGTCTCACTGCCTGTCGTCAGTCTCCTGCCTGTCGTCCGTCTCACTGCCTGTCGTCCGTCTCCTGCCTATCGCCAGTCTCCTGCCTGTCGTCAGTCTCCTGCCTGTCGTCAGTCTCCTGCCTGTCGTCCGTCTCCTGCCTATCGTCCGTCTCCTGCCTGTCGTCCGTCTCACTGCCTGTCGTCCGTCTCACTGCCTGTCATCTGTCTCCCGCCTGTCATCAGTCTCCTGCCTATCGTCAGTCTCCTGCCTGTCGTCCGTCTCACTGCCTGTCATCAGTCTCCTGCCTATCGTCAGTCTCCTGCCTGTCGTCCGTCTCACTGCCTGTCGTCCGTCTCCTGCCTATCGCCAGTCTCCTGCCTGTCGTCAGTCTCCTGCCTGTCGTCAGTCTCCTGCCTGTCGTCCGTCTCCTGCCTATCGTCCGTCTCCTGCCTGTCGTCCGTCTCACTGCCTGTCGTCCGTCTCACTGCCTGTCATCTGTCTCCCGCCTGTCATCAGTCTCCTGCCTATCGTCAGTCTCCTGCCTGTCGTCCGTCTCACTGCCTGTCATCTGTCTCCTGCCTGTCGTCAGTCTCCTGCCTGTCGTCCGTCTCACTGCCTGTCGTCCGTCTCACTGCCTGTCATCAGTCTCCTGCCTGTCGTCCGTCTCACTGCCTGTCGTCCGTCTCACTGCCTATCGTCAGTCTCCTGCCTGTCATCAGTCTCCTGCCTGTCGTCCGTCTCACTGCCTGTCGTCCGTCTCACTGCCAGTCGTCTGTCTCACTGCCTGTCGTCCGTCTCACTGCCAGTCGTCTGTCTCCTGCCTGTCTTACCTTCATGTCACTGATGGACTCCAGCTTCTGTTGTCCTTTTGGTCTCTTCTTCTGAAAATCCTCCATCAGGTTTTTAATGTTGGTGCCGATTTCTCCAAAGTTCAGGTACAGGTTCTGAGACACACAAACATGCACACACACACAGTAAATAAATGAATTATGAATTTGGTCCATACCATCAAACTATCAGACTGTAATCTGTTTCCGTGTTCAGACTCACATTGGCGTAGAACTCGTCGTTCTCGGCGGAAAGAACCACCTCCCTCAGGTCTTTGCTGATCCCCGGCACTCGAGAGAGGTCGATGCGGTTGTTGTTCAGACCGAGCAGCTCATGAACCATCGCCTGGTACGTCCACTGACGGACACACAGGACAAGGACAAGGACAGAGACACAGGACAAGGACAGAGACACAGGACACGGACAGACACACAGGACACGGACAGACACACAAGACACGGACAGACACACGGACAGACACACAGGACACGGACAGACACACGGACAGACACACAGACAGACACACAGACAGACACACAGACAGACACACGGACAGACACACAGGACACGGACAGACACACGGACAGACACACAGGACACGGACAGACACACGGACAGACACACAGGACAGACACACAGGACAGACACACAGGACATGGACAGAGACACAGGACAGACACACAGGACACGGACAGACACACGGACAGACACACAGGACACGGACAGACACACGGACAGACACACAGGACACGGACAGACACACGGACAGACACACGGACAGACACACAGACAGACACACAGACAGACACACAGGACATGGACAGACACACGGACAGACACACAGACAGACACACAGACAGACACACAGGACAGACACACAGGACAGACACACAGGACAGACACACAGGACATGGACAGAGACACAGGACAGAGACACAGGACACGGACAGACACACGGACAGACACACAGGACAGACACACAGGACAGACACACAGGACATGGACAGAGACACAGGACAGAGACACAGGACACGGACAGACACACGGACAGACACACGGACAGACACACAGACAGACACACAGACAGACACACAGGACAGACACACAGGACATGGACAGAGACACAGGACAGACACACGGACAGACACACAGGACATGGACAGAGACACAGGACAGACACACAGGACAGACACACGGACAGACACACAGGACATGGACAGAGACACAGGACAGACACACGGACAGACACACAGGACATGGACAGAGACACAGGTGAGTCCTCGTGATACTAGCGGACAGGTAAACGCGTTCAAGGAGGAGCTTGACATGCAAGGAAACTGTTTTCACAAATACAAAGCATGTGGTTATTTTTACAGGAAGGAGCTCTCAATGTTAAAAAGAAATCCAATCAACAAGAGCAGAGCTCGCGATAACGACTTAGAGCTCCAACTTACAAGACGAGAGGTTAAAAAGATTCAAAACAAACTGATATTTACAAGAAAAGAGCTCCTTTTACAGTAACATCCAAATGTCTGCAGAATGAACTTACCAATACAAGGGGATAAGGTTAGGTTATGTTTACAAACAACAACGTGTCTGTGCTGTGAGCAGTTCAAC
The DNA here is from genome assembly GCA_020745685.1 of Tautogolabrus adspersus. Classification (NCBI taxonomy): domain Eukaryota; kingdom Metazoa; phylum Chordata; class Actinopteri; order Labriformes; family Labridae; genus Tautogolabrus; species Tautogolabrus adspersus. Next base: position 28,176,444 of record CM036550.1, on the reverse strand, counting down.
CCTGATGATGTCACGCTGTGGAGTGCTGTGATTGGTCACCTGATTGAGCAGAGGAGTGATGGCGTCATCGCTGCGGTCGAGGATCAGCAGCAGAGGAGGAACCTCGGTCTTCCTGAAGTCAAACAGCTCGTACTCCTTCGTGATGATTTGCTGATTGACCAAGAAACAGGTTTGCGTGTTAATAATGTGTTCATGATATGGCTGCTGAGGTCATGTTGGAAGAGGCCGTGTTCCCATGGATACCTTGACGCTCTCTGCGAGGCGTTTGGACATGTCAGAGGACAGCTGGTAGCGGATCATCGGACATTTCTTCAGAGCGAGCAGGACGGACGTCAGACCCTGAGTGCAGCGAGACAACATGGAGGGCTCCCAGCTCCGCCCCTGTTACAAGGACACACACAGACACACACAGACACACGCACAGACACACACACACACACACACACAAGCACAGACACACACACACACACAAGCACAGACACACACACACACACACACACAAGCACACACACACACAGACACACACACACAAGCACACACAGACACACACACACACGCACACACACAAGCACAGACACACACACACACACACACACACACAAGCACACACACACACAGACCCACACACACACACACACACACACACACACACACGCACAGTTAGAGAGTGTTTCTTTTTGTCTTCCTAACTCTGCTGACCGGGAGCCTTTAAACACACAGACAGGTGTGTGTGTGTGTGTGTGTGTGTGTGTGTGTCTGTGCGTGTGTCTGTGCGTGTGTGTGTGTGTGTGTGTGTGTGTGTGTGTGTGTGTGTGTGTGTGTCTCACCCTGGCCACACCGTGCAGGTTGAGGGAGAACAGGTGAGGATTCACAGCGATGAAGTCTCCATAAAACTCCTGCAGACACCAAAAGTCATCATTTTATAAAAGAGATGAAACAAAGAAAAGCAGTAACCATGTTTTCCTTCTGGAAAGGATCTTAACCTTAAAATAATATTATTAGACTTTTAACATGTTGGAAAGAGTAACTGACGCCCCCCTACAGGACAGGAAATGAACTACACCTACAGTGACACTCACCTGGACTTCAGCCACCACTTCCTGTTCATCAGCCTCCGCCAGAGCTTTGATCTCACTCTTACTGATCACATTACTGAAGTCTGAAACACACACACACACACACACACACACACACACACAGACAGACAGAGAGACACACACACGTGTTAAGTTTCTTTTACGTTTTTGCTCCTTGTAACTGTTTATAACCTCCACGACCATGGATGGATGGATGGATGGATGGATGGATGGATGGATGGATGGATGGATGGATGGATGGATGGATGGATGGATGGATGGATGGATGGATGGATGGATGGATGGATGGATGGATGGATGGATGGATGGATGGATGGATGGATGGATGGATGGATGGATGGATGGATGGATAGATAGATAGATAGATAGATAGATAGATAGATAGATAGATAGATAGATAGATAGATAGATAGATAGATAGATAGATAGATAGATACTTTATTGATCCCGAGGGAAATTCAAAGCATCCAGTAGCAGTATACAAACATGCAAGACACATAATTAAACCTGTGCAATTATAAATAGACCTATACAACTTATATAATGAAATGTACAAACCTGTGCAGGAATAGAAATATATGTGCAATTTAAAAGAAACCTATAAACAGTTAAAGAGCATCTGTAGTTAGACCTGTACATAAGAGATGGAGAGTGTTGACCTTCTGAGGGTATGTGTTACAGTAGTGTTTAAGATGGAGGTAGTGCAAGGAGTGTGAAAACAGACATTAAACAGTCAGTGCAAACATTACAGTGATTGTCAGATGAGCATTAAAGTGTCCAACTAGAGGCTGACTCTTAGGACAGCAGTACAGATGAAAAAATGAGTCCAGGAGTCACTGAGTGCTTTATCCCTGCCGTGACAGTGAGATGTTGTACAGTCTTATGGCCAGGGGGACAAAAGAGTTCTTAAGTCTGTCCGTGGAGCACGCTTGTGACAGCAGTCTGCCACTGAACATGCTCCTCTGCCTGGTGAAGGTGCTGTGCAGAGGGTGGTGGGTGTTGTCCATGATGGAGAGCATTTTGTCCAAAGACCTTCTCTCTGCCACCGTCACCAGAGAGTCCAGCTCTGTGCCCACCACAGAGCCAGCCTTCCTCACCAGTCTGTCCAGCCGTGCTGCATCTCTCTTCTTGCTGCTTCCTCCCCAGCACACCACAGCGTAGAAGAGGACAATGGCCACCACAGACTGGTAAAACATCTGCAGCAGCTTTTTGCAGATGTTGAAGGACCCCAGCCTTCTCAGGAAGTACAGACGGCTCTGTCCCTTCCTGCAGGTAGTGTCCATGTTTGGTGACCAGTCCAGCTTGTCATCCAACTGCAGCCCCAGATATCTGTAAGTCCTGACCACCTCCACGTCGACCCCCCCCGATGGAAACAGGTTGCACATGTGGCTTGTTCCTTCTGAAGTCCACCACCATCTCCTTGGTCTTGGAGGTGTTCAGCTGCAGATGGTTCAAACTGCACCACGTCACAAAGTCCTCAATCAGGCTCCTGTACTCCTCCTCCTGTCCATCCCTGACACAACCAACTATCGCAGTGTCATCTGAGTATTTCTGCATGTGGCAGAGCTCGGAGTTTTACTGGAAGTCAGAGGTATACAGGGTGAACAAGACAGGAGAGAGCACAGTCCCCTGTGGTGCTCCGGTGCTGCTGACCACAGTGTCAGATGTGCAGTTCTTCAGTCTGACGTACTGTGGTCTCTCTGTGAGGTAGTCAGTGATCCATCTCACCAGGTACGAGTCCACCCTCATCTCAGTCAGCTTGTCTCTCAGTAGGAGGGGGTGGATGGTGTCAAAGGCGCTTGAGAAATCAAAGAACATGATTCTCATTGCGCTGCTCCCCTTGTCCAGATGAGAGTACGCCCTGTGTAGCAGATAGAGGATGGCATCGTCCACGCCCACCTTCGCCTGGTACGCAAACTGCAGTGGATCCTGCGCGTGGTGGACCTGGGGTCTGAGGTGATGGAGCAGCAGCCGTTCAAAGGTCTTCATGACGTGGGATGTCAGTGCAATTGGCCTGAAGTCGCCTGGTTCACTGGGGTTTTTCTTCTTAGGGACCGGGGTGAGGCACGAGGCCTTCCAGAGCACAGACTGTCTGCACGCCACCTCTACGATCTCCGTGCTCTAATGAACCTGCTGCATTCTGTTTCCTGTTCTCCAGTATGTTCTTCTCCACTCTTTAGTTCAGATTGTGATTCTGTTCAACTACACGTAGCGTTGATAGAAAGACACATATTCTCTTTATAGCGTCGTATAGAGGACACTTCTTAATCGTTCTTTTTACGTCACATCTTGCCTCAGGAGACCCCCCGCCCCCCCCTCCTGTCTGACAGGAAAAGTCCCCTGCTGTGAGGTGCATGTTAGGTGCAAGGGTTAGTGTTCTGGAGTTTTCTGTACATTTTCAGTGTGTGTGTGAAAAGGTCTCTTACAGATGAAGTAGACGCTGTACTTTGGTCTCCTCAGCTCCTGGATCAGATGTTCCACGTTCTCCTGCACAGATAAAACAAACACTTCCTGTTATCCTTTATATTATTATGATTTTAAAAAATGTAGTCATCACACACACACATGACAGGTGTGTGTGTTTGTGTACCTTGGTGGGTCTGAGGAAGCAGATGGCCTTCAGGTGCTTCATGTTGTCTCTGTTCTGAGAGTCGATCCGCTCAAACAGGTAGACCTCCTTCTGTAGGATCTCCGACTGAGTGTACACCACACTCACTATGCTGGTCTGAGCACACACACACACACACACACACACACACACACACACACACACACACACACACACACACACACACACACACACACACACACACACACACACACACACACACACACACACACACACACACACACACACACAGCAGCATGTTGTAACAGTGATAAGTAAGTGTTGTTAATTAGCAGCAGTGACAGGAAGTCATCGTCACTATCTAACAGACAGTATAACCCTCACCGTCTCTTTATCCATGAGCAGCACCTTCATCCCGGGCCCGCTGCTCTCGATCATCTTGGAGACGTACTGCTTCACCGCCAGCGTCACGTTCATGATGGCGACGCTCAGAGGAAACAACAAACAAACAAACAAACAACAACAACAACAACAACAGCTGGAGAGGCTGAGCTACAGTCTGCGGGGAGATTCAAACACCGCTTCTGATGTTTTGGGGGAAAATATCAGCTGAGCTGCTGCGACAGCAACTAAGCTGCAAGCTTCCTTCCGGGTCTGTGTCGTCATCACGCCGTACGCACAGCGCCTACGTCACTATGTGAGTTGTTGTCTTTTCGTTGCTTTTAGGCGAAACATCTATTTACTGAAGTTTATAAAGAATGAAGAAGTGATCACACAGTGAGATGTGTCCTGGGAGGGCAGAGTTTACTCATTTATCTTAATCATTATTATTATTCATTATTATTGATTCATGATTTAAACCCAATGTTCTTTAGAAAGTTGAACAGACAAAGATTTATTTCATAATTGATGTACATTTCTTGACTTATCATCATCATTTTTGATTTCTCTTCCTCTGTCTCCGCTGCGTGATGTGTTTGTTATTTCATGAAGGTCTTGTATGGAGGGACGGAGAAAGCTGGAGAGCTGATTTCATGGCTCTAAATGTTTTATTTATTCATTATAATAGTGATGATCTATTGTAATGTCCTAGACTCTGTAACTTTTACAGGTCATCTTGTTATTAAGATTGGAACCTGTGCACTTTATGCACTTCAGCCCTTTTCCCCATGCTCCATCATAGACTGTAAATAAGTTAAACAGTCTATGTGCTCCATGCATTTGCACTTTGTATGTTGTATGTATTTTCTGTGCTTTATTTAGTATATGTGACTCTCCCTGCAAACGAATTTACCTACACGTAGAAATAAAGTAACCTGATCATATATTTCACTTTTAAGAAAAGCTATATATCCGTGAAGCAGAGGCTAACCGTATCTCCTTTAAAAGAAGGTTTCTAGAACAAAGTAAGATTATATTATTTTGCTCACTCATCTATTCAAGACGTATCTAGATGTAGATATAATAATGCTCCAGTACAGAATCACTTAGGGACCCCTCTAATGTCGTTGTTTACACTGTAAGAAAACAGGAAGCACGTGTTTTACTTTATAATAAAAGCTGTAGGATTTTAGAGGAAGTATTTCTCCCTGTACAGCACAGAGCCGAATGGACCCACTTTTCTATGGGTAGCGCTATTCTACATAACACCCCACTTAGCCAAACTGCTTCTAACAAAACAAACCGTGTTAGCATTTATTGTAAATTTAACCAATTATATGACTAGACGCTAACTTAATTCAAATGCTGACGTCATTATCATGAGAATGAGACGAACTTTAACCGACGTTAAATTTACCTGCTGCGAAGAATCTGTCAAAATGTTCTTTAATGTTAGCATGCTAATCCCGGTTAGCATGCAGGTCACTATTACACTACACATTATTGTTGTGGCCGCATGTGATGACGTAGTGTATTGGATAAGTGATTTTTAAACTCTTAGTAACACATAAAACAACGTTACGAATGATTTGTTGTTGTAAATACTTCACCTTCACATAAAAACGATGTGAAAGTGGTAGCACTGGCTTCTAGCACATATCCCTCCGCTCCGCCCCCCTCACGGACACGTGGCGGAGGGATACAGTAGTTCCCTCCAAACATATGAACAGACATCGTGCTCGGTCCCAACTGCCAACACAACTCCTCCATGGAGACCTCTGGTTCTCTGCCTTTTCTTTGAAAACTAAAAACTTAAAAGTGGATTTTTTTACGGAATACGTATTTACTTAGTAAATGAAAGGACCGGAAACGGTAAGAAAAAGCTTCCTTCATTCTTTAAAGCGAATATCATAAGAAGTTCATGAAGTCACTAAGTAGCTGCTAGGCTAGGTAGCTGTTAGCTTTATGCTAATTTGGCTAAGAAGGGGGGGGGCGCACCTGGGTGAACTGGTGTGAGGAGCAGAGGGAGACCAACCTTACTGTATCAAAATACTAACCCCCCAGTTTATTTATAACACATAAATATCCCATTAGAAGACAGAGAGTGATGTGTCATGTTCATTTAGCCTGCTGTGTAGCTAAGCTAACAAAACTGATCTGTTAGCTTGTCTGCTTAGCATGCTAATTAGCATGCTAACTGAGTGCAACATGTTTCAAAGCCATGGTGCTTTGTTTATATTCCGGATTAAAACAGCAATAATAATTAATTATAACAAATTATACAAAAAATGACAACTTTAATCAGAAATAAGCAGCGAATGTGTTTGTTACAGTGAAAACTGAGAGAACTAATACATCTCAGCTAAATGAACTCTGACCCCCCCACAGCTTAAATACATCTCAGCTAAATGAACTCTGACCCCCCCACAGCTTAAATACATCTCAGCTAAATGAACTCTGACCCCCCCACAGCTTAAAGTCACCAAGATGTTTGTCAGACACATTTATGTTTCATCAAGAATGAATGTTAAATGTACGAACACACATACTGAAAGTTATTTACAGATCAAACAATTCTATTTAAAGTGTATATTGGACTTCTAGTAGGGATGAAAAGATGAATCGTAAGATCGTGATAAAGGTGTCACGGTTCACATCGTACTCTGAAAAATGAATCGTCTTTTAAATCAGAGGTGTGGAAGCATTTTGGCTTCAAGACAGAAAATGAAAGAGGTGAGAAGATAACAGACAGAAACTGTGAGACAATATTACAAGAAGACAGAGAACTACACAAATAGCACAACCAACATGATGCAGCATTTAATCTACACCACGATGAGAAGCTCCAATCACCTCCCCTTGATGAGAGAAACAAACATTCAAAGTCCAAACCACACTGACGAGCAGGTTAGCAGCTCCTAAAGGAATCTGTTTCACTCATCATCTGTCTACAGTCTCACTTAGTAAAATAAATCCTGAGAGAATCGCATCGTGAGTTTAGTGAATCATTACATCCCTGAATTCTAGTCATGGCTCATGTGCAGTCTGAGACCTTGGTTAGGCTTTTAGGAAATATCATGCGCGATACAACAACACTGTAAAAATAGATATAAGCAGCAGACATAGTTGCACAAAATCAAACAGTAAAGCAGACACAGACGAGCATTCAGGCACACGATGTGTCTTGTAGTTTAACTGAATGAGGAGCTCTCTGTAGTTATCTGCTGTTCAACATCTCCTGACGTGACCGGGTTTCAAAACTGTCAGAGGAGATACTTTAAAATGTTCATTTATACACAATAACAAATCTGACGTCACAGTTTATACACAATAAAACAGATAATATGAATATAAATATTTATTAAAAGTAGAAATTGTGGAGTGCTCCCTCCAGGTGGGGAGTGAGTCTGTCCCAGTGAGGGTAGGATGGACCGGGTAATGCAGTGCGGCTGTTATGTGGGCGCAGTGTTTCCCCTTTATGCAATATGACCACCGCTGCAGATTTTTTTATTTTTATGAGTTTGAAATAAATTATTCATTTTCTTTGATGAAATTCAGACTCCTCTCGTCTTTTGCCGTTACCTACACGCCGGGTTACGACAAAGGACGGTTGTTGGTTGATTATTTTGTCCAATAAATGTTAATAATTATTTTAATGACAAGAATTTTTAAAAATTGCACGCAACTAAAACATTGTTCCACTTCACCACCGCTGCTTCAACTCCAACCTAGAGGAAACCCTGGGGCGGCGTGGTGAAGAGGGAGCTGAGCCTGAAGGCAAAGGTCGCGGTTTACCGGTCAGTCTTTGTTCCGACCCTCACCTGTGGTCATGAGCTTTGGGTAGAGACTGAAAGAATACGATCCCAGATACAAGCGGCTGAAATGAGTTTCCTTTGGAGGGGGTCTGGGCTCAGCCTTAGAGAGAGGGGGAGGAGCTCAGACATTCAGAGGGAGCTCGGAGTAGAGACCCTACTCCTTCACATCTAAAGGAACCAGTTCAAGCTCCGATTAGGATTCTCCTGGACGCCCAACTGGGAGAAGACCCCGGGGTAGACCCAGAGCTCGCTGGAGGGATTATATATCCCGTCTGGCCTGCGTCAAATTAACAGCTAATTGACAAAGTCATAAAATACTCCAGTCCGAAATAATGAATGTAAATAAAAAGTCCATCTCTCCCTTTGAATTTAAAGCATTGTGGGAAATAGATCTAGTTTGCTTTTTCATTAAAAAAACGTTCCTGCCTTTTGAAGCATAAACAATAATTGAACAGCGTTTATAAAATACAGAAAGTCTGTTTCTATTTTATATTAGTTTAAGCTACATCTTAGTATTTCCCTTTTAAACTAAATGCAGCCAAAGGCTTCATGATTTCTCGGATGCTGCATCAAGTGTGATGTGTTTGTTCAAACTTTCTCCGGGTACGTTTTACAAATGGGGACTCCGTCGTGTTGATAAACGCCGTGGTCATTCTTGTGGAACCCAAAATGACCCCATACTACCGACGCCACCCGTTCCTTCAGTGGACACAAAGTTTTGCTGGTCCCTCTGCCGCAGTAAAGCTAATGTAGCGTAGCTTGATACAGACGGCACATTTAGCTGCTGTTGCTCGGTTTTCGTTCCATACAGGTTGCACTGAAACTTATATTCCGGCCCCCTTTTTGCCAGTGAGAATAGAAACACGCGGTGCAGCGGAGCCTTTAGGATTAATTAAGCGGAGCGTTTTTAATCATCCCTTCTGTATTGTGACTAATCGTATGAACTAATGATGCAGCTGAAAGTGAAGTATCTTAAACGTGTCAGCATGCTGTGACACAGAGCAGTTTAACAGACCCCTCACAATCAGGTGTGTCCTCTGTGCAGGTGAGGAGGTGATGGAGGCACTGCAAGGCACAGCAGCAGGAGGAGGAGGAGGAGGAGGTGCTGAACTGCTGATGGAGTGTGAGGAAGAGGAGCAGGAGGTTTTCCCTCAGGCGACAGAGAAGAAAGATGGAGGACACCATGAAGGTTAGAACAATCATGAGTGATCACCTTTAAAAACATGAACTTCTTCTTTTTAACAACAAACAACTGATCAGTGTTTCCTCTGACTCTGTAGCTGCTGAACATGTGATGAAGGACGACAGGAACATCTCCATCCCAGTTCAACCAGTCAACAACTGCAGCCCCCCCACACACGGCGACACACACAGCAACACACACGGCAACACACACGGCGACACACACAGCAACACACACGGCAACACACACAGCGACACACACGCCAACACACACAGCGACACACACGGCAACACACACAGCGACACACACAGCAACACACACAGCAACACACACAGCGACACACACAGCAACACACACAGCAACACACACGGCGACACACACGGCGACACACACGGCAACACACACGGCGACACTCACGGCGACACACACAACACACACAGCGACACACACAGCGACACACACGGCAACACACACAGCGACACACACGGCGACACACACGGCAACACACACAGCGACACACACGGCGACACTCACGGCGACACACACAACACACACAGCAACACACACAGCAACACACACGGCAACACACACGGCAACACACACGGCAACACACACAGCGACACTCACGGCGACACACACAACACACACAGCAACACACACAGCAACACACACAGCAACACACACAGCAACACACACGGCAACACACACAGCAACACTCACAGCGACACACACGCCAACACACACAGCGACACACACGGCGACACTCACGGCGACACACACAGCGACACACACGGCGACACTCACGGCGACACACACAACACACACAGCAACACACACAGCAACACACACAGCAACACACACAGCAACACACACGGCAACACACACAGCGACACACACAGCGACACACACGGCAACACACACAGCGACACACACGGCGACACACACGGCAACACACACAGCGACACACACGGCGACACTCACGGCGACACACACAACACACACAGCAACACACACAGCAACACACACGGCAACACACACGGCAACACACACGGCAACACACACAGCGACACTCACGGCGACACACACAACACACACAGCAACACACACAGCAACACACACAGCAACACACACAGCAACACACACGGCAACACACACAGCAACACTCACAGCGACACACACGCCAACACACACAGCGACACTCACGGCGACACACACAACACACACAGCGACACACACAACAACAAACACGGCGACACACACAACAACAAACACGGCAACACACACAGCAACACACACGGCGACACACACAGCGACACACACAACACACACAGCGACACACACAACAACAAACACAGCAACAAACACAGCGACACACACAACAACAAACACAGCAACAAACACAGCAACACACACGGCGACACACACAACAAACACGGCAACACACACAGCGACACACACATCCAGACAGCCGACAACAGCGTGAAGGTAAGAGAACGATCCTGACAGGTTTCACTTTTTACAACATGAAGCGCCTTTAGAGCTCAACAGTGACCACCCACTTTTTCAGCGGCCCTGGTTCCTGAAGTAATTGATATTTCACAAAATCTTTATATCAAGATATTGAAGTCTTAACGGCGTTAAAAACAGAGAAAAGGGCAAAAGAACATTTTTAATATTTTTCTCCCAGAGTCAATGAACTACCTATCCCACAATGCTTTGCAAATGATCCCTCTTCTTCTTAAATGTAACTTTAGTAGTTGTTATAGTAAGTGTTGTACTCTGTTGTAGTTTGTGTTGTTGGATATATAAACTACATTCACTGCAGCATAACAAGGTTATTAGCACATTTACTGTTAGCTAACTAACTAGCTATCCTGCTAGTGAAACTATCCGTTTGCGTACGGCGTCGCGGAGCAGGAAACATTTCGGTAGTGCGAGCTCGACCAATCAGAGACATCACTGTGACACTCTGTGATCGTGGGTAGTGTAGTTCTTTTGCCCGATATCGTGAATAACCCGTGTTGTTCTTAAAGGTTGATATCAGACGAACTTGTGTCTCCTACAGGAACATAAACCATCGTCTCACACTCAGGTCGCTCGTGGTCAGTCTATCTGTGATGGTGATGACATCATGGCTTATAATCAAATCCACTATGGAGAAAATGAACAGGATTTATACTTCCTGAACCTCACTGTTGAGCTGTATAGAAGCTTAAAACGAAAAACGTCACTCTTGTTTTCAGTGATGTACAACAACACATACCCTCAGAAGGTCAACACTCTTCATCTCTTATGTACAGGTCTAACTACAGATGCTCTTTAACTGTTTATAGGTTTCTTTTAAATAAACATATATTTCTATTCATGCACAGGTTTGTACATTTCATTATATAAGTTGTATAGGTCTATTTTTAATTGCACAGGTTTCATTTTAATTTTAATCTTTTATTCTTATATATAGGGGCTCCTTAAATCTTTGTTGTTGGGTAATATATGTATGGGAGGGGGGACAGGGGGTGTTTATGTAACAATTGCTATGTGTCTTACATGTTTGTATACTGCTACTGGATGCTTTGAATTACCCTCAGGATCAATAAAGTGGGTTTAGGGTTAGGGTAACCCTAACCCTATCTATCTATCTATGTAATGTGTGTGTGTGTGTTCAGTCTCCAGGTGCTCCTCTCGGCTTTAAGGTGAACGGCCGGCTCGTCTCCCTGCTGCCTGGAGGTCAGTTTGTCTTGTATTTAAATAGAGAATGAGATGTTTCATGACTTTACAGACAGATAAAATGTTTGAAGTTGAACTTTATTTCCTTCCAAACATTAAAAGACGTCCAACAGCCTCTCACATTTAAAGTCATCGTGTCAGCTACTCAGAGTTTTTAGTGACAGGCGAAGATTTTGCAAAGAAAGGGTCACTAACTGCAGGACGACAACTAGTTAACTTTAGAGATTCTTTCCCATAATGCACCTGGTGTAAATATACAACTTAAACTTGTAGTGACGAAAACTGAGAAGGAGGAGAAACTGTTGGAGTTGTGAAGAGAGCGAGAACTCCTCTTTGACGTGTCCTCCTTTTTGACCAGGAGAGAGAGAGAAGAAGGGAAAGCATTACCTGCTACCCTGCTATGTAAATAAATATTTTGTTGGCCTCATCACTTCTTTCCTTTCTGATGACGCTGCGTTACATCCAGTTTGAAATACAGCCAAAAACACAAGAGACGTGAGGTTCTCTGTATGTCCTCCAGGAGGTGGTTGTTTAAAGTCTTAACCTTCAGCCCTACTTCAACACAATCTAAGAATATAAAGGACGTGCAAGTAGTTCCAGAAATGACGGCTCGGCATCCTGCTCAACAAAACTGAAATATCTGAAGAACATCTGGACTTAACAGAAATATTTATTTCATGTTTCTATAATTAATATATTTTGGATCAATTACATTTGTATTCCTTTTCATTCATCACAATGATTGAATACTTGTATTATGTGTTATTGTTAAATGACCTAAAGAACCATCACAGAGGTTCATTATCAGAGCGCTCTTTAATCTGTAGAGAGGGATGAACAGACGGATGGTTTCTGTGTTTGTCCTGCAGATGGCGCTGCAGAGCTGAAGCTGTGCTCTCATCCTGGAGGTTCACTCAGCGGGTTCACCACGGTCCAGATCCCCGTCACCCCAAGAGTCCACAAACCTGCAGAGACTACCACCAGCACCTCCCCCAGTGCTCCCCCTCCTGCTGCTGCTGGCCTTGACCCCACCCCCATCATCACAGGTAACTCCCCCACCTGTGTGAGTGTGTAGAGGGCCTGAAGGTGTCCTGAGCTCACCGTGTTTCTGTGGTGCAGGTGTGGTCTCAGGTGAAGCTGCTCATAGGGTCCTCAGTGACCACAGTGTCAACCTCAAATCCCGCCCCTCTCTGACGGGGAAGAAGACCCCACGGACCATGCCCACCTTACTCAAGAAGACGCAGGACACACCTGCAGCCTCTCACAGACTCCTGGAGGAAGGTGTGTGTTTGTTTCCTGATTTTTTATTTATCATGTATCCCGTGAGATCAGAGCATGAACTGTTTGGAGCGAGATCAGAGCGCGAGCGTTATCAAACTATGCACGTGTTCAGAGCGGGAGCGTTATCAAACCATGCACGTGTTCAGAGCGGGAGCGTTATCAAACTATGCACGTGTTCAGAGCGGGAGCGTTATCAAACCATGCACGTGTTCAGAGCGGGAGCGTTATTAAACTATGCACGTGTTCAGAGCGGGAGCGTTATCAAACTATGCACGTGTTCAGAGCGGGAGCGTTATCAAACCATGCACGTGTTCAGAGCGGGAGCGTTATCAAACCATGCACGTGTTCAGAGCGGGAGCGAGGTCAGAGCCATGAGAAATGACTCTTATTGTTTTTGTTTTATAAGAAATGAATTAAAATGGAGAACATCTCTCCTGCAGTGTTGTTAGTAACTGTAGACTGTCCTCTGTCTGGAAGTGGATTTAGTATGCCTAGTATTATTATTTTTATTTAATGACTGTAAATATGTTTGTTTTTTTTACTTGCCAAAAGTACTGTTCCGCCCCCAAGTGTTAGAAGAGAAACATTTGTTGAAGCAGAGCCTTTACGATTAAACGAGTTGTTTTTACACCACAGTTTAACTGGCTAACTGTAGCATCCATTCTGAACACATAAAAACAAACAGGAAGTAGTAATCTGCTGAGCTCAGCAAAACCTCTGAAAGTCAGAAACACTCAGAACAAAGTCAGCAAAGAGTTATGATGCACACATCTGTCCACAGGGAGCGCTAAACACAAAGTTTGAACCGTGTGTGCGTGTGCGTGTGTGTTTAGGCCAGCAGGAGCACGTCCCTCCACCAGACTGTCAGGTCTGCGGCTCTCAGTACGAATTCATCATGGAGCTCCGAGGATTCATGTGTGTAAGTCATGTAGCCCCGCCCCCTGTTCAGTTAGGACTGTGATGTCACACATCCTGCCCCGCTCCTTTCTCTTAAACATCTCCCTCCTTGTCCTTCAGCTGTGCAGCCCTGAGATCGCTCTTAGTCTGAAGATCCTGAAGAAGAAGATGAGGAGGAAGAGGAGTCAGCGCAGGAGGAGCAGGATGTTTAAATCCCCCAGAGACTCCCAGATCTACAGAACTTCAGGGGCCAAGACCCAACCAGGACCCTCTGCTGTGAGATATTCCTGCTTTTATAGGTGTAACGATAGGTCGATCTTATGCCTAGACACTACAGGTGAATAGGCTAAAAAAATTAAATAATAGATATCACCATGAAAGTTCCTCAGTTGATTACTTACACAAGTATGAACAAAAAAATGTATTACAAGTTTTAGAAATTTGTATGTTAAATTATGCAAATTAGGCATTATCTCATTAAATATGCGCGGTTTTGCATATATTTCCGGTACATTTATCTGAAGATATGATGAAGCCAGGTGCACTTTTTGTTTTTCATTTTGTTAACACACAAGATGAAAATAAATTTACAGAGGGATTTAAGGATATCTGCTTTCATTACCTAGGAAATCAAAATATACTGTCCATAGCCTTAAAAACATCGATTTTCACCATATTTTTGGATTAAAATGTCACATAAATCAGGCCAGGAATGATTTATTAACAAACCCCTCTGTAAATATCTGCAGAATACTGCTAAGTGTATAACTGGAAGGTTTGGTGTACATAGGTGCTACATAGGCTTATATAAGTGTACCGGAAGATGACAAAAAACTCATTTTGAGAAAACGGCCTTTAAAGATTTATATTGTAAATTCACACATTTCTAAAGGAAAACATTTCTAACAAGCAAAACAACTAGTCAGGTCATTGGTTATAACAATGTAGACCATGTCTAGCACATGGACATTAACAACTGGATAAAACAACACTGCCATATAAAACCTTCAACTGTAGACAACCACAGAAAACCACAAATACAGACACGCTCATTTACCACCAGGAGTTTAACTGTCGTCCTCTTTATGTCCATCAGAACACAAAGGTCACCCATGAGTGTTTACAGGCTAGTTGTCCACGCCTGCTCCATATGTAAGCCCCTCCCCCTCACTTCAGTGTCCTGGAAATATCCTCTTTTCATAAGAAGGTTTATTTCCTTTGTTTTTATAACCGAATAGAAAATCTGTAAAAGTCAAACTGAGCAACACAACATCATGACTGAGATGGCACTTTATTCTATTCTTATGAATCCATCCTTATTCCATCCATACAAATCAAATATGGGAGGGAATCAACATCCTTCTTTCTTCTTCTTTAACTCTTATCTTAGGGTATATTTTAATATTAAGTTTGTATTTATAACACATTTGTTTTCCCCTTTAAATTAATTTAGTTTTTGCAACAAACAACTTTAATCTGCTCAATTTATCCGCGCACAGACACAAACACGACGACCCCTCCCGTTATGAAAAGTTCCACTCGATATTCTGTTATTTAAAGGAGTTCAGCACAGAATCAGCTGCAAGCAGCCGTACATTAACATTTTTAAAACGAAGCATGAGAAGCTTCATGCATGACTTAGACCCGCAAGGCCCAAACGGAGACGCAAAGCAAACACAGATATTGATGCGTGCGTCGTTTTGGGAACAACGGGTCACAGAGGAGATGATGACCAAAAAAAACAAAACTTCAGAGACTGTATTTCTGCTCTATTGACGCGGTGCTTGGTGAAATGGATTTCAGATTCAGTTTCAATTTTATAATATCATGATTGTTGAAAACATTGAATGATATAGTTAATTTAAAATGATGCTCTAATGCGTGCAATGCAGTGTGTGAATGTGGGGGCGAGACAGAGAGAGAGAGAGACTTATAGGCTGTGGGTGGCACAGTGCCCCGTGTGTGTGAAATATAAACTCTGGAGCATGTTTTGACCCTGACCCAGCATGAGCAAGCAGCCACGGCTGTGTGGCGTGCGCGTCACTTTTATATCTAAATCACCCCTTATTTAATTAAGGTTAAATAAATAAGTCCAGTGTCTGACTCGCAAAGGGAGGAGTTATAGAGTCTGATGACCACAGGCAGGAATGATGACCTCCTGTGGCGTTCTGTGCTGCATCGGGGGGGGGGGATCAGTCACTGTGCTCTTGTGTCTGACCAGCGAGTCGTGGAGTGGGTGTGAAACATAAGTAACAACGGTTATTGTTCTCGGTAACATAATTCTACTTCCGGTGTGTCTCCTCCAGTATAAAGTCGTCTCTCCGCTTTCGAGGATCCACCGACTCTCTGATGACTTTACCAGCCCCAGCCCCCCTCGCATCTAACTGCAGCCCCTCCCAGCAGGACCAGCATGAGCCTCCACTGGACCCCCATCACGGTAAACAGGTGATACTGGTGGAGGACTTCTACTATGGCTCCGCCCCTGGACGACCCTGCAGCAACAACTTGATGGATGCCGGAAACTACGGACCGTTCACCTGCATCCACTGTCAGAGCACGCTGCACAACAACATCGAGTGAGACACACGCACGCACGCACACACACAGACGCACACACACACACATACACGCATGCACACACACAAACACACACAGACACACACATACACGCACACACACACACACACATACACGCATGCACACACACAAACACACACAGACACACACATACACGCATACACACACACGCACACACACACACACATACACGCATGCACACACACAAACACACACAGACACACACATACACGCACACACACACACACACAAACACACACAGACACACACATACACGCACACACACACATACACGCACACACACACACGCACACACACACACATACACGCATGCACACACACAAACACACACAGACACACACATACACGCACACACACACACACACAAACACACACAGACACACACATACACGCACACACACACACACACATACACGCATACACACACATACACGCATACACACACAAACACACACAGACACACGCATACACGCACACACACACACACACAAACACACACAGACACACACATACACGCACACATACACGCACGCACACACACACACATACACGCATGCACACACACAAACACACACAGACACACGCACGCATGCACACACAGACACGCACACACACACACATACACGCACACACACACACACACACACAGACACACATACACGCACACACACACACACACACACATACACGCATGCACACACACACACATACACGCATGCACACACAGACACAGACGCACACACACACACACACAGCCACACGCACATATACACACACAGCCACACGCACACACACACACACACACACAGACACACATACACGCACACACACACACACACACACACACAGACACACGCACGCATGCACACACAGACACGCACACACACACACATACACGCACACACACACACACATACACGCACACACACACACACACACACATACACGCATGCACACACAGACACAGACGCACACACACACACACACAGCCACACGCACATATACACACACAGCCACACGCACACACACACACACACACACAGACACACATACACGCACACACACACACACACACACACAGACACACGCACGCATGCACACACAGACACGCACACACACACATACACGCATGCACACACACACACATACACACACACACACACACATACACGCATGCACACACACACACACACACACACACACACACACACTACAGAGGAAAGCTACACAGTTATTTTCACAGGTTTGTTTTGATGTGTTTCTGAGTAACTTGAAATCAGACCCCCCCCTCACCGTGTGACCGCTGAGTTTATTACACATTGTGTTTCTTATGCTCAGTGGAGGTTCAGACAGTAAATCAGCTCTTCCTTAAAAACCCCAAACTCCATCAGAGCTGTGCAACGTTTCAAACTTGCTGATGCTCTCTGATCATTCACTCTGAAGACAACAACAGTTTCCACTTTCATTCACTCTTATACAATAACAAACATATTATATCATCTTTTCTTGTGTTTCAGTTTGATGAGTCACATGAAGCTACACATGAAGACGTCTCAGCAGGACAGACGGAGGGACTCTGTGTCCTCATGTCCTCACTGCTATCGTCACTTCACCTCCTCCTTCAGACTGCAGTGCCACCTGGAGGCTGTGCACAGTCAGTGCGAGTCCACAGGTCTTTCTCAAACACACAGACACAAACATACGGACCCAGACAGCTTAAACAATAAATATAGAAATGTCTCATTTGCATACAAACTCGTCCATAAGAGAGTCAGATGTGTGCAGAGCTCAAGTGAGGTGAAGATTTCAGACAGCCTGACACTGAATATTTGTGTTCAAGCAGGGACAACCTTTTCAACTCTGTGGTTAAAGGAAGAATGTGCGACATGTTCCACATCAATAAATCATAAATCCAGTCTCTCCTGTGTAAATGTGTCTCTGAGTCATGACTGTCTACAATGAGTGAGAAGCTCGAGTCCCGCTGGCTGTGTTGTTGTCAGAGCCGTGTTTACATGGACGGGACGGCCGGCTCCTCCCCTTGTGTATAAAAGCTGTTTTAGTCAAGGACTAGAGAGAAGAAGAAGAACATACTCACTGATTATTTGGATGTCATGTTAGAGTTTTTAGATCACGCTCATTCTGTGTCAGTTTACATGTGAAGCTACGAGCTAACTAAAGAGCGCTAACATTAGCATGCTAACACAACGATGCAGGACACAGGGGATTGCTGCTCGAGAAGAGGACGATTTTGTCCGCTGCTTGCGCTAAATTCCTTCGGGCGAACGTGAATGGAGGGGGGTTGGAGGTGTGTCTCTGGAGGAGAGCGGAGGCTTCAGTATGGAGGAGGCGTGGCCAAACAGCAGTTTGTTTTGGTTTCATGCTGGAGCTCAAGGGCGACATCTACTGGATCAAAACGTCGCACATTCTTTCTTTAATGCTGAGGACCAGTCGCACCAAAAAAACAATTTAGAAGTTGATGTTTTTCATCGTTCTCTCCAATGTTTTGAATTTGACACGTAGCCTTAAAAATGGTTCTGCAGTCCGGAGTTACGTACTGCTCCTTTAACAAACATGAATAAACAGCTTCACCTGACACCTGCAGACAATGTTTGTGTTTTTGCATCTGATGCTGTGTTTGTGTGTT
>CM036550.1:28129752-28149752 GCA_020745685.1 Tautogolabrus adspersus | reverse complement strand
GAGAGAACAGGGTGTCCCTCACATCGTCGTGTGGTTGGACGGCTGCACGGCTCAGAACAAGAACTCTTGTCTCATAACAACGCTCGTAACTATGGTGAATCTGGACTCAAACCACATCGAGGACGTCACTCTGAAGTACTTTGAGCCGAGTCACACTTTCACGAGAGCCATGTGCTTTCACCAGGTCGTTGAGAAGGAGATGCAGCGCCAGCCGAGGGGCAGAGTCCTCGATTTCGACCACTTCCGGAGAGTTGTTGCAGCTACTCATTTTGGGAAGGTGGACGTGGTGGAGCTGCGGAACGAAGACATCCGGGCCTGGACAGAAGGAAACTCCCGAAGGAAGGTGAAGAACACGCCGCCGCTGCCAGACCTGGCGCAGATCCAGTTCAGGAGAGGATCCAGGTGCATGTGGGTGAAACTGTCCCACGACCAGGGCGAGTTCATACCTGTGGACTTCCTAAGGAATAAGACCCGTCTGATCGTCCCCGAGCCGCTCAGTTCTGCAGAGAGGGGGGTCGGCTGGCAGAAGAAGGCCGACATCCTGAGAAACATCTGTCCTCTGATGCCTCCTCGGAGCCGGCTGTTCTGGGAGAGTCTGTCTGAAAACGCAGAAGAAGAAGAAGAAGAATGAGCTGGACTTGATTAAATCTGAATGAACTTAAAAAGGACTGTAAATAAATAAAGAAGCTATTTATAGATGTCCCTGAACATGCCTGCGCGACATGAGATGAGTCTGTGATGTGACACTTCATGATTAAAGTATGCTTATCATCTTTAACTGACTGTTTCTCTGTTTGTAATACGAGTCTGTTTCACCGACTGACGGCTCGCTGAGGCGCTCTTTTCAGGATGCTTAAGATTTAAACTCACTTGAGAAGTTAAGGGGTTCTTTCATCACAAGTGGACACAGTTCGTCTAACCTCCTCCTCCTTTCTTACTCCTCCTGTCCTCCTAACTGAAACAAACTAACTCCTCCTCCTCTTGCTCACCCTGACTTCATCCTTTTCCTCTCTTTCCAGACTTACAAACGCCTCGACCCTTTCCGAAAAGCCACAGTTCACTATGGAGTGCGGACCTTTCAGTAGTTTGTTTCAGTAGACTGAACCCTCGTGGTCATTCAGTGGGCCCTTTTTGGGTCCACCTCAGTATACTGAACATTTCAGCCTGGATGAACTTTCGGGTTTATGACCATTACCAAAACGTTGTTTGTCTAATTGAAAAGTTTCCTTACACTACACTGTAATCCAGTCTGGATCCGTCCTCTGCTGGAATCAGGATCATGCCCGAACACGAACTGGACGTTTGATCAGGATAGAAACAGGATTAGATTAAACCTGATTAACCTTCATTTATTTAGAACCTCCTGATCTCCACATTAGGGTTAGGGTTCAATCAGAATCACTTTGGAATGAAGCGGGGAGTTTTACAGCACAAAGTTACTATAAGACAAAACATCCTTGTGTATTTGATGTACTGCAGTTTGTCTTTGTGGTGCCACTCTCCTCAGCACCACCTGCATGTTATGGACACTAGATGGCGCCAGAGTAAAATAAATAAGCTTCAGTGCATTCTCCCATAATAAACTTTGATTGGAGAACACATTTCACTCTCCTGTTTGCTCAGACACGCTTAAAACACAAAGAGGCACACGATGCTAAAGAACAAATCATGTTGAAGAGCAGAGTGAGAGCGAGCAGCAGATCTGTAACACAGAGTCCCGGCTGCGTACGTGATTAGTGACGGGATGCTCAGCAGGCGAGGAGTCCACAGAACAGACTGACGGAGAGAAGGTGATGCATTCAGGCGTCATAGGACTCGAAGGTTTCAGTAAATTTAGAAGTGAATTTATGATCAGACTCAGATTCTGACAACTACCCTATATTTAATGATGTTTAATCACTTTATGAAAACTGAACCGTTTGTGTTGTTTCAGAGCCGAGAGGCAGAGCTGCAGAGAACCACCGAACCAACACACCTTACAGGTAAACACACACACACACACACACTGAACACACACACTGAACACACACACTGAACACACACACTGAACACACACACTGAACACACACACTGAACACACACTGAACACACACTGAACACACACACTGAACACACACACTGAACACACACACTGAACACACACACACACACACACTGAACACACACACTGAACACACACACACACACACACTGAACACACACACACACACTGAACACACACACACACACACACTGAACACACACACACACACTGAACACACACACACACACACACTGAACACACACACACACACACTGAACACACACTGAACACACACACTGAACACACACACACACACACACTGAACACACACACACACACACACACTGAACAAACACACTGAACACACACACTGAACACACACACTGAACACACACTGAACACACACACTGAACACACACACACACACACACTGAACACACACTGAACACACACACTGAACACACACTGAACACACACACTGAACACACACACACACTGAACACACACACACACACTGAACACACACACACACACACACACTGAACACACACACTGAACACACACACTGAACACACACACTGAACACACACACACACACACACACTGAACACACACACACACACTGAACACTGAACACACTGAACACACACACTGAACACACACACTGAACACACACACTGAACACACACACTGAACACTGAACACACACACTGAACACACACACACACACACTGAACACACACAGTCTGAACACACACACACACTGAACACACTGAACACACACACACACAGAACAAACACACACACACACTGAGCACACACACACACTCACTCACTCACTCACTGAACACACACACTGAACACACACACACACACACTGAACACACACTCACTGAACACACACACTGAACACACACACTGAACACACACACACACTCACTGAACACACACACTGAACACACACACACACACACTGAACACACACACACACTCACTGAACACACAGACTGAACACACACACACTCACTCACTCACTCACTCACTCACTGAACACACACACTGAACACACACACTGAACACACACACACACACACACACACACTGAACACACACACTGAACACACACACACACACACTGAACACACACACACACACACACACTGAACACACACACTGAACACACACACACACACTCACTGAACACACACACTGAACACACACACACACTCACTGAACACAAACACTGAACACTGAACACACACACACACACTGAACACACACACTGAACACACACACTGAACACACACACACACACTCACTGAACACACACACTGAACACACACTCACGGAACACAAACACTGAACACACACACACACACACACTGAACACACACACTGAACACTGAACACACACACACACTGAACACACACACTGAACACACACACTGAACACACACACTGAACACACACACTGAACACACACACACACTCACGGAACACAAACACTGAACACACACACACACACACTGAACACAAACACTGAACACTGAACACACACACACACACACACACACTGAACACACACACTGAACACTGAACACACACACACACTGAACACACACACTGAACACACACACTGAACACACACACTGAACACACACACTGAACACACACACACACTCACGGAACACAAACACTGAACACACACACACACACACACTGAACACACACACTGAACACTGAACACACACACACACACACACACACTGAACACACACACTGAACACTGAACACACACACTCACTGAACACACACACTGAACACACACACTGAACACACACACACACTCACGGAACACAAACACTGAACACACACACACACACACTGAACACACACACTGAACACTGAACACACACACACACTGAACACACACACACACACACAGACTGAACACACACACTCACTCAACACACACACTCACTGAACACACACACACACACTGAACACACACACAGACTGAACACACACACACAGACTGAACACACACACACACACACACACTCACTGAACACACACACACTCACTGAACAAACACACACACACACACACTCACTGAACACACACACACTCACTGAACACACACACTGAACACACACACAGACTGAACACACACACAGACTGAACACACACACACACACACACTCACTGAACACACACACACTCACTGAACAAACACACACACACACACACACACTCACTGAACACACACACACACACACACTCACTGAACACACACACTCACTGAACAGGTTTAACCATGCAGTTCAGATAAGTACATATATATTGGTGGAGTGGAGAATGGTACCAGAATAACCGATCTGTACCTTTTTTGCGACCCTTCTGTTGGAGAACGACCGATCCAACCTTAAAGGGCGGAGCTAGACACTTCCTGTGCAACAGCGACAGAACGCACCATCTTTAAATATCCTGTGGATTTCCAGAGGGTTTTCGTTTTTTTGGGACTAATGTCACATGTCATGTAGCTCCGCCCCATGGACGACCTTGGAGGTGCTGCCCTCTGCTGGATGTCCTCCATTGTTGCACTTTTACTATGTCACGTTCTTCTTCTTCTGCGTTGAATTTATTGGCGGCCTAGACTGTGTCACACTGCTATGATGTCACGCTTTTACGTGGCTTTACGGCTATCTCCATCCGGCTTACACTCCACTTACCAAGTAAGGGTACGGTTAGCTGTGGATACGCAAGCAAGATCAGGGTTTACCTTACCAAACCAGACCGCTTGGTGGAAACAGGGCTTTATTAGTTCTTCTTCGACTCTTACTGATTTCTCCTTAACTGTTATTGATCTCATCATTTCTTTGCCCCTTCCTCCCCCCGCAGTGTGAAATCATCCGGAGCCTTCATCCCCCTCCACCTCCTCCCCTCCGGACAGACCCACACCTCCAGCAAGCTGTCAGTCAAACTAGTCGCCTCCCCCTCCCCCCTCTCCTCTCCCCCCGTCATGACAATCACTTTCCTGGGTCCCCGTCTACAACCTGAGCAGGTGAGCACAAGGTTTATTCAACATAGACACACTGACCGTCAAATCAAAGTATGATAAGTAGTATCTCAAGTATGACTACCGGTGACCTAGCTACAGTCCAGGTTTGGTTCTCACAGACTCAGATTAGCTGCTGATTGTTGTGAACATGTAAATAAAATAAAGTTCTCATGTGACTGGTTGTAAAGAGTGGAGCTCTGTCTTGTTGGATGGTCTGTTAGTCCAACAAAGCTCACAGAGAGGCTCTATAGGGACTGACTCACTGCAGGAGACAGACTCTAGTGGACACTGGAGGAACTGCAGCTGTAAAGTTGGACATTTTAACATGGGGCTCTATGAGGACTGACTCACTGTAGGAGACAGACTCTAGTGGACACTGGAGGAACTGCAGCTGTAAAGTTGGACATTTTAACATGGGGCTCTATGGGGACTGACTCACTGCAGGAGACGGACTCTAGTGGACACTGGAGGAACTGCAGCTGTAAAGTTGGACATTTTAACATGGTGCTCTATGGGGACTGACTCACTGCAGGAGACAGACTCTAGTGGACACTGGAGGAACTGCAGCTGTAAAGTTGGACATTTTAACATGGTGCTCTATGGGGACTGACTCACTGCAGGAGACAGACTCTAGTGGACACTGGAGGAACTGCAGCTGTAAAGTTGGACATTTTAACATGGGGCTCTATGGGGACTGACTCACTGCAGGAGACAGACTCTAGTGGACACTGGAGGAACTGCAGCTGTAAAGTTGGACATTTTAACATGGTGCTCTATGGGGACTGACTCACTGCAGGAGACAGACTCTAGTGGACACTGGAGGAACTGCAGCTGTAAAGTTGGACATTTTAACATGGGGCTCTATGAGGACTGACTCACTGCAGGAGACAGACTCTAGTGGACACTGGAGGAACTGCAGCTGTAAAGTTGGACATTTTAACATGGAGCTCTATGAGGACTGACTCACTGCAGGAGACAGACTCTAGTGGACACTGGAGGAACTGCAGCTGTAAAGTTGGACATTTTAACATGGGGCTCTATGAGGACTGACTCACTGCAGGAGACAGACTCTAGTGGACACTGGAGGAACTGCAGCTGTAAAGTTGGACATTTTAACATGGGACTCTATGAGGACTGACTCACTGCAGGAGACAGACTCTAGTGGACACTGGAGGAACTGCAGCTGTAAAGTTGGACATTTTAACATGGGGCTCTATGGGGACTGACTCACTGCAGGAGACAGACTCTAGTGGACACTGGAGGAACTGCAGCTGAAAAGTTAGACATTTTAACATGGGGCTCTATGAGGACTGACTCACTGCAGGAGACAGACTCTAGTGGACACTGGAGGAACTGCAGCTGAAAAGTTAGACATTTTAACATGGGGCTCTATGAGGACTGACTCACTGCAGGAGACAGACTCTAGTGGACACTGGAGGAACTGCAGCTGTAAAGTTGGACATTTTAACATGGGGCTCTATGGGGACTGACTCACTGCAGGAGACAGACTCTAGTGGACACTGGAGGAACTGCAGCTGAAAAGTTAGACATTTTAACATGGGGCTCTATGGGGACTGACTCACTGCAGGAGACAGACTCTAGTGGACACTGGAGGAACTGCAGCTGTAAAGTTGGACATTTTAACATGGGGCTCTATGGGGACTGACTCACTGCAGGAGACAGACTCTAGTGGACACTGGAGGAACTGCAGCTGTAAAGTTGGACATTTTAACATGGAGCTCTATGAGGACTGACTCACTGCAGGAGACAGACTCTAGTGGACACTGGAGGAACTGCAGCTGTAAAGTTGGACATTTTAACATGGGACTCTATGAGGACTGACTCACTGCAGGAGACAGACTCTAGTGGACACTGGAGGAACTGCAGCTGTAAAGTTGGACATTTTAACATGGGGCTCTATGGGGACTGACTCACTGCAGGAGACAGACTCTAGTGGACACTGGAGGAACTACAGCTGTAAAGTTGGACATTTTAACATGGGGCTCTATGAGGACTGACTCACTGCAGGAGACAGACTCTAGTGGACACTGGAGGAACTGCAGCTGTAAAGTTGAACATTTTAACATGGGGCTCTATGAGGACTGACTCACTGCAGGAGACAGACTCTAGTGGACACTGGAGGAACTGCAGCTGTAAAGTTGGACATTTTAACATGGGGCTCTATGGGGACTGACTCACTGCAGGAGACAGACTCTAGTGGACACTGGAGGAACTGCAGCTGTAAAGTTGGACATTTTAACATGGGGCTCTATGGGGACTGACTCACTGCAGGAGACAGACTCTAGTGGACACTGGAGGAACTGCAGCTGTAAAGTTGGACATTTTAACATGGGGCTCTATGGGGACTGACTCACTGCAGGAGACAGACTCTAGTGGACACTGGAGGAACTGCAGCTGTAAAGTTGGACATTTTAACATGGGGCTCTATGAGGACTGACTCACTGCAGGAGACAGACTCTAGTGGACACTGGAGGAACTGCAGTTACAAAACAACAGGTTGCTACTACGTTGCTACCAGGCTTTAAGAGTAAAAATGGATTTTGAAGAGCTGCTGCTCAGACAAACCATATAAATGTATTTTTTACCCAAAAAGAGTCCTGACAGATCATTCCACCTGTGCTGTGATTGGCTAAGTGTGCGTCACTGATCTTGTGAATGAGAAAATTACGTTTGAGCCTTATCTCTGCAGACAGATCTCTGTCTAAGAACATTAAAGTTATATCTTGATGGCCAACCGGTTACCGTGCAGGGCCTAAACACCTTCTCAGGTGCCCAGGGTTGTAGGAACATACCTTAAGAAATAAATTTAAAGTCTGTGGCACACTGAAGATAACTTCACTATATTGTTTGGGGCGAACAACACGTTTCGCAGGTGGCTTCCTGGGCAAACCCGAGGTAGCTACAGGTGAAATGTGTTGTTTGCTCACAATAAAATATAGTGAAGTTATTTTCAGTGTGTCACAGACTTTTGATTTATTTTTCAACATGAATGTTGTGTTTGTATTTTAGCTGATGAAGATAATAGCTGAACTCCAGCCTCCTCTTCCTCCTCAGAATCGGGTGTGTCCTATGACCTGCTCCCAGCTTTCTGTGGTCCTCTTCGCTCTGTGTCACGGCCTCCATCAGGCCTCCCTCCAATACCAGACATCTCCTCTCACCATCTGCTCTTGGATCCGGCAGCAGGAGCGCGAGCTGTCCTACAGGAAGTGGCTGTGGAGGACGGAGAAGGTGGCGGAGTGGGTGTTGGGTCAGAGGGAGCAGCAGCTGGAGGTGAGCAAAGACGTCCTGCTGCAGACTGCGAGGACGGCTCTGGGAGAAGACAGCGGCCTTGTGGAGCGTTACAGCTGGAGCGTGGACTTCCTGCTGAGACACGAGCTCGGCCTCCAGCCCATACACACCGACGGCTTCAAACACCACCGAGGAAGACTGCCGAGGAGCATCAGAGACAGGAGTCGCTCCTTCATACACGCCCTGTCTGAACAGGTCAGAACTCCTGATATCACTGCAGAAAACGGATCACGCTGTGGTCAAATACTCGATTACAGGAAACATTTCTACATGCGTCAAAGTAGCTGTAAAATGTTCTTCAGGTGTATTTCAATGTTCGGAGTCAGCGTCCAGCTCTGCGTCTCTGTGGAGTCACTCTTTATCTTCTGACTTTATGACTCAAAGTGACTTTAATATGAACTCCTCCAGGTGGAGCTGCGGCTCTGCTGCTGCCTCCATCAGTTAGGAAGGTTTTACAAAACTCTGATACTTTTAGATACCACCAAAAGTACCAAAGGTTCAAAAAAACTTCAGATGTTCAGTCGTATCTTTAAAGAAAAACTTCAGATGTTCAGTCGTATCTTTAAAGAAAAACTTCAGATGTTCAGTCGTATCTTTAAAGAAAAACTTCAGATGATCAGTCGTATCTTTATAGAAAAACTTCAGATGTTCAGTCGTATCTTTAAAGAAGAACTTCAGATGTTCAGTCGTATCTTTATAGAAAAACTTCAGATGTTCAGTCGTATCTTTAAAGAAAAACTTCAGATGTTCAGTCGTATCTTTATAGAAAAACTTCAGATGATCAGTCGTATCTTTATAGAAAAACTTCAGATGTTCAGTCGTATCTTTAAAGAAGAACTTCAGATGTTCAGTCGTATCTTTAAAGAAAAACTTCAGATGTTCAGTCGTATCTTTATAGAAGAACTTCAGATGTTCAGTCGTATCTTTATAGAAAAACTTCAGATGTTCAGTCGTATCTTTAAAGAAAAACTTCAGATGTTCAGTCGTATCTTTAAAGAAAAACTTCAGATGATCAGTCGTATCTTTAAAGAAGAACTTCAGATGTTCAGTCGTATCTTTATAGAAAAACTTCAGATGTTCAGTCGTATCTTTAAAGAAGAACTTCAGATGTTCAGTCGTATCTTTATAGAAAAACTTCAGATGTTCAGTCGTATCTTTATAGAAAAACTTCAGATGTTCAGTCGTATCTTTAAAGAAAAACTTCAGATGTTCAGTCGTATCTTTAAAGAAAAACTTCAGATGTTCAGTCGTATCTTTATAGAAGAACTTCAGATGTTCAGTCGTATCTTTAAAGAAGAACTTCAGATGTTCAGTCGTATCTTTAAAGAAGAACTTCAGATGTTCAGTCGTATCTTTATAGAAGAACTTCAGATGTTCAGTCGTATCTTTAAAGAAAAACTTCAGATGTTCAGTCGTATCTTTATAGAAGAACTTCAGATGTTCAGTCGTATCTTTATAGAAGAACTTCAGATGTTCAGTCGTATCTTTAAAGAAAAACTTCAGATGTTCAGTCGTATCTTTATAGAAGAACTTCAGATGTTCAGTCGTATCTTTAAAGAAAAACTTCAGATGTTCAGTCGTATCTTTAAAGAAAAACTTCAGATGTTCAGTCGTATCTTTATAGAAGAACTTCAGATGTTCAGTCGTATCTTTATAGAAGAACTTCAGATGTTCAGTCGTATCTTTAAAGAAAAACTTCAGATGTTCAGTCGTATCTTTATAGAAGAACTTCAGATGTTCAGTCGTATCTTTATAGAAGAACTTCAGATGTTCAGTCGTATCTTTATAGAAGAACTTCAGATGTTCAGTCGTATCTTTATAGAAGAACTTCAGATGTTCAGTCGTATCTTTAAAGAAGAACTTCAGATGTTCAGTCGTATCTTTATAGAAGAACTTCAGATGTTCAGTCGTATCTTTATAGAAGAACTTCAGATGTTCAGTCGTATCTTTATAGAAGAACTTCAGATGTTCAGTCGTATCTTTATAGAAGAACTTCAGATGTTCAGTCGTATCTTTATAGAAGAACTTCAGATGTTCAGTCGTATCTTTATAGAAGAACTTCAGATGTTCAGTCGTATCTTTATAGAAGAACTTCAGATGTTCAGTCGTATCTTTAAAGAAAAACTTCAGATGTTCAGTCGTATCTTTATAGAAGAACTTCAGATGTTCAGTCGTATCTTTAAAGAAGAACTTCAGATGTTCAGTCGTATCTTTATAGAAGAACTTCAGATGTTCAGTCGTATCTTTATAGAAGAACTTCAGATGTTCAGTCGTATCTTTATAGAAGAACTTCAGATGTTCAGTCGTATCTTTAAAGAAGAACTTCAGATGTTCAGTCGTATCTTTATAGAAGAACTTCAGATGTTCAGTCGTATCTTTAAAGAAGAACTTCAGATGTTCAGTCGTATCTTTATAGAAGAACTTCAGATGTTCAGTCGTATCTTTAAAGAAAAACTTCAGATGTTCAGTCGTATCTTTATAGAAAAACTTCAGATGTTCAGTCGTATCTTTATAGAAGAACTTCAGATGTTCAGTCGTATCTTTAAAGAAAAGCTGCTGATAGAGAGAGAGAGGGAGAGGGAGGGAGAGAGAGAGAGAGAGAGAAAAAGTGCACAAAAACATTGCCAACATATTTGGTGCAATCTGGACGATGTGCAGAGTTTACCTGCAGTTTATCATTTAGAACTAAACATTATCCAACACTGGGTGTCTATGACTCCTAATTTGTTGCTGTGGTAACAAACAGGAGACAAAATTGTTCTATTTTGACTAGAATCATATCAAAGTTTAAAATTCTGGTATCACGACGACCCTGTTGGTTAGTAGGGTTTATTCTGGTTTCCGTGGTTATTAGGGCTGTCAAATAATTCAATGTTTAAAAACGAAATTAAGCCCAGAATTATAATAGTTAATCACAATTTATCACATTTTTAATTGCATGTTTAAAATTCCATTATTTCACATTTCAAAATAAAAGCTGCTAGGCTTTTATTTTGAAATGTGAAATAATGGAATTTTTAAATAATGGAAATGAGACATTCAAAGATGCAGCAGTGTCCTTCTTTTACATCACTGAGACTACAGGGAGACACTGAGGACCACTATCTACAGGGAGACACTGAGGACCACTATCTACGGAGAGGCTGAAGGGACAAAATAACAGGAGATTAATCACGTTAAAAAAAGAATCTGTTTTTATTTCTGACCTTCATCGCCTCTCCCTCGATCATTACACTCGATAAAGTGATCCAGCAGTGATCACAGTTTGATTTGTCCTCAGATCCACAGCGGCCATGTTCCTCCTCACTGTTTGGGCTGCATGGATGAGTTCTCCGTCTTCATCGACCGCCACGAGTTCTCCGTCCACAACTCTTCAGCCTTCCAGCTGCTCGGCTCCTCAGGGGACAAACCCGTGTTCAACGTCGTCCTGTGCGCCCTTTCTAATGGAGCATTCCTGCCGCCCCTGCTGTTCTTCAGGGGAAACCCCTCACATGTTCCCGAAGGGTTTCCTGACAACGTCCTACTGGAGGCTCGACGGGAAGGATTCACCAACCAGGAACGCCACGAAATCTGGATCAGCAAGGTCCAGCTCTGTTCCTCACCCTCTTATTGTTAAATCCATGGCACGGTAATGTGACATAATGCTCACCTGTCCTGTGTGTGTGTGTGTGTGTGTGTGTGTGTGTGTGTGTGTGTGTGTGTGTGTGTGTTGTGTGTGTGTGTGTGTGTGTGTGTGTGTGTGTGTGTGTGTGTGTGTGTGTGTGTGTGTGTGTGTGTGTGTGTGTGTGTGTGTGTGTGTGTGTGTGTGTGTGTGTGTGTGTGTGTGTGTGTGTGCGCGCGTGCGTGTGCAGGTGTGGAGCCCCCATGTGGCCTCACAGTGTAACAGTGAGTCTGTGCTGATGGTGGACGTCCATCAGGGTCACCTGACAGACGAGTTCAGGGGCTCTTTGGCCTCCATGTCCACAGGCGTGGTCTTCATCCCGTCGGGATGCTCTAGTCGCCTGCAGCCACTCGACGTCTGCGTCACACCTGTGCTCAGGGACTTCCTACAGGTACCCTCACCTGTCTCACATCTCTCAATCTGTCTCACAGAGCACATTTAAAATAACCTGGTTGATCAAAGTGCTATACAAGCTGGTGCCAACTGTCTCACCTGCTTCAATCTGTCTCACCTGCTTCAATCTGTCTCACCTGCTTCAATCTGTCTCACCTGTCTCAATCTGTCTCACCTGCTTCAATATGTCTCACCTGCTTCAATCTGTCTCACCTGTCTCAATCTGTCTCACCTGTCTCAATCTGTCTCACCTATCTCAGTCTGTCTCACCTGCTTCTATCTGTCTCACCTGCTTCAATCTGTCTCACCTGCTTCAATCTGTCTCACCTGTCTCAATCTGTCTCACCTGTCTCAATCTGTCTCACCTGCTTCAATATGTCTCACCTGTCTCAATCTGTCTCACCTGTCTCAATCTGTCTCACCTGCTTCAATCTGTCTCACCTGCTTCAATCTGTCTCACCTGCTTCAATATGTCTCACCTGTCTCAATCTGTCTCACCTATCTCAGTCTGTCTCACCTGTCTCAATCTGTCTCACCTATCTCAGTCTGTCTCACCTGCTTCAATCTGTCTCACCTGCTTCAATATGTCTCACCTGTCTCAATCTGTCTCACCTGTCTCAATCTGTCTCACCTGCTTCAATCTGTCTCACCTGCTTCAATATGTCTCACCTGTCTCAATCTGTCTCACCTGTCTCAATCTGTCTCACCTGTCTCAATCTGTCTCACCTATCTCAGTCTGTCTCACCTGCTTCAATCTGTCTCACCTGCTTCAATCTGTCAAACCTGCTTCAATATGTCTCACCTGTCTCAATCTGTCTCACCTGTCTCAATCTGTCTCACCTGTCTCAGTCTGTCTCACCTGCTTCAATCTGTCTCACCTGCTTCTATCTGTCTCACCTGCTTCTATCTGTCTCACCTGTCTCAATCTGTCTCACCTGTCTCAATCTGTCTCACCTGCTTCAATCTGTCTCACCTGTCTCACCTATCTCAGTCTGTCTCACCTGTCTCAATCTGTCTCACCTATCTCAGTCTGTCTCACCTGTCTCAATCTGTCTCACCTATCTCAGTCTGTCTCACCTGTCTCAATCTGTCTCACCTATCTCAGTCTGTCTCACCTGTCTCAATCTGACTCACCTGTCTAACTCAATCTTACTTGTTTCAATGTGTTACCTGTTCCAGTACGTCTCACTTTGTCGTTATATGGCTCACCTGTCTCACCTGGTTAGATCTCTTTGATTTGTCTCACCTGTCTTTGTGATCGCGGCCCTTCAGGCTCGGTGGACTCAGCTGGTCTCTGTGGGGGGCCTGGATGGTTTGGGTCTGGATCAGCTGGCTCTGACTCTGGCGTGCTGGTTCAGTGAAGTCTGTTTCACTCTGAACA
Organism: Tautogolabrus adspersus; assembly: GCA_020745685.1. Classification (NCBI taxonomy): domain Eukaryota; kingdom Metazoa; phylum Chordata; class Actinopteri; order Labriformes; family Labridae; genus Tautogolabrus; species Tautogolabrus adspersus. The sequence continues at coordinate 28,135,924 of CM036550.1, read as the reverse complement.
CAGAGACGAACATCCTGCGCAGGTCTGATCACACACACGGACACGCCTACACAACTAAACACACACACACACATATACAGGCACGCACACACACACACACACACACACACACACACACACAGACAGAGACACACACACAGAAACACACCTCATTTAAACCATGCTGTACTTTTCAGCTTCGTATTGATAGTTTATTGGTTCATGTTTCTTCTTCTATGGTTCTCTGTTAACCCCCCTCAGGTCGTTTGCCTCAGCATGTAACCTGCAGGAGGTGGAGGAGCGAGGGGAGGCTGCGAGGATGATCAAGACCCTGATGGAGGTTCTGGTTCAACCTCTGGAGACCTCAGAACCTCCACCTGACCCTGATCAAGAACCAGAATTGGAGCTGAAGCTGGTGGTGGAGGGGAAGAGGATGGAGGAGAAGATTATGGAGGAGAAAATGGAGGTGGAGAAGATTATGGAGGTGAAGAGGATGAAGGGGATCAAGGAGGAGAGAATGGGCGAGTGTGAAGAGGAGGTGTTGGTAGAAATTCCGTCTGCTCTGCATCGCGTTTTTGAGGGAGAAAGCGACCAGGAAACGTTTTACGGCTTTATGGATGACTGACAGAGCTTCTTCTTCTCTTTTTCATTTTCTTAACTGAGAGACGACGTGAAGATGAAGCTCTACGAACGTTTAGTGTTCCAGTGAGGAAGACTTCAGACACTCCTTTGAGGGATTCAAACAACCACACAACAAATCAACACTAAACAAACTCTGCTGTCACTTTATGTTTTTATGTTCATCAGAAGATAACACAGAAACTAGGGCTGCACCGATGCATCACTCTAACATCTGTATCGTCTGATATCGACCCTGCTGAAAGACATCGTCTAGTGATGTGTCACCAACTGACGTCAGTCGATGTTTATCTGTTGTGGCAAATCAACTGAATGCTGACAGAACACCCAACTACTGATTCAGAGAACAGATGAAGTCACCTGTTGGACAAACCCCGACTTGTGTTCATGTCAGAAACTGTTAGCCACGACTTTATGTCTGATAACGAATGAATATCAAATCTTTTTAAAGGGACGTCAGCTAAGATGAAGCTTTGATGTTCTAATCATGTAACTATTTCATCTTCTCCGTTGACTTTAGGAGGATTTAAAGTGTTAGACAAAGAAACACTTTTGCTGCTTTAAGTTTGTACATTTTCTCTGCACCATGGATCATGAATTATTTTTGATATGTTGTAAAATAAAGAGAAATATTCACGAGTTTATTTACAGGATTAACTGACTCATGTTTCATGTTGTCACCAAGCAGCAACCTCTTTGAGGTGATTGAAGCCGAAGAAGTGCAAAATCCTGCAGTTCCTGGAGTGTCCACTAGAGGCTGGCTGCAGAAGCACAGGAAGTCACATACACACCCATTCTAAAAAGCCTGTTTTTACAGCAGACATTAACATGTTTACAGCCTGGTTCAAAAAACCAAATAGGTCTGATTAGCTCATGTCTCGATCAGCACACACTGTACGGGGGGTGAATGTTTTGATGACTCATCAGTTTTGATTTGATGAAGGATAAGAGTTATTCACAATAAGGCGTGTAGCTGACCTGATTGACAGGTGGGCGCGGTGTAACGGTTTGTCAGGAGGCTTAAAACCCGCCTCAGCTCCAGCTCTCAGCCTGTCGTTAGGTTGACTGAAAGTTAGGCTGAGACAGCATTTCCAGCATGGAGACCGCCATCGATGGGACTCCAGCCCAGTGATTTAGGGTAAAATGTTTTAACTCCATTATTCATCCTAAGTGAAGCGATTGGTTTCAAAAAGATCCCAAAAACACAGAATAAACTGTAAATCTTTAATTTGATTTAAAATATGGATTAACAGAAATAAAGATTAGGTTCATTGACGGATGATTCATCAGGATCCTCACCTGTGTGATGGAGGCGGATGTGAGCAGCGTTTCCCACCAGCTGCTTGTGTTTACAGTCTGGTCACACAGTAAACATGAGCTAACAGCAGCTAGCCTTCAGTTCACATGACACACACACACGGCCTGACTGACCTCGGCAGACTCACACCGTCCTGAGCTGCGTTCAGCAACATTAAAAATCCCTGCTGTCACTGTTAAAAATAGAAACCATGAGAACATCACGTTTTCCCAGCATGCCCTGGAGCGAGGCAGAGACCCCCCCGAGGACGCTCCTGATCGGCTGGGAGATGCACTATAGCAAGGATTTCAGGACATTTTGACCTCTGCTGACCTTGGCTTTAAATTTAGTTTCAGATTTAGGACAGATCAAACCTGAGGATCTCACCATTAGCTCAGCGCAGTTAGCTCAGATGTTAACAGCTTCTAACGTCTTCTTCTACACATAATCAATTAAACCTGCATCACTGATGCACAGATTAACGACTGTAAAACAAACTACAAATAAACAAGCTAACTGTAGTTTTACCAACATCAGCTTGATTCACCATCAAGTGTAGTTTTATTATTCCACTAGCTTGTTTCTTTAACATTAGCACTTCTTTTTTCAACGTTAGCTTCTTAGCTTCTTTTGTTAACGTTAGCTTCTTTTGTTAACTTTAGGTCATTTCCTCATAACATGAACTTGTTACAGTAACATTAGCGGTGTTCACTATTAGCCTGTTTAGCTACATCAGCTTCATAACTTTAGCTCTTTCAGCTTCTTCAGTAAAACATTGTTTTGTGTATTTTCTTTTTACTGACTCACAGTTCAGAGGGAGTAAATCATTTTATAGAACATTTCAAAGAGACTACTTTTATTATTCTCTAAATAGAATCATTTTATGAATGTCACTGCATCACCTTGACTCCCCAGGGACCTACGCTAGGATCCTGTTTGTGGACTTCAGCTCGGCATTCAACACGATCATCCAGGATATTCTTCACCAGAAACTCACCCAGCTCACAGTGTCTGCCTACACCTGTCAGTGAATCACCAACTTCCTGACTGACAGGAGGCAGCAGGTGAGGCTGGGGAGCATCACATCCAGCACCCGGACAATCAGCACTGGCGACCCCCAGGGGTGTGTTCTCTCCCCTCTGCTCTTCTTCCTCTACACCAATGACTGCACCTCAGGGGACCCTTCTGTGAAACTCCTGAAGTTCGCAGACGACACCACCATCATCGGTCTCATCCAGGACGGTGACGAGTCTGCCTACAGACGGGAGGTGGAACAGCTGGCTCTCTGGTGCAGTCAGAACCATCTGGAGCTGAACCCGCTCAAGACTGTGGAGATGACAGTGAACTTCAGGAGAAGTTCTTCCCCCAGGCTGTCACTCTGATGAACGCTAAACAGTCACAGAGTTTCAGACCTGCTGCTGTGAAGTACCAGTAACCTAAGTTTCTTCCCCCAGGCTGTCACACTGATGAACGCTAAACAGTCACAGAGTTTCAGACCTGCTGCTGTGAAGTACCAGTAACCTTAGTTTCTTCCCCCAGGCTGTCACTCTGATGAACGCTAATCAGTCACAGAGTGTCAGACCTGCTGCTGTGAAGTACTGGTAACCTCAGTTTCTTCCCCCAGGCTGTCACTCTGATGAACGCTAAACAGTCACAGAGTGTCAGACCTGCTGCTGTGAAGTACGGGTAACCTCAGTTTCTTCCCCCAGGCTGTCACTCTGATGAACGCTAAACAGTCACAGAGTGTCAGACCTGCTGCTGTGAAGTACGGGTAACCTCAGTTTCTTCCCCCAGGCTGTCACTCTGATGAACGCTAAACAGTCACAGAGTGTCAGACCTGCTGCTGTGAAGTACGGGTAACCTCAGTTTCTTCCCCCAGGCTGTCACTCTGATGAATGCTAAACAGTCAGAGTGTCAGACCTGTCACTGTGAATGTACATATACGTATATTATTTTATTTAAATTACCATCTACACACTCTTTAATGTAAATACTGTAAAAATAACTACCTCATGTTCACTTCAGCATCTTTTTTGCACTACTCACCACTGCACTATTATCTTATTTAGTCTTGTACATATTAGTCCTTCATTACTGTTTATTTTTGAGTTTATTGTTGATATTTAATGTTTGACCTTTGTACAAAGAGAGCACAGTCTACCCAAGTTAAATTCCTCGTGTGTTAAACATACCTGGCCAATAAATCTGATTCTGATTCTGATCATAAATATCAAGCTTCATGTTGTTGATGTCATTCTGAGATGTGATCGAGGCGAGAATCAAAGATGGTGTTAACTCAAAATAATACAAATATAAATTGAACACCATCTTTAGAGAGCGTCTGGTTCTACGTTGAAATGTTTCCCTCTCTTTGTTTCTCTCTCTCTTCCTCTGATGGTGTATTGTGTTCAGAGGAAACACTCACTGAGTCTCCAGATGGTTTTGGGGTTTTTTTACAGGACGTTCACACACACACACACACACACACACACACACACACACACACACACACACACACTCCACAGGGAGTGTGTGTGTGTGTGTGTGTGGTGTCTTCATGTCTGAACCTGAGGGGTTTACATCTAATCGTCTGTCAACATTTATTTTCTTTTTTCCGCTCTCAGTCTTTTTTTCCCACGATGCATTTCAAGCTTTAGTTAAACCTAATTATTTGTTCACTTCTCTCCGTGTTCGTGTCTCTAATCGATCCTGTGATCTGCACTAAACTTAGTGAGTTCATCTGATAAAACATGATTAAAGTGTCTTCATCACTAAACCAACAGGACAGGCAGCGAGCTTTCATTAATCATGAACTTTATTACTTAATTATAAAGTTATTACAAAGACATTTATGAGCTGTGTCTGTAATACAATCATTTAGTATCGTAGAGGTGAATAGAGCTTCCTTCCAAACCAGGCTTTGTCTCTTTACACGGAGCTAGGCTAGCAGTTTCCCTCTGCTTTCAGCATCTGTGCTAAGCTAGGCTAAGTACGTCCTTCATGTACGGCACAAATATACTAAAAGTCCACCCCTGCCTCTTGCGCCCCCCCGACACTTCAGGGGGGCGCGCTCCACTATTTGAGAAGCACTGCTCTAACCCAATCACACATATACCTTCCTGCTAAAAGGTCAAAGGTCACTCAGGTGGGTTCAGTCCACAGCGGAACAGATTCTTGTGTCAGTTTATAGTGGACACGGTTATGGATAGTTCAATGACACTTGTGTTCGTTCCTCCTCTGCTGTGATCATCTGGAGCTCACAGCAACGCAGGAGCTCATTTGTTAACACAGCTGTCAATCATGATGTCATACTCCTTTACATATCATCAAATAAATAAAACTGAACTTCTCAGAAACACAAACACTGAGTCATAAATCAGCCTGATAATAACTACATATAAAGACAGAAACCATGTTAGAGAAACAAGGAGGAGGCGGAGCTTATGACTTATACTGCAGCCAGCCAGCAGGAGGAGCTCTGAATGTTTTGGCTTCACTCTTTGGGGAGCTGTCCTGTTGTCCATCTTTTTATTCAGTGTTTGTAGACTCACACAGTGAGACGTGTTAAAGCCGGCGTCAGGCTGTAATCCGATGAAAGAGCTGGATTAAATGGGATTAAAACCAACAGCCACTTTTTCTTCCACAGGTCAGAGGTCAACTGAGATTAAACCCTAACTGAAGGTTTACCTGATGTCTGATGAACGCTGGGATCAAATCTGATCCAGGGTCAGTTCTGGAGGATGGTGTGTGATTTGGCTAGAGATCAGGAGCAGGGCTGTGATTATCAGAGATTTGGAGGTTTAATCCTCTGAGTGAACGCTGATTCTGAGATTAAAGGTTTGGATTCTGGCAGGAACATCCGGCTGAAATATGAAAACTGTACTTCAGACATGAGACTCTCGTCCTGTTCCCACCGCAGTTTCAAGCCGTGATATTTACGCCCCTGTGATGTTTCTCCTTCAATCTGAATGTGCGTAATGGGGGGACAAAGTGACCCCCCCTCTGTACCGTCTTCAGAGGCGTTACAGAGGAGAGACGGGATCAGCTGAGCCAGCGGGGGAGAACAGCGCTGTGTGTGTGCATGTGGAGCTCCCGCTGGGCAAAGACAAAATGCAATTTGAACTAACAGACTCGGACACCAATATTACGACGTAGCAGAATCAGTATGAATGTACAAAGACGTGATGGCGGCTGAGCTCAGTTACGGAGCGTTCGGATGTCTGCTGTCAGATGGGGCCTCCTTAGGGAGGTTTCCTG
>CM036550.1:28114752-28119752 GCA_020745685.1 Tautogolabrus adspersus | reverse complement strand
CAAAACCTAAGATTATCAATAAGGGAAACATTTTATTGGAGAGAATCAGCAAATAATGAAGAAATACTTGCTGTGTCCACAGGGGGCGCCAAAATCGACACAAACAGAAAGTTCCTCACAGGAGCTTTAAAGGAGATCTATTCTGCTGATCCATATTTAAATACAAACATATCATGTTACCATGTTGACGATGTCCAGACTAAACATCTGAAAACACAACATACACTGTTGTTGGCGTTATCCCCGGACGTGGTTTCCTGCTGTTCTGAACGAGACGTTATGGGAACATGGCGAGACTTGGCCAGAACCTGACGTCGGGTTAAATGGACTTGGTTAATGGTAAATGGACTTGAGCTTATATAGCGCTTTTCTAGTCTTCTGACTACTCAAAGCTCTTTTACACTGCAGGTCACACCTACACATTCACACCCTGATGGCAGTGGTTGTTATGTAGTGAGACCATCAGATGTAACTAATCCCATTCATAAACATTCATACGCCGCCGATGAAGCAGCGGGAGCAATCCGGGGTTAAGTGTCTTGCCCAAGGACGCATCGGACATGTTGCTGCAGCATCTGGGGATCGAACCCCTCGACCTTCCGGTTGAGAGACGACGACTCTACCACTGAGCCACAGCCGCCCCATAGGGTCGGCCGCCCCCAGGTTCAGCTGAAGTATCTGAGCAAAGCATGGAGCAAAGCTGTAGGGCACTCCCACCTGGAAGTTCTTTCAAGGACACGCCCACCCCGAAGCTCATGCTGCGTTCCAGTTACCTCTGAACTGGGATCTCGGAGCTGGGAATGACGTCACACCCGAGTTGAGCGTGTTCCAGTTGCAAGTCAGAAAAGCAACATGGACGCCTCCAGGAGTACCTTTGTTTTGTTAGCTAACACCAGACGATAACAACACACTACGTGATAGTTTGTGCACGAAGATAACATGACAACATGTCCACAGATAGAACTGTCACGATACTATCAGTGTGATTGATTTAATCTCACAGAGAGAGGAACAAGCGGCTCATAAACACTATAGTTACAGCTTTAACGTACGGTTGATAGATAGATAGATAGATAGATAGATAGATAGATAGATAGATAGATAGATAGATAGATAGATAGATAGATAGATAGATAGATAGATAGATAGATAAAGGTTGATGCACGTAGCAGCCATGTTGGATTTTAACTCGGGCTACTACATTTTTTCAGAGTTTCCGAGTTGTAATTACGACTTCAGGGGGTGTTCCAGTTGACACTTCCGACTGGGAACTCGGAATTTCTCACTTCCCAGTTCAACTGGAACGCACCATCACTCTGCGACTGAAAACAAAGCTGGCCAATCAGAGGAGAGTGGGCACATGGGGAGGCGGGGCCTTAAAGAGACAGCAGCTGAAATGAAGTGTTTCAGGCAGAGGCTGATATTAGTGACCCAGACTGACATCATTAATGCTGACAGTGAGGATCATAGATCTCCTTTAAAGATTAAAACACTTCAGAATCTGTCATTCAACACATTCAGGAAACATTGGCTCACAGTTTTATCGCTGATGAACTTTTTGCTCCAGATATCCAAACACAAGAAGTGAGTGCAGTTTTCAGGTCTACAGCGCCCCCTGCTGTCACAGCCTCAGGTTTATTTTCACTGAAAGAAGACACAAAGTGTGAAGAGAGGAAGAAGACAGTGGCTCTTCTTCCTCTCTTCACCAACATGATTTTATTTCCACTCTGTGATTTTTTTTTAAGCACTTTGTGAACGAGCAGCACTTCAAGGTTTGTTTCAGTTTTTAAATTGTTCTGAGAAGAGATTTGTATCATCAAGTGTGATTAAAGCGTTTTCTGCAGCCGTTTGTTAAAATGTGTTTCTATTTTTTAAGCAGTGACTGTAGAAAGATGGACGACCTGTCTCCTCCTCTTTCCGTCATACTAAAGTGAAGCCAAAATACTCCACGACAGGTGCTGATATACTAACATCAATTGGACTCTGCAGTTTCGACGTCCTGCCCCTTCCTCTAAACAATACACACTTTTAACTTCCTGCTAAAAGGTCAAAGGTCGCTCAGGTTGGGTTCAGTCAGCAGCAGAACAGATTCTTGTGTGAGTTTGAAGCGGACACTCACGGTTATGGAAAGTTTAATGACTCTTGTGTTAGTTACATTTCCTCCCACCGTTCGTCTTCTACTCTGACAAGCACACAGCAACGCAGCACCTCATTGACCCACACAGCTGTCAATCATGATGTCACTTTTATATCTTCACATAACTAATTAAAGCAAACTTTCTCTTGGACATAAATCAGCGTGATAATAATTAAATGTAAAGACAGAAACCATGTAAGAGAGACTTTTATCTGACGAGTGTTTAGATTTTATAGACACATCTGTTAACATGGAGGAGGCGGAGCTTATGACCTATACTGCAGCCAGCCAGCAGGGGGAGCTTTAAATGTTTTGGCTTCACTTGTCTGAGGTGTTGTGTCGTCCATCTTTTTATGTAGTCTAAGGTGGTTTAAAGAGCGGCTTTGAAGAAGAAGAACATTTTTTAAAACAACGTAACGATCAGAAAATGAGATTCATCAGAAGAAATGTCAGAACAAAGATCTTTAACTTTATGATGTGTTTATGTTTCTCAATAAAATGTATGAAACAATGTGAAAGAGCTTTCTGCTGATTATTTTAAAGACTGTGAGCTGGTGCGTCATATTCTGACTCTAATTATAAATCCTGTTAACCCTGTACGTCCTGAACAATCAAAGGTTTGTTAGTAAGTTCTTTGAGTCTGCGGTCATCGTCATTCCGACCCCCTCAGTGTGTGAACAGGAAGCCCTCAGGCTCCAGTCTAACTGGTTTATTTCTGCCTTATTTGTGGGAACGGTGTTAGCTGTGGTTGGCGTGTGACGGAGGTTTGATCGTGATCCGAAATGTCTCCCATAGAAGAAAACCTCCGTCAGTGTCAGCGCCCCACAACGAGCGCTGACGAGAGCCGAGAGGAGGCGGTGACAGACGCCTCAGGCTCTGCATTTATTTCAGTCCAGGAGAAATCTGCACGACACCCAGACCGGGACAAGCAACCGGCAACTAGCAACTTCAACAGATGGACCTCCACGTGATGTTCCCCAGAAGAAGAGAGAAGAGTCAGAAACCAAACATGTGGACAGTAGCGAGGATAGATCTTTGTTTTTAGCCTTTAATCTGCACTGAACCTCTCCTACCAACATGTCTGAGTGTCAGAGTCTGAACACGATCAACGATCTTTAACCGACGTGAAACTTCCAGTTAAATCATCAAGAAGACCAGAGGCTCAGAAAATAAAAAGTCAAAGCTACAGGAAGTCTGTGTTTTAAAAAACTGAACAGGAGGGATGTACTGTAAACTGCAAATCCCAACATGCATTTCACTTACAAACATCCAATCACAGAGCTTACCTTTCTGCCTTTTCAAATACATGTTATACTGAGCTTCATCTTACCGTTAACAAACAAAAAAACTTAAAGGTACAGTATGATTTGATACAGTAGATTTCATGCTAATGTTTACATTCAAATATCTAGCTGAAATTAAAAATGGACTAAACCCATGTTATATATATTTTTTAGTTGAGTACTTACATCACCTCAAATATTTCCAAAAGTTATCAAAGCCAGAGAAATCCTTAATTTTAGAGTTGTAACGTGACGTGTCTTGTAGGCAGCCGCCATGATGAGCCACCATGACAGACAGGAAATGTTGATCGTTGTCAAGGAAACACTGGATGTTACGTCACAGACCGCTGTATTAGCTAAGCGCTAGCTGCTACTGAAAGCTGCCGTTCTGTCGCTGTATGTGCTGCTGTGATAAAAACATCATGTAAATTATATTTGGATACATCGACAGTACACATATTGTCTTTCTCAGGTCGGTTTCGCCCGTTCATATTGATTCAACACGGAGTTCGTTCGTTTTCACGGGGGGGGGGGGGGGGGGGGGTATCCCATGAGACCCTGCGAGGAGCGACGTCATCTCTTTTGTTATTGTTTTGATTGAGAGCCCCCTTGCGGCAGATTTTACATACTGTATGTTTAAGTGTAAATCAGTTCTCTTTAAAGTTATGGCACTAAAGGCTCATGGGTAATGTAGTCAGACTTTTAGAGACTAGTAAAAGGTCCAAACCCACAGCAGCGTTTCCTCAGGGTGATGTCACTCATGGATCGTTTGGAGGAGTTGTTTAGGAACAAGGGGGCGTTTCCCTCCGGGCCCGGTTTGTTCAGACATATGTGAACTCAACGAGCGAGTCGAGATCGTCCTGATGAGATGGACTCAGTCAATTAAACCCTGAAGACGTTCATTTGCAGAGAGTACGCAATGAAGCCAACAACCAGAACAGACAACTGGTAGACTCATCACAGTCTCATACAGAAGGCTAACAAATGCAGTGGTACGAATAGCAATAAGTTAACGTTACTAACTGAGATGGTGCTAGATGAGCATACAAAGCTTGAACTCATACAGCGTTACATGTGTGACCCAGCTTTTTGTTTTCACCTAACTGAATATACTAGGTAGGAAAATAATGAACTGGATACAAATGTATGACTTCTCCGGCCACGGCTTCAGCTTTAGTACACCGAGCCAGATTTCAGCAAAAACAACAGTTTTATGGCAGCTACGGCAACTCTCTAGGAACATATTATTACACCGAAAGCAAAAGCACAAATACAGAACTGTCTGCTACACCTGCGACATGTCAGTCAAGAAAAGTGATGTCTGGAAGTACTTCCACAAAAACGATGAAGTTAATGTGCAGGGCAAGATATGTGGCGTTAAACTTTATACCATAGAAATACTAGTTCGATGCTTAACCACATGCGCTTAAAGCACAAGGAGAAAACAGCGGAGACAGAAAACAGGCAGTCTCGCATAACGTCATCTGCTAGCCCTGTTAGCACACGTCGTCGTGACGAAACCAGAGCGGAGAAGATTAGCCTGCTTATAACCAAAATGGTAACTGGAGATATGCTCCCAT
>CM036550.1:27952252-28112252 GCA_020745685.1 Tautogolabrus adspersus | reverse complement strand
CAGAGGACGTTACAGGAGACAGAGGATCTATTCACCCGAGCCTGTTCTCCTGTAACGTCCTCTGTCTCCTGTAACGTCCTCTGTCTCCTGTAACGTCCTCTGTCTCCTGTAACATCCTCTGTCTCCTGTAACGTCCTCTGTCTCCTGTAACGTCCTCTGTTACAGGATGTTACAGGAGACAGAGGACGTTACAGGAGACAGAGGATGTTACAGGAGACAGAGGATCTATTCACCCGAGCCTGTTCTCCTGTAACGTCCTCTGTTACAGGATGTTACAGGAGACAGAGGATCTATTCATCCGTCTGTCCGTCCCTCTATCATCTTCAGTACACCCTTGTCAATCACAGGGCAACAACCAGTCATGTTCACACCTTTGAATCATTCAGAGTCACTAATGAACCTAACGAGCACGTCTTTGGACTGTCGGAGGACGCCGGAGTAACAGGAGAGAGCCAACACATGCTCGGGTGAAGGGGTTAGGGGTCTAAGGGTCTAGGCCTTATTGCGTATGTATATTAAATATTATATATATTTATAATATACTTGTCTATGCATCCTATGAATGATTTAATGCTGTTGTTTTACATCTTATGACGTACAGGGTCTGAACACTGAAGTCACTTTCAACATGAACACATTTACATTTATGAATAAAACACTGAAAACAGAATATTTCACTGAGCTCGGCATCAGTTGTGTTTTTTTCTGTAACTCTGAGCTGGAGGCCGGAGGAAGGTCAGGCGCCGCTCGGTCTTCTTCTTCTGTGCTTTTACTGTATTAAACTGAATAAACAGCGTGTGTGTGATGTCAGCTTCGGCCTCGACTGTCGACTCTGTCCAACCTCGATCTCGACCTCTCTGACTGGAAATTTATCATCCTGTTGTTTATACACACAACAGCAGATCAAACTTTTTAATGGAGGTCAGGGATGTCAAGAGAAAAGGTAAGAACAGACAACATGTACATCTGAAGAGCAAGTATCATCATATTCACATTTACTTTAAAAATCCCTTTCCTATCCGTAAAACTTCTAGTAATATTCCAAGCTTTAATTTCCTTCAGCCTATAAAATGAGCCGGCCTTTATTAACGACAGGCGGCAATGAGAGACAGAACTAAAGCACAGCAAAGACGGGAGAGTATAAACCAGAAAGAATATTTACAATTCTACAATTCTACAATTCACTTAGCAGACGCTTTTATCCAAAGCGACGTACATCAGAGAGTAAGAACAACACAAGCAAGGATCAAGGAAAAATAAAGGAACAATGTCAGTAAGGACGAACGATCAGCTTTGAGTCCGATTGGACACACAGGTGCTGAAAGGCATTGCCCAGAGGCAAGGCACAACATGAACTGCCAGTCTGAGACTCTAATCAGTATATAAACCATCTTATACGTCGTCGTTTTCAAACAAAAACAAAAACCATCATCATTACCATCATTACATCAATACTATCCAGATCATCATCATTGAGCTAAGTTAGTAGGTATTCCTGAAAGAGCTGGGTCTTTAGCTTTTTCTTAAAGGTACAGAGGGACTCTGCAGATCGAATGGAGTTTGGAAGTTCATTCCACCACCGGGGGGCGACAGAGGAGAAGAGTCTAGTCCTCGTCTTTGGACCCTGTTGTGAAGGTTGGATCAAACGCCTTTCATTGGCAGAGCGTAGTGGACGGGAGGGAGTGTAGACCGGAAATAGAGATTTAACGAGGTGAACGAAGCAGCTCAAACGGATTCAAACCCACAGACCCACAGCCGTTGTGACGAGGACTACAGCCTCCGTACATAACCACTAGGCTACCGGCGCCCCCCTATTGATCTATTTTTACATCTGCCTTTGTAACTTTTCTTCTTCAATACTAAAACTTTCTGAGCACAAATATTCCTCATGTGTTCTCCAGTCAGTGCTTCTTTAAATGTATTTAAACACAGTTATATGTCCTCTGATCAAATTCTACGGCAGCCCTGAGTGGACATCTAAGACTCATTTCTAGTTTGTTTGATCAAGTTTCTGTGTCGTCTCATTTCTTCTTGAGAAAAAAACCTGCTCTTCGCGTGTCAACATGTTGAGTTATTTTCACGTCACCTCGTGATGAAGAAGCTAGTTTGAACATTTTAACAGAGTCATCTCATTATCTCAGGATAATAAAGCAGGTTATCTTCTGAGAACGACATAAAGCTCTGCCAATCTAGACAACCAAACAATAGTGGTCTCTCTGTGATAGGCCAGACCACGACAGGACACATTAATGAGTTAAGTTGGTGCTTCTTCAGCTCCGGGGAGACGAGATAAAAAGAGGAGATGGAAGTGACTCCTTATCTCTGGAAAGCAGAGAAAGTAAAATGTACTGATGCATGGTCTCTTTGGGCTTCCGTACAATAACGTGAACGTGTTTTAATGTGAACTTGTTTGTGTAGGTCAGTATCTACTTCTGTTGTGTACCTGACGATGTCACAGGTGTGAGTCGTTGGTGGTCGTTCTGTTCAGTTTGACATTTAGCCGTTAATGAGAGTCGAGATGAAAGCAGCAGAGACTTAACTCGCTCTGATCGAGTCGGCGTGTCAGAGCTGCAGGTCGCGAATCAGACGAAGAAAAGGGCACAAACAGTTTTCTCCTGCGTCATCGTTAAACGCCTTCCTGATCCAAGGTCAGCACAAGTGCATGATGGGAGATCTCTCAACTAGTAGCGCTGAGATAAAGCAGAAGAAAGTGACTCCCAGAGGAAAAGCGACCTTTGACCTCTGACAGGAAGCAGCTGTAGTTTAATCATCAGGTGGAGAGAGAAGCTGGTAATGAGGCTCTCAGGCGGCTTCACTTTCTGTTCTGTTCTGCTGCTTCACATCAGTCCGGCTCGTCATGCTCTCACTCTCCACCAGCTCATTTAGACTACGACACTGAATCAAAGATTTTTACTTTTAATCTCTTCTCTCTGCTGTTTCCGTCTCCTTTCTCCTCTCCCAGCAGTAAACAGACCGACAACAGATTAACTGGACTTCTTTCTGCACATTCATATGATTACAGTTAGTCCTCCAGAGTCTGGGATTAGAGCCATGTCCATAGCAACCGTCTGCTTTCCATAGTAACGCTGTGCTCTTCTTAACACAATGTCCACACATTGATTACTTGAGTCAACGTACAGATCCTCTTAGTCAAATATGACTCAAATACAAGTGAACGTTTGTCCGTCAAACTATGACTTGAGTAAAGTTCTTCACAAAGCATGAGTGCAGTCAAGACTACATGGGGGTTCATTCTGCTGCGTTATGTTGATTAATAAAAAAAAATCACGCTTTTTTTAAACTCTCATGTTCTCCAAAATAAAAGGAACAATAACAGGAACAACCAAAAATACCTGATGAGAAAACATTCACATTTCAAACACATGCTGAAAATATGACCATGAGTGCTTAGGCGGAGAATCGTATCCATCATTACCATCACTACATTAACTGTCTGATCTGAGTCTCTCTCTACCTACAGTCTCTAAATGTACTATGGGAGGTAGAGCCTTCAGTTATCAGGCCTGCTCGTGGTACCTACAGTCTCTAAATGTACTATGGGAGGTAGAGCCTTCAGTTATCAGGCCTGCTCGTGGTACCTACAGTCTCTAAATGTACTATGGGAGGTAGAGCCTTCAGTTATCAGGCCTGCTCGTGGTACCTACGGTCTCTAAATGTACTATGGGAGGTAGAGCCTTCAGTTATCGGGCCTGCTCGTGGTACCTACAGTCTCTAAATGTACTATGGGAGGTAAAGCCTTCAGTTATCAGGCCTGCTCGTGGTACCTACGGTCTCTAAATGTACTATGGGAGGTAGAGCCTTCAGTTATCAGGCCTGCTCGTGGTACCTACAGTCTCTAAATGTACTATGGGAGGTAGAGCCTTCAGTTATCAGGCCTGCTCGTGGTACCTACAGTCTCTAAATGTACTATGGGAGGTAGAGCCTTCAGTTATCAGGCCTGCTCGTGGTACCTACAGTCTCTAAATGTACTATGGGAGGTAGAGTCTTCAGTTATCAGGCCTGCTCGTGGTACCTACAGTCTCTAAATGTACTATGGGAGGTAGAGCCTTCAGTTATCAGGCCTGCTCGTGGTACCTACAGTCTCTAAATGTACTATGGGAGGTAGAGCCTTCAGTTATCAGGCCTGCTCGTGGTACCTACAGTCTCTAAATGTACTATGGGAGGTAAAGCCTTCAGTTATCAGGCCTGCTCGTGGTACCTACAGTCTCTAAATGTACTATGGGAGGTAAAGCCTTCAGTTATCAGGCCTGCTCGTGGTACCTACGGTCTCTAAATGTACTATGGGAGGTAGAGCCTTCAGTTATCAGGCCTGCTCGTGGTACCTACAGTCTCTAAATGTACTATGGGAGGTAGAGCCTTCAGTTATCAGGCCTGCTCGTGGTACCTACAGTCTCTAAATGTACTATGGGAGGTAGAGCCTTCAGTTATCAGGCCTGCTCGTGGTACCTACAGTCTCTAAATGTACTATGGGAGGTAGAGTCTTCAGTTATCAGGCCTGCTCGTGGTACCTACAGTCTCTAAATGTACTATGGGAGGTAGAGCCTTCAGTTATCAGGCCTGCTCGTGGTACCTACAGTCTCTAAATGTACTATGGGAGGTAGAGCCTTCAGTTATCAGGCCTGCTCGTGGTACCTACAGTCTCTAAATGTACTATGGGAGGTAAAGCCTTCAGTTATCGGGCCTGCTCGTGGTACCTACAGTCTCTAAATGTACTATGGGAGGTAGAGCCTTCAGTTATCGGGCCTGCTCGTGGTACCTACAGTCTCTAAATGTACTATGGGAGGTAAAGCCTTCAGTTATCAGGCCTGCTCGTGGTACCTACGGTCTCTAAATGTACTATGGGAGGTAGAGCCTTCAGTTATCAGGCCTGCTCGTGGTACCTACAGTCTCTAAATGTACTATGGGAGGTAGAGCCTTCAGTTATCAGGCCTGCTCGTGGTACCTACAGTCTCTAAATGTACTATGGGAGGTAGAGCCTTCAGTTATCAGGCCTGCTCGTGGTACCTACAGTCTCTAAATGTACTATGGGAGGTAGAGTCTTCAGTTATCAGGCCTGCTCGTGGTACCTACAGTCTCTAAATGTACTATGGGAGGTAGAGCCTTCAGTTATCAGGCCTGCTCGTGGTACCTACAGTCTCTAAATGTACTATGGGAGGTAGAGCCTTCAGTTATCAGGCCTGCTCGTGGTACCTACAGTCTCTAAATGTACTATGGGAGGTAGAGCCTTCAGTTATCAGACCTGCTCGTGGTACCTACAGTCTCTAAATGTACTATGGGAGGTAGAGCCTGCAGTTATCAGGTCTGCTCGTGGTACCTACAGTCTCTAAATGTACTATGGGAGGTAGAGCCTGCAGTTATCAGGTCTGCTCGTGGTACCTACAGTCTCTAAATGTACTATGGGAGGTAGAGCCTTCAGTTATCAGGCCTGCTCGTGGTACCTACAGTCTCTAAATGTACTATGGGAGGTAGAGCCTTCAGTTATCAGGCCTGCTCGTGGTACCTGTAGTCTCTAAATGTACTATGGGAGGTAGAGTCTTCAGTTATCAGGCCTGCTCGTGGTACCTACAGTCTCTAAATGTACTATGGGAGGTAGAGCCTTCAGTTATCAGGCCTGCTCGTGGTACCTACAGTCTCTAAATGTACTATGGGAGGTAGAGCCTTCAGTTATCAGGCCTGCTCGTGGTACCTACAGTCTCTAAATGTACTATGGGAGGTAGAGCCTTCAGTTATCAGGCCTGCTCGTGGTACCTACAGTCTCTAAATGTACTACGGGAGGTAGAGCCTTCAGTTATCAGGCCTGCTCGTGGTACCTACAGTCTCTAAATGTACTACGGGAGGTAGAGCCTTCAGTTATCAGGCCTGCTCGTGGTACCTACAGTCTCTAAATGTACTATGGGAGGTAGAGCCTTCAGTTATCAGGCCTCTCTCCTCTGGAATAATCGACCAGTCAGGGTAGGGGAGGCAGACGCCCTCTGTACTTTTAAGAATACAATTGAAACTTTCTTTTTGATAAAGCTTAAAGTTAGGGCTGGTGCAGGTGTAGACCAGCTCCTACTTAAATTGCTGTAGGCTTAGACTACCGGGGGAACTGGCACCTTGTGCTCTTATCTCTCCCTCTCTCTCTCTCTGTGCATCCACATCATTATTACTGCATGTTACTGTCTGTAAATTATCTTGCACTATGTGAGTTACTCACCACAGATTTTCCTGGGAGCTCCTGAGTCCCATAGGTTCCTCTGGATGGTTGGTGTGGACGTCCTGCTACTGTGGACTAAATCAGTTGATAACAATCAGAAAGAAAAAGATAAACCCACAGGTGTTCCCTCTGCTCCTTTGAGGTAAATCTGACCTTTAGCTGTGATTCAAGATGTGACCTTTGACCTCTGCAGAACAACACACAGGTCTGCAGGGAGTCGTGATGTAAACATTCAGTATTGACCTGTTTAATATTAACACACAGACACATCATCAATCAGGTTTATGTGACGCAGTGAATACATGAATAACACGTGAGGATCGGAGGAGGAGGAGGAGGAGGAGGAGGAGGAGGGTATAAATACAGGAGGAGGAAAAGGAGGAGGAAGAAGAGTGATTCAACTGAGAGAGAGAAGAAGAAGCTGCAGGAGGGAAAATAGACACCAAAGAAGAAGAGACGAGTGTTTGAGTGTTGATTTTTTATCTCCTTGTGAGTCCAGCTGAGTCTAACAGAACCTCATTTAAACATCTGCTTTTTTGTTTTGGTTCCTAAATCTAAAACTTTCTGTTCTTTTAGGTTTTCAAAAGTGTTTTTTCAGCGATGGAGAGCATGCGAGCTGTGGTCTACCTGTCCGTCTGTCTGTCCGTGATGACATCACTCTGTCAGAGTGAGAGGTCAGCCGACAACCGCCTGCCGTCTGCACCGGACGAGCAGTTCATGGGACTGACGACAAAAGATCTGGTGAGTCATCTGTCGGCGTAGAGGATCTCCGTGTTTCTGAAAGACAGAAGAGCGTTTAAGTTTGATGAAGAGTTTAATATAATTAACTTAGAGCAACGCTGAGGTTAATTAAGAGACGGTGAAAGATGAAATAATAAACATTAAAAATACAATCAAATGATAATATTTATGTTGGAATACAAACTAATTAATAAAGGATCGTTAATGGTCACATTGTTGAGAATATGTGTTGGGTTGTCATTTTAAAATCAGGATTGATTTGATTAAGAGATTTAAAGTAATAAACGAGCTGAAGAAGAAGATCATGAAAAGAGTTTAATGTGGTTAAAGATAATTACAACATTACAAAAACATTCTAAATTTGTTTGAAGGATTATGATTAAAGATTCATTGATCACTAAAAAGGATTTACATCATCCAAAATATTTGCCGTTTTTCCCATCCGGGGTCGGGGGGGGGCTGGAGCTGATCCTAGCTGTCATTGGGCAAGAGGCGGGTAAAACCCTGGACTGTTTACCAGCCAATCAGAGGGCTGACATCTAGAGACAGACAACCAGCCACACTCACATTTAGAGTCACCAGTTAACCTAACGCTCACTCACAAAAAAAAGAAGTAAGAGGTTAAAGGTGAAGACGCTGAGTGATGGAGACTTAAATCATCAAATCCAGATAATGAAACTTTTTTTTTTTTTAACGTTAAAGCCAAGAATGAGTCGATATCGTCCAATCAGAAGCGTTGATTACAGCGAGCCTCGTGAGCGCTGATACAGACGCTCTGTGATAAAACATTTTCTGCAGCAGCAAAAAAATCTCGACTGGAACATGAAGCCGATCAAGAGATAAAAAAAATGTCAGTAATCAGCTGCTGAAGGTCGTTAAAGGTCGAGATCGACGCAGACTCGCTGTCATCAGGCGCCGAGAGAGACGAGGAAGAACAGACACCAACCAAACTCCACTCATCTTTAAGAAGACCATCGTTTGTCATGTTTACAGTCCTTTAATGATTATTATTTTTACTTTATATCATTATATTTATTCACTTGTTCTGTCCACGTCTTGATCAAGATGGAAACTAAACCCTCATAAAGCAGACATGAAGTGATCTGAGTAACAGCAGACATCAGTCAGTGTTTAATGTTCATATTTACTGTTTGAAAAAGTCAAACATACTGTGAGGACAAACAGTGAATAAATATCCACTTAAACCTCCTCAGTGAACAATAAAGTAATCTGAGAGAGCAGAGGTCGAACAACAGCTCCTCCATCTCCTGAGTCCTGGGAGGAAAAATCCTCTGAAGACAAGCAGGAAGGAGATTCATGAAGTCTTAGTGGTTCTGTTTGTTATAATGTTTGTGTGTGTGTGTGTGTGTGTGTGTGTGTGTGTGTGTGTGTGTGTGTGTGTGTGTGTGTAGGCAGAAGCTCTGCAGGGTTTCCTGGATGAAGCTGACAGCAGTGTCGGTCTCTCTGTGGAGAAGAAAGCCAGCGTCATCCCTCGGGTGAGAACACGACTGACAGCGTGTAGGGGGGGTGGGGGTCCCGGATGTAACATGTTGTGCTTGTTGCACCTCATTAATGAGGTAATGCTAACTAACACACTGGTTGTGGGTGTACAGTACAAGTACAGAGGTGAACTAACAGCAGACATTCATTTAAGGCGATGTTGTGGAATCACGTTAAATGAACTCTTTACACCTTTAGTTTTTTTACATACTGAGACTCTGATTCAGTCAGAATGATCACAGTCTCTAATATCTCCATAACTGGTTCCTCATGTTCTCACTCTATCTGCTCCGTCTCTGTGTCTAACTCTCAAAGCAGAAAGCTCTGATGATTGGTTAGCACAGATTTAGCTGGCGCAAAAGCTGCACAATCAGGTTCTGAATCCACAAAGTACTGAAAGCTTCTGTGTGTGTGTGTTTGTGTATGTGTGTGTTTTTCTATATGTCTCTCTCTCTCTCAGTGTGACGTGGGCGAGCGCTGTGCGATGAAACATGGACCCCGGATTGGTCGACTGTGTGACTGTCTGAGAGGAACGGCCTGCAACACCTTTTTCCTCCGATGCTACTAAACACACACACAAACACACACACCTGACACTTCTATACTTGTGAGGACATCACCCTCGTCAGCCTGAACCTAAATTCAGAACCTGGTGTTTAAAGAAGTGAAGAGCAGATCAAAATGTCCTCACAACCATAGAAAAGCACCAGAAAGCACACACCTGTCGCACCTGGATGTCTCTGCATGTTTCTGTCTTTGTTTTCAAATTTCCGTGTCTGTCCTTCAGATTCATTTATTTTTGTTAAATAAAGATTCTTCATGAACCTGCTCGGCTGTGACGACCTCATCTTTGATCATCTGACCCTTTGCCCTGAGTTCAGTCTGTCAGGAACTTTGTCCTGCTCACTCCGTGACCTCCTCATCAATATTCATAATCTGAAGAAGGCAAATTAATTTAATTTTTTTTAACCCTTTCTCTCCCCACTAATGATATGTACCTGTAAGCAACACAATTTAACAACATATAAATCTTCTTTGATTCTTTCGGGATTAAAACAACAAAAATGTGCAAACTCTTGCACACTGTCTAACTTGAGAGTTCTACCAAAACAGTCAGTGTTAAAAACAGTCAGAATACTTGATTTGTACTTAAGTCCCGCCTCTGATGAGGCAAATAGCCAATCATAGATTTGGATTTTTTGATGTGGCCAATCAAAATTCAAGGGGGGGGCCCTCTGGACACGCCCCTGGGCAGTACAAAGCTGCAACCTTTCAGGGTCGATAAAGAAGGTAAAGCTGCAGTTCCTCTAATGTCCACTGGGCTAGCTCCAGAAGTGAGCCAATCTCCATAAAAGAGAAATAAAGACATTTACTGGGGTCGGCAAGCTCAGAGTAACGTCACAAAACATAACATCAAATAACCTGACGATACCTAACGATAAGATCTGACGTGGTCAACATTGACGGGGTCATAATGAGAATCTGCACTCGAGTTTACTGACAGGAAGCTGAAGATGTAGAGACGTAAGACGGAAACACCTCCTCTCCTTCACCTCCACTCCTTCACCTCCTCTCCTTCACCTCCACTCATTCACCTCCACTCCTTCACCTCCACTCCTTCACCTCCACTCCTTCACCTCCACTCCTTCACCTCCACTCCTTCACCTCCTCTCCTTCACCTCCACTCCTTCACCTCCACTCCTTCACCTCCACTCCTTCACCTCCTCTCCTTCACCTCCACTCATTCACCTCCACTCCTTCACCTCCTCTCCTTCACCTCCTCTCCTTCACCTCCTCTCCTTCACCTCCACTCCTTCACCTCCACTCATTTACCTCCTCTTCTTCACCTCCTCTCCTTCACCTCCTCTCCTTCACCTCCACTCCTTCACCTCCACTCCTTCACCTCCTCTCCTTCACCTCCACTCATTCACCTCCTCTTCTTCACCTCCACTCCTTCACCTCCACTCATTCACCTCCACTCATTCACCTCCTCTCCTTCACCTCCACTCCTTCACCTCCACTCATTCACCTCCTCTCCTTCACCTCCACTCCTTCACCTCCACTCATTTACCTCCTCTTCTTCACCTCCACTCCTTCACCTCCACTCATTCACCTCCACTCATTCACCTCCTCTCCTTCACCTCCACTCCTTCACCTCCACTCATTCACCTCCACTCCTTCACCTCCACTCCTTCACCTCCTCTCCTTCACCTCCACTCCTTCACCTCCACTCATTTACCTCCTCTTCTTCACCTCCACTCATTCACCTCCTCTCCTTCACCTCCACTCCTTCACCTCCACTCATTCACCTCCTCTCCTTCACCTCCACTCCTTCACCTCCACTCATTCACCTCCTCTCCTTCACCTCCACTCCTTCACCTCCACTCATTCACCTCCACTCATTCACCTCCTCTCCTTCACCTCCACTCCTTCACCTCCACTCATTCACCTCCACTCATTCACCTCCTCTCCTTCACCTCCACTCCTTCACCTCCTCTCCTTCACCTCCACTCCTTCACCTCCACTCATTCACCTCCTCTCCTTCACCTCCACTCCTTCACCTCCACTCCTTCACCTCCACTCCTTCACCTCCACTCCTTCACCTCCTCTCCTTCACCTCCACTCCTTCACCTCCACTCATTCACCTCCACTCCTTCACCTCCACTCCTTCACCTCCACTCCTTCACCTCCACTCCTTCACCTCCACTCATTCACCTCCACTCATTCACCTCCACTCCTTCACCTCCACTCCTTCACCTCCTCTCCTTCACCTCCACTCCTTCACCTCCACTCATTCACCTCCTCTCCTTCACCTCCTCTCCTTCACCTCCACTCCTTCACCTCCACTCATTTACCTCCTCTTCTTCACCTCCACTCCTTCACCTCCACTCCTTCACCTCCACTCCTTCACCTCCACTCCTTCACCTCCTCTCCTTCACCTCCACTCCTTCACCTCCACTCCTTCACCTCCACTCATTCACCTCCTCTCCTTCACCTCCACTCCTTCACCTCCACTCATTTACCTCCTCTTCTTCACCTCCACTCCTTCACCTCCACTCCTTCACCTCCACTCATTCACCTCCTCTCCTTCACCTCCACTCCTTCACCTCCACTCATTTACCTCCTCTTCTTCACCTCCACTCCTTCACCTCCTCTCCTTCACCTCCACTCATTCACCTCCACTCCTTCACCTCCACTCCTTCACCTCCACTCATTCACCTCCTCTCCTTCACCTCCACTCCTTCACCTCCACTCATTTACCTCCTCTTCTTCACCTCCTCTCCTTCACCTCCTCTCCTTCACCTCCACTCCTTCACCTCCACTCCTTCACCTCCACTCCTTCACCTCCTCTCCTTCACCTCCACTCCTTCACCTCCACTCATTTACCTCCTCTCCTTCACCTCCTCTCCTTCACCTCCACTCCTTCACCTCCACTCCTTCACCTCCACTCATTCACCTCCTCTCATTCACCTCCTCTCCTTCACCTCCACTCCTTCACCTCCACTCATTTACCTCCTCTTCTTCACCTCCACTCCTTCACCTCCACTCATTCACCTCCACTCCTTCACCTCCTCTCCTTCACCTCCACTCATTCACCTCCACTCCTTCACCTCCACTCCTTCACCTCCTCTCCTTCACCTCCTCTCCTTCACCTCCACTCATTCACCTCCTCTCCTTTACCTCCTCTTCTTCACCTCCACTCATTTACCTCCTCTTCTTCACCTCCACTCCTTCACCTCCACTCATTCACCTCCACTCATTCACCTCCTCTCCTTTACCTCCTCTTCTTCACCTCCACTCATTTACCTCCTCTTCTTCACCTCCTCTTCTTCACCTCCACTCCTTCACCTCCACTCATTCACCTCCTCTCCTTCACCTCCTCTCCTTCACCTCCTCTCCTTCACCTCCACTCCTTCACCTCCTCTCCTTCACCTCCTCTTCTTCACCTCCACTCCTTCACCTCCTCTCATTTACCTCCACTCCTTCACCTCCTCTCCTTCACCTCCTCTCCTTCACCTCCACTCCTTCACCTCCACTCATTCACCTCCACTCCTTCACCTCCTCTCCTTCACCTCCACTCCTTCACCTCCACTCATTCACCTCCACTCATTCACCTCCTCTCCTTTACCTCCTCTTCTTCACCTCCACTCATTTACCTCCTCTTCTTCACCTCCACTCCTTCACCTCCACTCATTCACCTCCACTCATTCACCTCCTCTCCTTTACCTCCTCTTCTTCACCTCCACTCATTTACCTCCTCTTCTTCACCTCCTCTTCTTCACCTCCACTCCTTCACCTCCACTCATTCACCTCCTCTCCTTCACCTCCTCTCCTTCACCTCCACTCCTTCACCTCCACTCCTTCACCTCCTCTCCTTCACCTCCTCTCCTTCACCTCCACTCCTTCACCTCCACTCATTTACCTCCACTCCTTCACCTCCTCTCCTTCACCTCCTCTCCTTCACCTCCACTCCTTCACCTCCACTCATTTACCTCCTCTTCTTCACCTCCTCTCCTTCACCTCCTCTTCTTCACCTCCACTCCTTCACCTCCTCTCCTTCACCTCCTCTCCTTCACCTCCACTCCTTCACCTCCACTCATTTACCTCCTCTTCTTCACCTCCTCTCCTTCACCTCCTCTCCTTCACCTCCTCTCCTTCACCTCCACTCCTTCACCTCCACTCATTTACCTCCTCTTCTTCACCTCCTCTCCTTCACCTCCTCTTCTTCACCTCCTCTCCTTCACCTCCACTTCTTCACCTCCACTCCTTCACCTCCTCTCCTTCACCTCCTCTCCTTCACCTCCACTCCTTCACCTCCACTCCTTCACCTCCACTCATTTACCTCCTCTTCTTCACCTCCTCTCCTTCACCTCCTCTTCTTCACCTCCACTCCTTCACCTCCTC
This sequence comes from Tautogolabrus adspersus, assembly GCA_020745685.1. NCBI lineage: Eukaryota > Metazoa > Chordata > Actinopteri > Labriformes > Labridae > Tautogolabrus > Tautogolabrus adspersus. Next base: position 28,098,889 of record CM036550.1, on the reverse strand, counting down.
TTCTTCACCTCCACTCCTTCACCTCCACTCATTTACCTCCTCTTCTTCACCTCCTCTCCTTCACCTCCTCTTCTTCACCTCCACTCCTTCACCTCCTCTCCTTCACCTCCTCTTCTTCACCTCCACTCCTTCACCTCCACTCCTTCACCTCCTCTCCTTTACCTCCTCTCCTTCACCTCCTCTTCTTCACCTCCACTTCTTCACCTCCTCTCCTTCACCTCCTCTTCTTCACCTCCACTCCTTCACCTCCACTCCTTCACCTCCTCTCCTTCACCTCCTCTCCTTCACCTCCACTCCTTCACCTCCACTCCTTCACCTCCTCTCCTTCACCTCCACTCCTTCACCTCCTCTCCTTCACCTCCTCTTCTTCACCTCCACTCATTCACCTCCTCTTCTTCACCTCCACTCATTCACCTCCTCTCCTTCACCTCCACTCCTTCACCTCCTCTCCTTCACCTCCTCTTCTTCACAGAGAAAGTGATGCGTGTCCTATTTCGTTGGTGGACGCTCTCCGTGGCGTTAAAGGTGTGTAACGTTTATAGAAATGGATTCTTGTCTGTCTGTGGTGTGCGGAGGAAACCGTGTCAGAGTTTAATAACGGTTGATGAGAAGTCGTTGGCTTGCTCGTTCTGTCGTTTCTGTTTTTCTGTTTGTCGTGGAGCGACGAGGCCTCGGGGCTGATCAGCCTCTCTGGGGGACTAATCAGGGAGGACGGATCATTAGACAGTGATTGATTGGAGGACCAGTGTGTGCATGTCTGTATTTTTAGCTCTCAGCGTTAGAGACAGCGCTAACACATTACAGAGCTGAAAGGTTTTTTATTTGACTTCATACATCTAAAGACTTGGCTCTCTGAAGGGTTTGGATTTATGTCACTGAGCCCAGTGCCCAGAGAAACCCCTATATGAAGGGAGGTGAACCGGAAGGATCCTAATCAGATGCTGATCCACCTCGACTGGCTCCACTGATGTTAAAGAGCAGCGGCTCTACCCCGAGTTCTCCCTGATGTCTGAGCTCCTCATCCTATCCATACAATTCTGTAAAGATTATTAAAGAGGACATATGATCCCCCTTCTCCACCTTTTCAAACAGTCCCCTGTGGTCTAAATGAAACATCTGTGCTGTGCTTTAAAATATAACATGAATCAAGCACCAGAGGAGGTTTGTGTCCCTGTAGAAACCAGCTCTCTCAGAACGCTCCGTTTTGGTGTGTGTGTCTCTTTAAATGCAATGAGCCCCCCCTGAGTTTTCCTGGTAGACATCACTCCTTCACTAGCGAGAATAAAAATGGCGGACCTGTGCAAAAGTTTTGCTCTAGGCTGGGGGTGGAGTCCATGGGTGGAGATACCAGGGGAGGGTATTTTTTTTACCTGAATCCAGCCTGTGACGTCACAAACTGAGAAAATTTGAAATGAAGCATTTTTCTCTGTGTGGTAAGACTTCTGCAGACCACAAACGAAGGACTGGATGGATTTATTTCACATGATGTGGGTCAGTAGACTCTCAGGTTACCAAATATATGTTCAAAAACACTGTACAAGTGGATTTTCATAATATGTCCCCTTTAAGTAGCTTTCCAGTATGATGCCTCACTTCATTCTCTGTTAAGTAAACATAAGCTAAAATGTGATGAGGAGTTACTCACTATCTACCATTAACACTTTGGTAAGTAGTTAGTTCTTCAGATGGGCGCCGCCGGGACGTCCAGGCCCCATGAAAAGATCTCACATTGGGCCCCACCACCACAGCATCCCGACGCTGCACCGACCCGTCTGTCAATCTCACGATCCACTGTACCCTCACCCGAGATCAGGACGACGATATTCTGAGTGGGCGGAATAGTCTCAGGGTTTTTAATGAGACAGAGCGTCATATCGTTTCAGAGCGTACGTGTTGTAGTTACACCTGTTTGCCTGCAGAGGGAACCTTACAGCTCTTTTAAAGTGACTTTTTGACCCGTACTTTTCTAACTGTAGGAAGAGATCGTCCTTTGATTTTAAACATCTTTGCTCTAATATCTTAAATAACCTCTGATCAGGTCGTCAAACTAAAACTTGGTTTAGGTGTGGTTGCCCTCCAGTGAAAGACGTGTGCTTTACCATTTCTTATTTGTCCTTCTCTGCTGCAGTCCACCTGCTGTGTGATGTCACCAGCGTGATCGACCAATCATAGACGAGCTGCATGCAATTAAAAGAACCTTCAAAGTGAGCGCCGCTCAGACAGCTGAACTTTATTGACGAGGATCACAGAGACGGGATGATATTTAACTCCCAGCGTCCATCTGAGAGAGATAAGACATGCTAATTACAGCAGAGAACACACAGAGACACACAGACACACAATCACACGCACACACAAACGCGTCCCCATGGGTAAGTGTGCAGTCAGGTCTAAGTCCCCACCAGGATTTAAAAACAAGAACAGACACACTCACAGACACACACACACACACACACACACAGAGACACTCACTCACACACACCCAATCACACACACACACACACACACACACACACACACACACACAGACACAATAACAGACACACACAATAACAGACACACACACACACACACACACACAGACACTCACACACACACACACACAGACACTCACACACACACACACACACACACACTCACACACACCCAATCACACACACACACACACACACACACACACACACAATAACAGACACACACACAGACACTCACACAGACTCACACACTCACACACACACAGACACACACACACACACACACACACACACACAGACACACACTCACACAGACTCACACACTCACACACACGCACACACGCACACACAGACACACACTCACACAGACTCACACACTCACACACACACACACACGCACACACACACACACACACAGACACACAGACACACACTCACACAGACTCACACACTCACACACACACAGACACACACACACACACACACACACACACACAGACACACACTCACACAGACTCACACACTCACACACACACACACACGCACACACACACACACACACACACAGACACACACACACACACACACACACACACACTCACACAGACTCACACACTCACACTCACACACACACACACACCTCTGCCCCCACTCTCTGGAACTCTCTCCCTGCTGAACTCCGCTCTGCTTCTTCTCTGGACATCTTTAAAAAACTCCTCAAACACCACCTGTTCACCCAAGCATTCCCTCTAGCCATTACCCCTCCCCCTCCCCACTAAGTGTGTCTGTTTTCCTTGTGTGTGTGTGTGTGTGTGTGTGTGGGCGTGTGTCTACGTGTATTCATGTGTCCATCCTTTCTTGTTAAGCGGCCTTGGGTTCCTTGAAAGGCGCTATATAAATTTAAGATATTATTATTATTATTCAGTTCAGATAAACGTTTTATTTCAACATGGAAAAAGCGAAAAAGAGAGGCCTAAATAATTGTTTGTAATGAGTAGATAGCTTTCAATGCAGCGAGCAATGGTTGAGCTATGACATTCTTTCAAACTGAGATCTTTATCTTATTTCAAGAAACTCACCTGTGTCACCTGCTTTGCTGTAAGCGACATAAACGTGACTTTTGCACCTTTGAGACAACAAATGGACCAAAAGTGAGTACCTGCCGACCTGCGAGATCGCCCACAGTTGCTCTCTCTCTTTTTGCACACAGCAGGCTACAGGATTAATATGTGACGGCTGTGCAGACCCAGAGTAAGCCTTTATGGTTCAGATATGGCTGCATGTTGTCACTCGCTCTCTCCTCTCAACATTTCTTGTCTCTCTTCAGCTGTCCTCTCCAATAAAGACAAAAATGACAAAAAAAACCCATGAACTTCAAATTCCAGATTGTATTGTTTAAAACACAAAGTAAAGCGAGTGAAGACGGTCCACTAGTTTATCGACATTAGACGGAGATTATAAACACTTAGATGGATAACTGTGTGTGTGTATGTACATCTCAAAGTCTCTTTCCAAGGAGCAGATAACTGATGGAATGACTTGAGCAGCCGGTTCACATTTTATGTCGACTTTATCAAGTCTATGACTCACAGTACTCGACATTACAGTTACATAACTTTGAGGAATCTATCTAAAACAGAACATCCGAAACATTTGCTTTGATTTTGAAACTTGAGAACATATTCACACCAACAGTGACCGTTAAACTTGAACAGAGATGAAATCGTTTAGTTGGTGGTTGTGGAAACATTCTGAAATGTTTCAGTTTCAAACAGACTCGTTTCAACACTCGGTCGCTCCTGTGTCAGATCAACACTAAATGTCTCACCTGAACTTGAACCGCTGGCGTCTGAAACACATGTATGACCTCTGATTTCTGACAGCCTGGTGAACCTTTTGTCCCAGACTTTGCAGCCGAATGGTTTCTCTTCATTGTGTGAGGCCATATGCTCTATCAAATTGCCCTTTTGTATAAAACCTTTCCCACACACTGAGCAGTTGAAGGGTTTCTCTGCGGTGTGAATCCTCATGTGTATCTTCAGACTCGACTTGCAGCCCATTCTCTGACCGCACTCAGAGCAGTCGAAGGACTTCTCTCCCGTGTGTATGGCCATGTGTTCTCTCAGACTGCCCCTCTGTGTGAATCTGTTACAACAGAATGAGCAGCTGAAGGGTCTCTCTCCAGTGTGAGTCCTCATGTGCACCCTCAGACTTGTTCTGCAGCCCATTCTTTTACCACACTCAGAGCAGCTATAGGGTTTCTCTCCTGTGTGGGTTCTCATGTGTGTCATGGCGTGGTCTCTCCGCGTGAAAAGTTTGCAACAAAAGGAGCAGCTGAAAGGTTTTTCTCCTGAATGAAATCTCATGTGACGAGCAAAGTTCTCCTTACGAGAGAAGTCTTTGCTGCAAACAGAGCAGCTGAATGGCTTTTCTCCTGAATGAAACTTCTTGTGACGAACCAAGGTTTCCTTGTGAGAAAATCTTTTACTACAAACCAAGCAGTGGAACGGTTTCTCTCCAGTGTGGGACCTCATGTGTTTCTTCAAATTTCTCTGGCGTGTAAAGCTTTTATGACACTCAGAGCAGCTGAAGGGTTTTTTGTCAGTTACATGTGCCCTGTAACTCACTGACACATCATTATCATTGTGAGAGTTTAAACCTGACTGATGTTTTCTGTTCTCCATCCAATCTTCATCTCTGTCATCAGTCTCAGGCTCAGAAGAGTCTTCAATCTTAACCTCAATCTCTGGTTGTAAATGTCTTTCTGGATCTGAGGTCCATGCTGGTTCTGGTCCTCCACTGTTATCTCCATCAGCCCCTGTTTCCTCCTCTCTTTTCTCCTCAGTCTGGATTTGCTGCAGCTCTGAAGCCTGACTTCCAACACACTCGTGTCTTTTTATCTGTGATCGCCAAGAGAATCTTTGGTTACAAACAGAGCAGCTGAAGGGTTTCTCCCCTGTGTGCAGGACCATGTGTTGCGTCAGACTGCACTTCTGTGTAAACCTTTTACCACAAACAGAACAACTAAATGGTTTCTCTCCTGTGTGAGTCCTCATGTGAGTCTTTAGATGTCCACTGTAACCCAGTCTTTTACCGCACACAGAGCAAATGTAAGGTTTTTCACCAGTGCCAAGTGCCCTCTGACTAACTGTCATTTCATTAATCTTCTTATAGTTGAAACCTGGCTGATGTTCTCTGGTCTCCTTCCACATGTTTCCACTGTCTTCAGTCTCAGGTTCAGAACAGTCTTCAGTCCTGACCTCAGCCTCTGGTTGTAAACCTCTCTTTGGATCTGAGTTCCTGGTTTGTTCTGCTCCTCCACAGTCCTCTCCATCAGCTCCAGTTTCCATCTCTTCAGTGTGTCTGTGATGAAGCTGTGAGGACTGAGGTTCCTCTTCATCATCTTCACTCTTCACAGGAACAGGAGAGAGTGGGAACTTGATGATATCAGTCTCCCCCAGTCCCTCCTGACTGCTCCACAGTTCCTCCTGTTCCTCTTTAATGTGCAGAGGCTCAGAGTCCTCCTGGTCCAGACTGGAGCTCCCCTCCTGCTGCTTGACCGGGGAAAGCTCTTCTGTTCTCACCAGCAGCAGCTGGACGTCTGCAGGACACACTGAAACACAACAGCACGTATGATGTTATTATCATGGGATTCCACAGTTTTTATTACGAGGCACTCGCTCGCTCAAGAGTGGGCCAGGTGTTAGTTTGATTAAGATCACACATACGCTCACCTAAAGCGGCATAATCTGTATTAAAAGATTTATGGGCTCACGCTGTACGAGACAAATCAGGACGGAGCATTCACAGTCTTCAACAGAAATCTCCCACAGACAGAGGAGGATTTCAGGTGTCTCATATGCACGGCTTAAATACACACACCGATAAAAATGTGCTCTCTCTCTTTCTCACGCACGCACGCACGAACGTGCCATGGTGCACCATGTTGCCATGGTGATTTCAGCCCGGACTTCTAAATGATCCGTACGACTCCGACACTTAACGTTCAGCTCTGGTTTCTTCTTTCTGTTTCTAGATTTACAGGTGTTGTTCCTTTGTTGTATGGAAATACATAAATGTAATATAAATAATAAATAATCTAAATAAATCGATGTTCTATCCATTACTTCTGCAGCGGCCTCTTTATTTTATCTGAAGCTTTATAGAGAGTTCAAAGTGTAATACAGGAACAAAAACCCTCGACTGGACTGAAAGATGACAGAGGCTGAACTCCTTCAACATGATTGGAATAAAAACACATCGACTTTATGGTAAAACAGGTCGGAGAAACTTCAGCTTTAATGTGAACCTCTCAAATCTTCCTGCGCCTCGTGCTGCAGGAAACACTCGGTGAACTCTCGTCTCGTGGACACGGAGCTCTGAAGACAACAAACCAGATGCATCCAAAAACTCCAGTCCACAATATTCCACTCAGCTCCTCCGAGTGTATCGTAAAGCTGTGGATCAACATGTAGTAATCGTTAAATGACGTGCCACTCCTGTATCTGAGAGACACCGTGTGTGAGGTTAGAGTTCTAAACACGGAGCAAGAGCGCCATCTAGAGACGAATGAAGGTCACTGAAGTTCCAGCAATTTTACAAATATTGTAGTGGCCATTTGTCTGAAGAAAACTAAATCTAACCTTTAAACAAACCATGTGATGCATCATGAGGACGGGGTTTAGACAGTGAAGTTACCAGCTCGAGAAGAAGAACTTCAGCACACCAAACTAATTAGAACAATGTTATTGGTTGCTGTGTACACTGTGTTTATTTGATTGGATTAAAATGTAAATATTCTTCTTCTGTTTGAATTGAACCATGCTTTTATTTTGAAATACAGTAAGGCACTTCTGGTAGATGGAAGGTGAGGACAGGAAGTTAAGCACAGAAACAGGAAGTGGTTAGGGATCCCAAAGTGAGGTCAAACAGCTCAAAGGAACGGTAACAAAGGTCAATGTGTGATGTCATCAGGTGAACGGTAACAAAGGTCAATGTGTGAAGTGTCAGGGGGGGCGCGAGAGGTAGGGGGGGACTTTCAGTATTTTTGTGCCGTACTCAAGCACGATTGCCCCCCCGCTGCGCCATTCCCCCACTGGCCAGCACTGCCCGCTGTCACACTGCATCAGGACTAACCGTGCCTGAGCACGATTGCCTCTTGTACATAACGTCGTAATACAGCACATGCATGCTTTATGTTATTATGAAGCGTGCTCAGTTTACAAACAGGAGGACTACAGAGAAAAAAAGAAAGAGAAAATGGACGCGCAGTCGAGTCTGCGTCTGCACATCTGAGAATATAACCGCTACTTTGTGGCTTATTCTGAGTCATGTTGGTCAGATACACTCTGATAACGCCATAAAACTCTGGATTTCTCCACAATGAAGGCTGTCAGCGTTGTGTACCCGCGTGCTTGTGCTCGTGCATGAAGTGTACCGTGCCGAAGCACACCTCTCCGAAGTGTGCCAAAGCCAAGGAAGTGTACCGTGCCTGAGCACGGGACGGAGCGGTCACACTGGCCAAACGAACTGGACTTTAGGGTTGAAGCGTGCTTGGGCACGGTACAGATTGCCAGTGTGACCGCAAAGTACACAGGAACACCGGTGTACAGAGCTGACGGAGGAAGAGAGATGGAGAAGTTTCTGACAGGATTGAAAAGAAAAGGCGTCAGAGGCAAGAAAAGCAAACCTAATAAGACCAGGAAATATGACGTAATCTATTTTGATAATCACGTGATTGTATTGGGGGGGCGTGAATTTTTTTTTTTTGTCCCCCAGGGGGGGGGGCATGACAGAAAATAATTGAGAACCACTGGCCTAAACAAAGAAGAAGAAGAGCCGCCCCTCTACCGATGTACTGCCAGTCTGAGTCTGTAAAACACAATGAGAACAAAGAAAGCAGGTGAACAGACCTGCTCTGTGTAAGCGGAGCTGAGGGCTCAGAACAGCGTCCAGAAGCTTCTGCTGTCTCTCAGTCTCTTCTCTGGATCGACTGAGCTGCTCCTCGTACTCTGAGATGGTTCTTTCAAACAGAACAAAGATCTCTTCAGCAGCCACACTCAGTCTGTGGTTAATCAAAGCTCTCACACTTTGACTTTTAGACATGTTCACACAATGATGCGGACTTTCTGTCCCTCAAACTGTCTCTCTGGCTGAGGCTGCGCTGCAGCTAGCATGCTAAGCTAACTCGAGTAGCTCTGTAGTCTTCAGAGAAGAGACAATAAAAACAGAAAATGTCCATTCAGAGGTTTATTTACACATACGGAGGCTCTGAAGGGTCATTATTAATGCTGCTGCTGCTCCACTCTCAACATAAAAAACGAAACGATGACAACCTGTCACATCGCGTCGCCATTTTGCTAAAAAATAGAGTCCAATATTCACTTCCGGTTCAGCGTTGTTTTTGACCTTCAAAGTAAATGGAGGATTGACTGAAGTACATGTACTCAGACTATAGTGGCAGGGTGTCTCAACCTCCTCCTGTTGAAGAGGATGAGGCCAAAATATCCCCATGATGAGCGCTTAATCATCAGCCATGTTTACATGGGCAGCTGATTTCCATCCATCCATTATTTTCTGTTATCTGAGGTTGGGTTGTTGTGGAAGCGGTCTCCACCCAGTTGGCCGTGCCTGGAAGACCTGTAAAGGGAGGCGTCCAGGAGGATCCTAATCAGATGCCTGAACCACCTCAACTGGCTCCTTTAGATGTGAAGGAGTAGCAGCTCTACTCCGAGCCCCCCCTGCATGTCTGAGCTCCTCATCCCCTCTCTAATCCTGAACCCAGACACCCTCCAGACTAGAGGAAACTCATTTTGGACGCTTGTATCTACGATCTTATTATTTCGGTCACGACCAATAACTCATGACCACAGGTGAGGGTTGGAACGAAGACTGACCGGTAAATCGAGAGCTTTCCATCAGGCTCAGCTCCCTCTTCACCACGACGGTCAGATGCAGCCTGTCAACCTCTGATCCATCTTACCGTCACTGTGAACAAGAGACAGCTGATATTCACTAGAATAAAAGAATATTCTGAATAAGCCACTGCCATGTAGAGACACATTTCTGATAACATGAACCCAAATAAGGTCATAACCATCAAATGAAGACACGTGGAGTATGCTGATCTTACATATGCTGGTCACATTTATTGTCATTAAGCGTGGCGAGCTGTGGGTGAGAGACACCACATGCTCCCTATTGAAAGTCATGGTGTTGTTAGATTGACTGTAATACTTTTTAAAGGTGGGAAAGTTACATTTAGTTGCTTTAAGTAGTGATGGAGAGGATCAGCGTTGATCCATGATACCTTCAGGCTGTTATCATCATGGTGTAAAATAAATGTACTGCCGTTCAAACACAGAGTCTCCATGAAAAGAAGAACCTGATCACACTGAGACACGTCGCCAGCTGAACCATTCTATTCCTGTGGTATGGCGCTTGCCGGGCGCTCTTCTGTGATACTACATGGTGCGTTTTCTCGCAGTATATGGGTGCGCATGAAAGTTACATTTTTTATCAACTTTTGAGCTCAAGAAGCAAAGTCTCAGCGTTCCTCAATGTCACTTTAAACTGAAACAGCCAATCAAATTAAGTATGAGGCGGGCTTTCAAACGTAGTAGGCTCATCGTCCAGACAGAGCTCACTCTTTATGACCTCTTCCCTCCTCGTCTAGGAGCAAAGCAACGCCAGGAGCTCATCGTCTGCTCCAGGAGTCTCAATCAGTGCCCACATGGGGGTTTAAGTCCCTCAGTAGATCTGTAGAGTCACCAGGTGGAACCCCTTCAAGAACCCCGCTCAGAGACTCCAAGAAGGCTTTGTACTCCGACTGCTGTGAGGTGCATGTGCACACAGCAGTCAGAGCCTCCCTCTCCTCCATCAGAGTCAAAGTTGACACAAACAGATAAGTTACTTTTTTTAAAGATTTAAAAACTGACATTTAAGTGATTTTCTTTATTAAATAGAATCAATGCTCCTTCAAATAGAGTTTGGAATTAAACTCCAGCTTCTTCTTTATTGTTCCGTGTTATCTCCACCGGCGGTAAAGAGCTTTGAGTGTGGACTGGTGCACGCCGAGGGTCGAGAACACACAGGGAGCCATTTGATTGGTTCTTTCCATCTGGACCTCGTGACAGTGATAGGTCAGGGTTTTTACAGGATGACAGCAGCGAGAGATGACGGCTCTTTGTTGGTTATTCTTCAGAGAACATGATTCATTGATGCCTGTCGGGGTGTAAAGACCGTTTAAACCAGTGTTTCTCAACCTGGGTCTTGGGGACCCACTGCCCTGCAAGTTTTAGATGTTTCCCTCTTTCAACACACCCGATTCAAATGAACTGGTTATTATCAAGCTTCTTTATGAGCTGATGAAATTAGCGACCCGAGCTTTAACACTGACCTCCAGCACACTTGTGTTTTTTCATCTGAAAGGGCCAAATGAATCTTTTGTCACAAACAGTGCAGCTGAAGGGTTTCTCCCCTCTGTGATGAGCCATATGGAGTGTCAGATGAGACTTCTGTTTAAATGTTTTATCACACTCAGAGCAGCTAAAGGGTTTCTCTCCCGTGTGAAGTCTCATGTGTCTGGTCAAATTGGCTTTGTTGTTAAATCTTTGACTGCACTCAGAGCAGCTGAACGGTTTCTCTCCCGTGTGGATTCTCATGTGTTGGTTCAGATTCCTGATATTTTTGAATATTTTGCCACACCGGGAACATCTATGGGACTTCTTCTTCGACTTCATTCTCTTTTCTTTAAAGTTCTCCACAGACAAAAAGAATGACTGATGTTCTCTGGCCTCCTTCCAATCATCACTGTCATCAGTCTCAGGTTCAGAGGACTCTTCAACCTGGACCTCAATCTCTGAAAGTAAACCTCTCTCTGGATCAGAGTTCCTGGCTTGTTCTGATCCTCCACAGTCCTCTCCATCAGCTCCTGTTTCTGCCTCTCTGTTTAACTCAGTTTGGTTCTCATGAGGCTCTGAAGCATGACAGCCAACACGCATGTGTCTCTGTAACTGACAACACCAAGAGAATCTTTGGTCACAAACGCTGCAGCTGAAGGGTTTTTCTCCTGTGTGGATTCTCATGTGCCGGATCATATTTGTCTTATCGTTGAATCCTTTACCACACTCAGAGCAACTGAATGGTCTCTCTCCTGCGTGGATTCTCATGTGTTTGGTTAGATATCCTGCGAGGGTGAATCTTTTGCCACACTCGAAGCAGCTGAATCGTTTCTCTCCGCTGTGAATGATCATGTGTCTGGCCAGACTGCTTTTATGGCTAAATCTTATTCCACACTCAGAGCAGGTTAAGACATCTCCCCTCTTCAGAACTTTCATGTGTTTTGTTAAATGTGATTTAGTTTGAAACATTTTACCACCCTGAGAGCAGCTCTTTGATTTCTTATCAGCTTTTAGTCCCTTATGTTTCATTCTTCGCACAGATTTTACACCTGACTGATGTCCTCTCGTGCCCCGCACCTTCTTGTCGTCTTTAGTCTCAGTTCTAGAAGACCCCCTTTTCTTGCTGTATGTCTCTGGTTGAAAATGTCTCTCTGGATCTGAGTCTCTCTCTGGTTCTGCTCCTCCACAGTCCTCTCCATCAGCTTCAGTTTCCATCTCTTCAGTGTGTCTGAGATGAAGCTGTGAGGACTGAGGTTCCTCTTCATCATCTTCACTCTTCACAGTAACAACAGTGAATGGAAACTTGATATCAGCCTCCTCCAGTCCCTCCTGACTGCTCCACAGTTCCTCCTGTTCCTCTTTAATGTGCAGAGGCTCAGAGACCTCCTGGTCCAGACTGGAGCTCCCCTCCTGCTGCTCATGAGGATCTTCTTCAGCCACCGACAGCTGCTGGACGTCTGCAGGAAACACTAAAGACAGAAAGACACATCAAGGGAAGCTGTGAGTTTAACACCAAATCCTAAAAAAGTTCAGCCCAGAAAGAGACGTTCCTGAGCGTCCTCTCTGAGAGTCCATTCTCTGCTTTTCTAATTAAAGTTATCAGCCTCAGTGATTACAGGTGATTAGTCATATTTCTCTTCAAAGTGTGCTTTCAGGAAACTTCTGCCAAACAAGCGAAGAGGACGAAAAGTGACAGCAGAGGACGTTTTTTGCACTGAGAGCGTTTGTGTGTTTTTCTGCTATGCTGCTGTGCAGAGATACCCGACTGTCTCCATCAATGATTTTGTTCCTGAAATTATAAACACCCACGTGGAACTCTGACAGCGCATTCAGCCTGCGGAGGGATCGTTCATGTGAGACGGCTGTGACCGTTAGAAACTCCAGACTGCAGCCGACGTCCTGAACATCACTGAGCTGAGAGTCACGCAGAGTGACAAGGCTTCAGGAGTAAAGGTGTTAGGGTTAGCTTTCTGTGCGTCTGTCTGTATGCTCTCCGCCTCCCTCCCTCCGACATCGTCAGAGTCTGATTTAATATTCAGCACCGTCACGTCTCTGTTACTATGGAAGCGAATAGTGATCCGAATTCAAATGATAAAGCTCATTTGAAAATTCAAATGCATTAACAGAAATGCTTTTTCATTTTCAGAATATGAGTGCATTATTAGACTCAAAAATAAAATGATGATTCATTTATCTAATTTGAATTTTAGTTTTCAACTTCAAAAATGAACTTTCTTTGACTAAATTAAAATGAAGAAGAAAATGACATTTGCTTTTTCATTTTCAAAAAATGCTCCGCTAAATTTGTTTCATAATTCAAACGAAAATGCTAATCTTAAAATGCTAATCTTAAAATGCTAATCTTAAAATGCTAATCTTAAAATGCTAATCTTAAAATGCTAATCTTAAAATGAAAAAGCATGAACAGAAACGCGTTTTCACTTTCAGAATATAGGAGCATTATTTGAGCTGTATTTAAAATGAATATCCAGTTTACATTCTACTGTTGCTCTCTATGTTTGCATATTGTATGACATAATAATAATAATAAATAATAATAATAATATTTAATAATATAATAATAATATTATATTGTATGACATCATTCAAATGAAGACGGAAAGGTCTTTGGCTTTTCGTTTTCAAACGTGCTGTGCTAAAAAGTGATCATAATTCAAACCAACTCGAAAATGAATTGGCAAAGTGGACGGCGCAGGAAAGTGACGTCAGACTTCAGCTCACAGGCCGACCGCGCTACGCATTCAGTACGATAGGTGGCGGTGTGCATCTTTAACGCTGGGGCAAGCTGTTAGCCATCAAGTCCATAGAAGAAGAATAGCAGGGTCAGTTTGACCCGTAATATTTACAGTTTATGGTTTGACCCTCTGTGTGTGTGACAGACCCTGCTGCTTCACTTTTTACTCCAGCAGAAACGGAGCAAATAGGATGTGGGTAAAAGATACGGTTCGTAGTAAGCTAAAGTACGGGGAATATCATACATTTTGAAAAGAGCGCCGGTGACCACACTGCTTTTCTGGAAAGTAGAAAGATTTTCAAATTGAGCGCGCGGAGCCGCCACACAGAAAAGGTGCAAAGATGCTGGATGGGCCTTTTCTGTGGGAGGCAGCCATACTGTAAATATATGAGGCAGCCATACTGTAAATATATGAGGCAGCCATACTGTAAATATATGAGGCAGCCATAGACTGTAAATATATGAGGCAGCCATAGACTGTAAATATATGAGGCAGCCATAGAGTGTAAATATATGAGGCAGCCATAGACTGTAAATATATGAGGCAGCCATAGAGTGTAAATATATGAGGCAGCCATACTGTAAATATATGAGGCAGCCATACTGTAAATATATGAGGCAGCCATACTGTAAATATATGAGGCAGCCATAGAGTGTAAATATATGAGGCAGCCATAGAGTGTAAATATATGAGGCAGCCATAGACTGTAAATATATGAGGCAGCCATACTGTAAATATATGAGGCAGCCATAGACTGTAAATATATGAGGCAGCCATAGACTGTAAATATATGAGGCAGCCATAGACTGTAAATATATGAGGCAGCCATAGAGTGTAAATATATGAGGCAGCCATACTGTAAATATATGAGGCAGCCATAGACTGTAAATATATGAGGCAGCCATAGACTGTAAATATATGAGGCAGCCATAGAGTGTAAATATATGAGGCAGCCATACTGTAAATATATGAGGCAGCCATAGACTGTAAATATATGAGGCAGCCATAGACTGTAAATATATGAGGCAGCCATAGACTGTAAATATATGAGGCAGCCATAGACTGTAAATATATGAGGCAGCCTGCTGCTGCAAATGCTCTCTCCTCATTGAAATGCTGCGGCTTATAAACACGCTACGACCTGTGCCAGGACAGTCATTTGGCCACAAATGACACGTTTCCCAAACAGTTTCAAGTCGTTTACAGTTAAATCACGTAACCATTAGCATGTTATTTGACTAGAATGTTATCACAGGACCATTGCTAAGTCGGCGATCGGGAACAGAAGGTGTAGCATTTGGAGAAGTGCGGGCCGTGGGTGGTGGTGACTGTCCTTGCTGCTGTTCTAAAGCGGCAGCTGCCTCCCGCAGGAGTTCTACAACGGACATGTCTCCCGCATATTTCCTTCCCACTCGACTGTACAGGGTCAAACCATAGACTGTACATATCACACAGCGGCTGTTGTCATAGAGACTGGACGGAGGTGAAGCGCTACATGTAAACACTGTGTTAACATTCCTGCTCCGCGGTCAGGGCTCCAGGGCCGAAGTTGTAGTCCTTAACTTCGGGGCTAACCCCCGTCACTTCACTGGGGTGCAGCAAGGCGTAAACAGACACGGAGAGTCCGGCTTGTTCTTTTGGGGTATCGGGCCGTTTATTACGCTCGCAGAGCTTCAACTGTACACTTAACATCATCACTCTGATTTCTTCTGCTTATTCTGCTGCGGTCCCCGGCATCATAACGTGCCTCTCACACACACCTGCCGAACACACACACTCACCTTGTTCTCTCTCACTCCTCACCATAGACTGTAAATATTATAGCTATTATATATTATAGCTCCTCACTCGCTCCCCCACCCACACATGCGCACTGAGCCATACCGTAGTGTCCTTCATTATAGTAACAAACGTATACTGTATGAATGCGTAGCGCGGTCGGCCTGTGAGCTGAAGTCTGACGTCACTTTCCTGCGCCGTCCACTTTGCCAATTCATTTTCGAGTTGGTTTGAATTATGATCACTTTTTAGCACAGCACGTTTGAAAACGAAAAGCCAAAGACCTTTCCGTCTTCATTTGAATGATGTCATACAATATGCAAACATAGAGAGCAACAGTAGAATGTAAACTGGATATTCATTTTAAATATTGAGTATAAGCTGAAAACTAAAATTCAAATTAGATAAATGAATCATCATTTTATTTTTGAGTCTAATAATGCACTCATATTCTGAAAATGAAAAAGCATTTCTGTTAATGCATTTGAATTTTCAAATGAGCTTTATCATTTGAATTCTGATCACTATTCGCTCCCATAGTAACAGCGCTGTGACGTGTGATTAAAAAGCTTCGACGTGCTGACGTTAATAATAAACAGATCAAACAAGTTCAAACTGGTAACTGACCCTCAGGTGTGTATACGGAAGGACAGGTACAAACCCTGACCCCCTTTTGTTTTGGTATTTGTTATATTTATTAGATTTCACTTTATTATTGTTACTGTTGAATAGTCGATTATAACTTTGACTTTAATAATTGTATTCTTTGATATGGTTAGGCTATATTTTCACATTCATGCCAATAAAGTCCAGAAAGCAAACAGATGTGTGATCAGGAGCTAGCTGCGGCTAACACTGTGCTGTGTGTGGATGCTAACGTTAGCTAAAGGCTCAGCTCCCTGCTACATTTACAGGAAACTCCAGCAAACCAACCTGCTCTGTGCAGCTTGATTTCCGGAGTTAAAATCACATCCAGCACTTGTCTCTGTCGGTGGAGCTCCTCTTCGTATCCACATGTTGCTGTTTGTCCTGACAGGTCTCTGCGAGCCGCAGCGAGCAGCCGCCGACTGAACAAATCTTTCACCTCCTGAAACCCGGACATCTGACACACACATCCAAGAGTCAAAGAAGGACAAGAAAACACTCCTGTGAACACACAGAGACCATTACTCTGTCTTTACAGGACCAGGGAGCACACACACATCACTACTGGACTCGACTGGAAGAGCTGCTTCTTCTTCTGTCTTTTTATGGCTGTATGCAAACAACTTGCAGGTGCATTACCGCCCCCCTCTGGCCTGGAGTGTGGGTCAGAATATCTTTGTTACACTAAATTCTCCTGTAAAAAGTTCTGTACAATCTAAAATCTAAATACTGCCCTTAGTGAGTCCCTTTCCCCGCTTAGTTCCTCTGCAGCATGTCTCTAATATCTGGAGCTATGTCGCATGTTTTTTTAATTTACCTTTATTTAACCAGGCAGGTCATTAAGAACAAATTCTTATTTACAAAGACGGCCTGGCAAAAGACAAAAGCCTTTTGGGGGGGGGGGGGGGCTGAAAAGAAAGGTGGATGTTTAAAGGACAAACAGCACACACACACACACACACACACTTGGCTCATCCAGATACAATGTTCCCCTGTTTCCTGAAGACCACAATGATCACATCTCCCTGCTGCATGTTAATTCATCACTTTCAGTGTACTATTCAGACCTGTATGATCGAATCTCAGTGTAGAGATGGCCTCCTCTTCCTCTTCTGTTGATTTCTCTCATTTCACCTACTTTCATTGAATGCTGTAGTGTCTGCGGTAAGAGCCTTCGAGACCTTCAGCTTTGTCTTTCTCGTTTGTATTCTTTGTGGCTCACTCCAGAAAGGAAGCGTTGTTCTTATCAGCTAAACGTTTGTTTCACATCAGTCAAGCCAGGAGAAACTGGTAAGAAGTGTGGACAGAACTGAAGACCGTCAGGATGAGCGCGTCGTGCAGCTGTGCGCCTGTGGTTTAGTCCCGTAGCTCTGATACAATTCTGGAAACTTGAGAAATAAGACCAAAGAAAACGTGATGCAGTCCTGTACACTCTTCTGCTGCCTTTTGATGGTTAACAAACGCTTTGGTTTCCTTTACTCTCTTCTTCTTTCATCAAAGTAAACACTCGGAGGTGAGACTCTGAGAGTTGGTTGAGAAGTGATCAAACATGAAGGAATCCCTTGTGTGAAGCTCCTGATTGGTGGAGTGGGACAGCACTGTGAGGCTGGGGGTCACGTGACTCTCTGCAGATGATTAAAGTTCATGGAGCTAAACTAAACTGTGTCCTGTAGGTTACAGCAGAGAAGACGTCTACGCCTGTGGTTAGTTGTCAGGGTGGGGGGAGCAATTAAACGAGAGCGGGGAAGAAATCTCACTCAACTTTTTTGTGTGCATGTATGATATCCATTTATTTTCATGGCCTGAATGTTCTTTTAAGCCACTCTCACCTGACAGGTCCAGATACACTTCTTCTTTCAAGATATGAAAGGTTTCAATGGGCTTGTTGCCAGGACGACGGATGAAATCGAGCTTTTGTACTAATACTGGAATATTTACATGGATTCTATTTGCTGATGTTGATGAATGTGCACCATCCTAATTCAATAAATAAATGAAGTGAAATGATGAAACACAGAAAGTGCTGAAATGAGGAAAAAGATCTGCCAATGAAACGTATTGAACTTGTTTCAGTGGCATGAGTCCGGACTTAGTAGATAGTCAATCTCATTTTAAGACAGTCAACAAGTCAAATAAGAAGAAGCTGGTCTAAATGAACTTCATCCAATCAGGCTTTATTTACACAGCACATTCTCACAAAGTGCTTTACAGACAACACATACAAAAATGTTATAAGAAGATAAAACAGTCAAAGACAAAAGCAGCAAGAACACAGCACTCTCAGTCAGGTTTCAAACCAAGGAGTAAAAAAGACTTAAAAACAGGAAGTGTAGGGACCAATCACAGACTGTGAATATGAATGTTTGAAGCCTGAGTGTTGTCACCCGTCTGTTCCTGCAGGGGGCGCTGGAGTCCCATCGATGGCGGTCTCCATGCTGGAAATGCTGTCTCATCCTAACTTTCAGTCAACCTAACGACAGGCTGAGAGCTGGAGCTGAGGCGGGTTTTAAGCCTCCTGACAAACCGTTACACCGCGCCCACCTGTCAATCATGTCAGCTACACGCCTTATTGTGAATAACTCTGCTTCGGATTTAGGTTTGGAATGAATAGCTTTAAGTGGAGCAACAGTGTAAAGGATATTTGGACATGTGGAGAGAAATGACGAGGTTAACTCCTGGTGCTTTGACCAGTGGTAGAGCTGGCGTAGTGAGGAAAGAGATTAAAATTGAAAAGGCAAGCGATCGGGGAGACTGCAACAAAAGATTCAACATTAAAAACAGGTAGACCACATGATGAGTGTCCATGCTGCTGTGTGGGAGCAGTTACAAATTCTTCAAGATTAAAAGCCTCCACACGGTTTAAAACGTCAGAGGCATAGTGGGACGACAAACATGGTCTTTTAGATCACCACAATATAAAACCATGTCATGTCATTGTTCTAGCCAACAATCAGAAAAGTCCGTCATGAAGTCGTTGCTGTGTTTAGGAGGTCGGTATATCACGGCACACAGTACTCAGTGGGATCGTTCCAACTCAAACAAATTCAGTTCAAAGCTGTAGAAGGAAACTGACTCCAGTTACTTACAGTTCAAACTTTTTTTTTTAAAACAGTCACTACTAAATATTTATTCATGAGGCGTAGTGTGTACAGTGTGCAGTATGTTAGCAGCTAGCATCCTGCTACCAAGTTAGTTTGGAAGGATACTATCAGACCTGAAGAGGGGAAAATGACCCTAAAATGAATCAAATTGTCAATAAACGTAACCTGAGATCCCTGCTGGTGGACTGAAGTCAGGTATAGAGACTTAGAATTTGGCTGAACCGCCCAGCTCCAACATCCAGGATTGTATATGAACACAGATGAAAGCAGATTTGCCACAGGAAAGCAAGAAGCTAAATGTGTTCAAAATTAATTTTCGTCAACTCCGACTGCAAGTGAGTCATGTAATTTTTAAAAGTGATGTACACAGTTCTACATCATTCATCATCATCCAGTGATATGAAACATATTATTATAACTCCAAGGCTTTGATTTGTTATTGGGCTTTTGCTTGTAACAGAGTATGTCTACTCTTTGATATTACAACTTGGGGGCTGAAGGACTCCAAATGAATTGTTACTGTAAACCTGACCTTGCTGTGTTTAGTGTCAGAGTCAGAGGAGTCTCTGCTTTCGGTATGCGTCTCTGGATGTCAGTGCCTCTCTTAATCTGAGATCCTGTCTTGTTCTGGTTCTCCACAAACATTTCCATCAGCTGCTGTTTCTCGTCTCTGATGTCCTGAAGCCTGACCCCCAACACACTTGTGTTTTTTTAACTGAAAGGGCCAAGAGAACATTTTGTCACAATCACTGCAGCTGAAGGGTTTCTCCCCTCTGTGATGAGCCATGTGAACTTTCAGATGAGACTTTTGGTGAAATGTTTTACCACATTCAGAGCAGCTAAAGAGTTTCTCTCCCGTGTGAATTCTCTTATGTTTGGTCAAGATTGCCTTTATCATTAAATCTTTTACCACACTCAAAGCAGCTGAATGGTTTCTCCCCTGAATGAAAGATCATATGTCTGGTCAAAGATCCTTTGTTGGTAAATCTTATCCCACAGTCAGAGCAGCTCAGTGGTGTTTCTCCTCCGTGGTGTGCCATGTGAACTATCAGACCAATCTTTTGATCTTTTACAGCACTCAGAGCAGTTAAATAGTTTTACACGGGTATGAACCATCAGGTGTCTGGTCAGATATCTCTTTTGACTAAATCTTTTGCCACACTTCAAGCATCTGAAGGCTTTCCCTGCTCTGTGAATAATCATGTGTCTGTGCAGAGTGCCTTTACAGTTGCAACTTTTGCTACATTTAGAGAAGCTGAAGGGTCTCTCTCCTGTTTGAATTTTGATGTGTGACATCAGATGCCCTTTCCTTATGAATGTTTTACCACACTGAGAGCAGCTATGAGATTTTTTAACAGTCTTCCTCTTATCTTTGATGTTTTCCACAGAGTTTGCACCTGACTGATGTTCTCTGGTCTCCTTCCAATCATCACTGTCCTCAGTCTCAGGTTCAGAACAGTCTTCAATCTTGACCTCAATCTCTGGATGAACATGTCTCTCTGAATCAGAGTTCCTGGCTTGTTCTGATCCTCCACAGTCCTCTCCATCAGTTCCTGTTTCTGCCTCTCTGCTTAGCTCAGTTTGGTTCTCATGAGGCTCTGAAGCCTGACCACCAACACACTTGTGTCTTTTTAACTGGAAGGTCCAAATGAATCTCTTGTCACAAACACTGCAACTGAAGGGTTTCTCCCCTCTGTGATGAGCCATATGAATTGTCAGATGAGACTTTTGTTTAAATGTTTTAACGCATACAGAGCAGCTAAAGGGTTTCTCCCCTGTGTGAATTCTCATGTGTCTGGTCATATTGGCTTTACTGTTAAATCTTTTACCACACTCTGAGCAACTGAACGGTTTCTCTCCTCTGTGAGTCATCATGTGTGTAGTTAGACTTCCTCTATAATTAAATCTTCTACCACACTCAGAGCAGCTGAAGAGTTTCTCTTCACCATGATTTCCCATGTGAGATGTAAGATAAGACCTCCGGCTGAAACTTTTACCACACTCAGAACAAACAAATGGTTTCTCTCCTCTGTGACTCATCATGTGTCTGTTCAGACTACTTTTTTGGGTAAATATTTTACCACAATCTGAGCAGCTGATGAGATTTCCCCCCTTGTGAGTTGTCATGTGTATGGAAACATTAGCTTTTGTTGTTAATGGTTTACCACACAGAGAGGAGCTATTTGGCTTCTCATCAGTGCATGGTCCATTACTTTTAATTCTGTCCACAGAGTTCAACCTTGACTGATATACTCGTGTGTCCTTCACATTCTGACACACTTCAGTTTCAGGTTCAGAAGAGTCTTCTTCAGTCTTGACTTCAGTCTGTGGTTGTACATGTTTCTCTGGATCAGAGTTCCTGGCTTGTTCTGATCCTCTACAGTCCTCTCCATCAGCTCCTGTTTCTGCCTCTCTGTTCAGCTCAGTTTGGTCTTCATGAGGCTCTGAAGCATGACAGCCAACACGCATGTGTCTCTGTAACTGGAAAGGCCAAGAGAATCTTTGGTCACACATTCTGCAGCTGAGGGGTTTCTCCCCTCTGTGACGTGCCATGTGGAGTGTCAGAATATGCTTTTGATTAAATCTTTTACTACAGACGGAGCAACTGAATGGTTTCTCTCCAGTATGAAGTATCATGTGTCTGGACAGAGATCCTTTACGGGAAAATGTTTTACCACACTCAGAGCAGCTGAACGGTTTCAGTTCTGTGTGATTTTTCATGTGTGTGGTCAAATTCCATTTCCTTTTAAATGTTTTACCACACTCAGAGCAGCTATGTGTCTTTGTTCTCTTATCGTTCATGTTGTCCACAGTGTGTACACCTGACTGATGTGTTCTGGTCTCCTTCCAACCATCACTGTCTGCAGTTTCAGGCTCAGAAGAGTCTTCAGTCTTGACCTCGATCTCTGGATATAAACCTCTCTCTGGATCTGAGTCTCTCTCTGGTTCTGCTCCTCCACAGTCCTCTCCATCAGCTCCAGTTTCCATCTCTTCAGTGTGTCTGTGATGAAGCTGTGAGGACTGAGGTTCCTCTTCATCATCTTCACTCTTCACAGTAACAATAGTGAATGGAAACTTGATATCAGTCTCCTCCAGTCCCTCCTGACTGCTCCACAGTTCCTCCTGTTCCTCTTTAATGTGCAGAGGCTCAGAGTCCTCCTGGTCCAGACTGGAGCTCCCCTCCTGCTGCTCATGAGGATCTTCTTCAGCCACCGACAGCTGCTGGACGTCTGCAGGAAACACTAAAGACAGAAAGACACATCAAGGGAAGCTGTGAGTTCATGTGTAAAACCAAATGTTTAATCAATCAATCATTTTTTATTCATACAGCACTAAATCATTAAAGAGTTATCCCAGGACCCTGAACATAAAGAGAAGGTCCAGAGTTTACTCTTTTGACTGTCACATCTCTGCACCTTTAATAAAAAATCTTAGTCTCAGTGATTTTTATTTATTTACATTTATTATTAATCCCTGAGGGAAATTCTGGTTTACACTCTGTTAGTGAGAGACATGCGTCTCACACACATTCATCACTGACCTAGTCAAATAAAAAAACACAGTGGCAGGGTGCCAGGTCTAGATGAGTGTCTTCAGTGTCATGTGGAGGTCTAGGACAATTCATGTGAAACGGCAGACCGGGGTGGTGGTTCCCTTATTCATGAAGGGGCCTGGAGGGTGTGCTCTAACTGTCAGGGTATCACACTACTCAGCCTCCCAGGAAAGGTTTCTTCCAGGGCGCTGGAAAACAGGCTCTGACCGATTGTCAAACCTCAGACACAGAAGGAACAATGTGGATTTCATCCTGGCCGTGGGACAGGTACCAGCTTTTTACCCTCACAGGGCTTCTTGGGGGGGCATGGGAGTATGCTCATCCGGTCTACATGTGTTTTGTGGACCTGGAGTGTCGGGCAAAGTGAGAGTTGTGTCCGCATTCTCGGGACAAAGTCAGTCACGTTCCCTGTGCATGTTGACCTTCGCCAGGGTTGTCCCTGGTCTCTGATTCTTTTTGTGATTTTCACAGACAGGATCTCAAGGTGCAGCCGGGGGGAGGAGGGTTTCCAGTTTGGGGACCTCAGAGTTTCATCTCTGCTCTTTGTAGATAATGTTGTTCTGTTGGCTTCTTCAGGCAGGGACCTCCAGCAGCCATTGGGGCAGTTTGAAGCAGAGTGCGAAGCGGACGATATGCAGGTAAGCACCTCCAAGTCCCAGGCCATGGTTCTCTGTGGGTAGTGACCGACATAACCTCCATGGGTTCAGCCGCTATGAGTCTCTCTCCATTTTTAAATCTCCTCTCTGAACATATCTTTATAAACTGACATATTGATTCTGATCATTATTGTCCTGTCTTCACAATGATTTCATACACTCTGTAATGTGGCTGTGACTTTTTTAGAAAGGTGCCTTTAAAACAAATGTATTATTATTGTTCTAACACAGTGGGAGCGGTAATAAGTATGCCAACCACCATTAAACACAACAGAAGAAGAAGAACTCTAACTCAGCCACCCCCCACAGTAAAGCTTGTGTGGCGGCCCTGTGGATCATTTTCACTAACAAGAAGCTCCGTGAGAGCCCAGAGAAGACCAGAGAAGAGTCAGTGAAGAGTTTTAAAGTCCAGAAAACAAACAGATGTGTGATGAGGAGCTAGCTGCGGCTAACACTGTGCTGTGTGTGGATGCTAACGTTAGCTAAAGGCTCAGCTCCCTGCTACATTTACAGGAAACTCCAGCAAACCAACCTGCTCTGTGCAGCTTGATTTCCGGAGTTAAAATCACATCCAGCACTTGTCTCTGTCGGTGGAGCTCCTCTTCGTATCCACATGTTGCTGTTTGTCCTGACAGGTCTCTGCGAGCCGCAGCGAGCAGCCGCCGACTGAACAAATCTTTCACCTCCTGAAACCCGGACATCTGACACACACATCCAAGAGTCAAAGAAGGACAAGAAAACACTCCTGTGAACACACAGAGACCATTACTCTGTCTCTACAGGACCAGGGAGCACACACACATCACTACTGGACTCGACGACAAAGAGCCCTGAAGACCCGGAAACAAAACGACTACTTCCGGTGTTATGCCGAGAAATGCATCCCTGGGTACTTCTCAGTTCTCTTATTTGCTATCTCCTCGGTCCTCGCTCCTCGGCCGAACCGGAAGTAGTTTTAGACCCGCCATGTTAAGGATCGTCCCAAAGCTCTTGCACTGAAAGGAGGAGAGAGGATCGAGGAGAGAGGAGGGAGATCAGAGGAGCGATGACCGAGGAGACACGAGAGCTGGCTTTACGGAAGTCTTTTTACTGACAGACACGCCCCCTTATCGAATATCATTCATTGATTGGACGCTGCAGTGGATCAGACTTCAGTGAAACTTCTCAACATGAGCGGAGTTTAATACCGGAGAAAAGAGGGACATTAAAAAGCCATTTAAACAGATCCTGGGTCAGTTTGTAAAGAGTCTGTGATGAGCTGGGATTAAAAAGTGTCTGACATGAAGATTAACAACCAAATATGAAGCATCAGTTCTATAAACCAATCAGAGTGTAGGCCCATCACTCCCCACACTCAAACAAACAGTGTGTTAATATGAAGTGTTGAGAAATGATTCCTTCATGTTCATGATCCCTCAGACTGTTTGAATGTGTGATGATGATGAGAGTCTGATGCAGAGGGAGTCTGTCACTCACAAACACCTTTTACATTCACACTTATTTACCTTCACAAAGTTTCTATCATTTACAACCTCATCAATCATTCTCACATCAATATCTGTGTTTATAAAATACACACTTCATCGTCCAATCAGAAGTCCAAACTAATACAAAGAATAAATTCATCAATTCAGTATGAAATCTTTTAGTCAGTAGAAATTGTCCTTTTGGTTCTTATCAGCCTGCAGGTTGTTCTTCATGTGGTAAAGTACACAGACTGAACACTGTTACTGTGTGTGTTAGAAATAATACAGTGTGTGTTTGTGCGGACATAAACAGCTGTTAAAGACGACTGACAGCTGAACGTGATCAGCTGATGACATCATCACAAACAGACGTGGCTTCACGTGACGCTGTAGAGGAAAGGACGTCTCATGTCTCTTCAAACAGATCTCCTCGTTCCTCTCTCCTCTGCTTCGTTTCCTCCATGCATCTCTGGTGGGAGGGACTAAGACGCAAGTGGAGGAGACAACTCGGAGGACACTCGATGCAATTAAGGGAAGTGAGAAGTACCCCGTAAAGCCAGCTCTCGTGTCTCCTCGGCCATCGCTCCTCTGATCTCCCTCCTCTCTCCTCGATCTTCTCTCCTCCTTTCAGTGTAAGAGCTTTGGGACGATCCTTAACATGGCGGGTCTAAAACTACTTCCGGTTCGGCCGAGGAGCGAGGACCGAGGAGATAGCAAATAAGAGAACTGAGAAGTACCCCGTGTATTTGTGCGGACATAAACAGCTGTTAAAGATGACTGACAGCTGAACGTGATCAGCTGATGTCATCGTCACAAACAGACATCACTTCACGTGACGTTGTAGAGGAAAGGACGTCTCACGTCTCTTAAAACAGATTTCCTCGTTCCTCTCCTCTGCTTCGTTTCCTCGCGTCTCTCCATGCATCTCTGGTGGGAGGGGCTAAGACACAAGTGGAGGAGGCAAGTGAAGGAAATGTGGATGCAATTTAAGAGACATGAGAAGTACCCTCAGAGTCAAACACTGTTAGCTAAAGACCCGGAAACAAAAACGCTACTTCCAGTGAAATATTTTGGTGTATTTTTTGGCGCTTGACGAACATCAGGTCTTATTCAGGGAGCTGTCTGACTCGGGACTCTCGTCCTTCTCCTTTCAGCTCATATTTTCTTCAGATACAAACTTCCAACCTGTTGGGGGCGCAGTTCTTAGGCACCATCACGTTACTGACATGTATCATAAGATATGAATGAAGAACAGACCCGTAGACTGTGTGGGCAGCACTAACTATAGTTTAGTTAACAGCCTGCAGGAATAATTAGAAGAAGAAGAATTGAACATGTACTTAATAATTGTGGAAAGTATTTAACACATAGACGGAGCATGGCGTCAGGAATGAAGAGAGAGAGGGACTCGTAAAGAGAGATTTAAAAAGAGGAGGATTTAGAAATGTGAAGGATCATTACACCCAGGAACTTGAAGAAGCTTCCTTTGCACACCTCCCTGTTAAAGATCAAATGGCTTAGAGATGATATGATATAAAAACCAACAGTCTCTCTGCATTTCAATCCAGTGGAGAAAGATCCACATTAAACGTATGGATCTTAACAGATCCTCTTTTTCTGTCCAAAGCTGAAGGTGTGTCCCGTCTCGTTATGTCGCCTCTTCAGTACAATAAACATGTTCCACCCTGTCAGGCAGTGCTCACCCCCTTCATTATGAGTTTCAGTTTTGAGCCTGGAAGGACACTGCACTCCCAGGAGACTGGTCTTCTGAGTTCCAGGCTCCACATCGAGGCGTGCTCACACTGGCGTGCTCAGTTCGAGTATTTAAAGCAGCTTTGTGTGTTTTTAAAAAGGTTTATTCTGTTAAATCTTTGCAATGACATTAGTTTGATATCTTTGAACACTTTGACTGACATCACTTTCAAAATAAATGAGTAATTAATATTACTACTTGTTTTCTGTTACTACTTCTATCAGAGGGTTTCATGAACTTACTAAATCACTGGCGTTGGTGACGTTCAAAGAGCTCTAAATGGCCCTCTTGCTCCAAGTTAAAATCCGTCTTAATTTAACAGTCAGTCAAACACCGCACACGAGTCTCATCACATTAAACATCATCATATTATAATAATTCATGTTTACAGTTCATAGTGATTCATGACTCTGCTCCAGAACAAACTTCTATCTATTTACATCTGACCTCTGGGGCCAGGCAGAAAGAGTTCACCCCGAGTGTTACTTCCTGTGACCGAATCCACGGGCGGGCTGAGGTTTGCAGAGTCCTCTTTCAGACCTCAGATTGTCTTCAAAGTCTTAAGAATTCTACAGACTCACTTTAGAGATTTCATGTTAGTCCCAGAATGTCCGAGAGAGGTTTGTTATCAAACCTGCCCTTTGATCATGTCCGAGCCTGATGACATTTCCAGGTCAACAGGAGGTTTTATTTAGAGCAATGTGAGATTTTTTGATCCACGATAGATGGGTGTGTGGGCCTGCCACCCCTCACGGAGGACTGAGAGAGGTGACATGAAGTGCAGGCCTCATCTGTAAGTAAAAATTAGTCTCTTTGCCCCAGTTATTTACGATATTACCGTAAAGAACCACAGGCTGGACACAAGGGGGACACACACACACACACACACACACACACACACACACACACACACACACACACACACACACACACACACACACACACACACACACACACACACACACACAGTGCTTTCTCTCATCTTGAGAAGGTAACTCCAGCTGAATGTTTTACCATACCTAGAGAATCTCAGCAGTTTTACATCTCATGTCACTGACAGAAACTTCACAACTTTTTCACATTGTAGACTTGACCGAGATCCTCTGGTCTCCTTCCAATCCTCAATGTCTTTGTTTTCAGGTTCAGAAGAGTCTTCAATCTTGACCTCAATCTCTGGATGTAAATGTCTCTCTGGATCTGCGTCCCTGGCTTTTTCTGGACCCCCACAGTCGTCTCTTTTCTCTTCAGTTTCGTTTTGATGAAGCTCTGAAGCCTGACCGCATACACGCTTGTGTTTTTTAAGCTGAAAGGGCCAAGAGAATCTTTCGTTACAGAAATTGCAGCTGAAAGGTTTCTCCCCTCTGTGATGCGCCATGTGAATTGTTAGACAAGACTTTTGTTTAAAACTTTTACCACAGTATGAGCAACTGAAGGGTTTCTCTCCGGCATGAACTAACAAATGCTGAGTCAGGTTTCCTTTGAAGTTAAATCTTTTCCCACACTCAGAGCAGCCAAAGGGTTTCTCTCCTGTGTGATATGCCATATGACCTGTCAGACAAGACTTGTAGTTAAAACCTTTGCCGCACTGAGTGCAGATGAATGGTTTATCTTCCCTATGAGTTATCATGTGTGCAGACATACTTTCTTTATGGCTGAAAATTTTACCACACTCGGAGCAGCTGTAGGGTTTCTCTCCTGAGTGAATTATCATATGTCTGGTCATGCTTCCTTTACGGTGAAATTGTTTACCACACTCAGGGCAACTGAAGGGTTTCTCTCCTGTGTGAATGATCATGTGTGTGGTCAGATGCCCTTTCCTTTTGAATATTTTACCACAATGACAGCAGCTATGGGATATTTTATCAGCCTTTGCTCTCTTATATTTCCTCTTTTTCCCAGAGTTTGAACTTGATAGATGTTCTCTGGTATCCTTCCAATCATCACTGTCATCAGTGTCAGCTTCAGAAGAGTCTTCAATCTTGACCTCAGTCTCTGGTAGTTTATGGTTTTCTGGTTCTAAGGTCCTGGCTTTCAGTGGCGATCCACAGCCTTCTTCAACAACTCCACTATCTACCTCTCTTTTTTCCCATGTTTGGTTTTCTTGAGACTCTGAAGCCTGCACACCAACACATCTGTGTCTTTTTAACTGAGTAAACAAAAAGAAACGTTGGCCACAAAGATCGCAGCTGAAGGATTTCTCTCCTTTGTGATGAGCCATGTGAGGTGTCGGACAAGACTTTAGTTTCAATATTGTATCCAATTCAGAGCAGCCAAGGGTTTTCTCTTTAGTGTGAACTCTCATGTGCATGGTCAGATTACCTTTGAGGTTAAATCCTTTACCACACTCGGAGCAGCTGAAGAGTTTTTCTCCTGTGTGATGTGCCATGTGAGCGGTCAGAGATGACTTTTGGTTAAATCCTTTGGAACATTCTGAGCAGTTAAATAGTTTCTCTCCCGTGTGAATTCTCATGTGTATGGTTAAACTTCCTTTTTGAGTAAATCTTTTACTACACTCGGAGCAGCTGAAGGGTTTCTCTCTTGTGTGAACCAACATGTGCTGGGTCAGATTTCCTTTGAAATTGAATTTTTTACCACACTCGGAGCAGCAGAATGCTTTCTCTCCTCCATGACGCGCCATATGAGCTGTCAGACCAGACTTGTAGTTAAAACTTTGACCACACTCAGAGCATCTGAAGGGTTTCTCTCCAGTGTGAACTCGCATATGTATGGTCATGTTTCTTTTTTGGGTAAATTTTTTACCACACTCAGAGCAGCTAAATGGTTTCTCTTCTCCATGATATGCCAAGTGATCTATCAGACAAGACTTTCTTTTGAAGCTTTTACTGCACTTAGAGCAACTGAACGGTTTCTCTCCAGTATGGATTCTAATATGTTGGTTCAGATGCCACTTCCTCTTGAATGTTTTACCACACTGAGGGCAACTATGTGAGTTCTTATCAGCCTTTGGTTCCATATCTTTCATGTTTTTTACAAAGTTCGAACCTGACTGATTTTCGTCACAGTCCTCTCCATCAGCTTCAGTTTCCATCTCTTCAGTGTGTCTGAGATGAAGCTGTGAGGACTGAGGTTCCTCTTCATCATCTTCACTCTTCACAGTAACAACACTGAATGGAAACTTGATATCAGCCTCCTCCAGTCCCTCCTGACTGCTCCATAGTTCCTCCTGTTCCTCTTTAATGTGCAGAGGCTCAGAGACCTCCTGGTCCAGACTGGAGCTCCACTCCTGCTGCTCATGAGGATCTTCTTCACCCACCGACAGCTGCTGGACGTCTGCAGGAAACACTAAAGACAGAAAGACACATCAAGGGAAGCTGTGAGTTTATTTAAGAAATCAAAATAGCAAAAGTGAGACTTGATCTTATTTTTTAAGTTCTTCCCTAAAAGTCACATCAATCATCAAATAATCAATCGACTGATTCCTTCTTGTTCTTAAGGCACAACATCATAAAACAAGTTATTAAGGGTTTCAGTCTGTACGGTTACTTTGTTTCAAACGCTGCTTCGTCTTTTCTCCGTTCACTCTCATCCCGCCTGCATCACGCAGGTATCAGCTGGTGTCTGTGTGTGACGACACTGAGTGTGTGTGTATGTTTGTAAAGAAAGAGTAAAGACAGGCGTCTGTAGATGAGGGCAGACGTGTCATTCATGTAAAGATTTCTTTGTAGTGTTTGTAAAGTGGACGTCCCCGATGGACGAGTTACAAACATGTTTTTAAAATGATGCAGCTTTTTTACGACAGTCAGCTGGTTTCAGGTTTTCAAACACTTTCTAAATCAAAAAGGGAGTTCAGGTTTATCTCACAGCTTCTAGTATTATTGTATGGATGTGTTCAGAGCCTGTAGTGGAAAGAAGAGAGGATGTGACTTTAAAGTAAGATGTCTAAAGTGGAGAAACTAAAGACAGTTTCTAACTGCAGTAAAAATATAGAAAGTGAACGATGTGTAATAGTGAATAATTCTGTCAGCTGAGAAAACAGCTTACAGGTGAAGAAGTCAACTTCTCTCTGTGTCTTCATGTTCATCTTCACACTCCACTTGAATAAAGAAGAAGTTGATTCTGTGTTTCCTAACC
Source organism: Tautogolabrus adspersus (assembly GCA_020745685.1). Lineage (NCBI taxonomy): Eukaryota > Metazoa > Chordata > Actinopteri > Labriformes > Labridae > Tautogolabrus > Tautogolabrus adspersus. The sequence continues at coordinate 28,068,212 of CM036550.1, read as the reverse complement.
TGTTCTTCTTGGAGCCTTGCACCCAGTTTGCATATAAAGACGTGTATGCAGATATTATTGCACTGGGGTTGGATACATAGATGTTTGGATGGATGTAGAATTAAAAATAGATGGTTAGACACGGTCGCAGATCTGGTTTGTTCTGAGCCACAGCTTCAGATGACCCTTGAAAGCGGCATAGCTGGAGCCTTCCCTGCCTGCGAGCGGTCAGCTGTTCCATAACGTGCTCCCTTTGAACGTCCCAACATTTAGAAAGGAGGATGGTCTGAGGGGAACCTCACAGTCACCTCCAACAGCGGCTCTGGTGCTTCTAGTTGAAGAGTCACTGACAGCTTTCTGTTTGATGTAATCATTTAGTGGAGGGGGAGAGGAAACATTCACATCAAGTTGAACTCTTTTCATGAATCACATCCAAACAGAATAGATCGACACACTCGTTCTTACTAAAAGACCTTTAAATAAACGATCAGTGATTGATTCTGATTTGAGTCTGTGCAGACAATATCACCAGTTAAACCTCGACACCAACCCTGGATGATAGCTAGGAGCTACACCTTTGACTCTGTACGATACGCTGAATGTTATCATCCCACACCAGAGCAATATCTTTATTAATGTTCTTCATTATGATACAAGTGCATACTGTTAGCTAGCCGCGGCTAACAGCAGCTAACGACTCAGCTCTCTGCTACATGTACAGGAAACTAAAGACAACTGACCTGCTGTTTGTCTCTTCATGCCACGTGATCGTCTTCCTTCGTGTCGGTGGAGCTCCGTTTGGTTTCGGGAGGTCGTTGTTAGTCCTGACAGCTCTTTGAAAGCCGCAGTCTCCAGCTAGAGCATGCTAAGCTAACTCGAATAGCTTTGTGGTCTTCTGGGAGATCAAAGGAGAAACGCCGACACAATAAACACAGAACAAAGTCCATTCAGAGGGTTATTCACACATACGGAGGCTCTGGAGGGTCATTATTAATGCTGCAGCTGCTCTCGATGTTTATAAACACACCTTTTATGTGCCGCCTCCACATAACTCCACAGAGTCGCCGGTAACTAGTGCGCAAGCGCAAAGCAATCGGCTTCATGAATGGACCAATGAGCAAACACTCTGTGCAGGTAGCCTGCACCCCAACGTGCAGGGATCAATCAACTGGACTTTATTAGAGTGCTAATGTCTGTAAGCACTCGGTGTGAGTAAGTCAAGTTTATTAATACAGACACACGTGTGTGTGTGTGTGTGAGTGTGTGTGTGTGTGTGTGTGTGTGTGTGTGTGTGTGTGTGGATAATCTGCTGTTTTTTATAGGCATACTTTATATTTTGTATTACTCTGTGATGTTTTAATTGTGACCTGCAGAGGGTCTGCAGATGAAAACTAGCTCTAAGCTAACTCTGGTACAAAAGGGTTAGGGTTAATTAATATTCACATGATCCCTTTACAAATAAAAAGTTGAATAATCACATCAAATCAAATACAGACAGATCAAAGTCTGAACAGATGAGTCTTCAGCTGCTTTTTAAAAGTGTCCACAGAGGTCAAGGCTCTCAGCTCTGGGGGAAGACAGTTCCAGAGTTTAGGAGCCACAACCTCAGAGGCTCAGTCTCCTTTGGTTTTTAGCCTTGTGCGAGGAACAACCAGCAGACCCTGGTCAGAGGACCTCAGGGACCTGCTGGTGTTATAAGGCCTCAGCAGCTCAGCAACATAAGCTGGAGCTTGACCATGCAAGGCTCTAAACACAATAATAAGAACTTTAAACTGGATTCTAAAACTGACGGGGAGCCAGTGTAAAGACCTAAGGATAGGTGTCACATGAGACCGTCTGGATGATCCTGTCAGCAGCTTAGCAGCAGCATTCTGGACCACTTGTAGGCGGTTCACAGAAGTGACACTAAGACATGTGAACAGAGAATTACAATAATCAAGCCTTGATGAAACAAAAACATGAACAATCATCTCCAGCTCAGCTCTGGACACGACAGGTCTGAGTTTCGCTATATTCCTTAGATGATAAAAGGATGAGCCGACCAAACTGTTCACATGCTGGTCTAGACTCAGAGCCTGACCCATTTGGACCCCTAAATTACGCAGGGCAGGTTTAACAGTAGAGGAAAGGAAACCAAGACATTTCTTCACCTGTGGAACAACCTGCTCAGGAGCAGAGATGAGAACCTCTGTCTTATCAGTGTTCAACTGGAGAAAGTTCATTGACATCCAAGCTTTTATGCAGTTCACACAGTCAAGCAAAACAGACAGTTTAGAGACATTTTGTGGTTTAAAAGACATGTACAACTGAATGTCATCTGCATAACAATGATAGGACACATCTTTAAAAGTTCTTATAAGATGCCCCAGGGGGAGCAGATACAACAAGAACAACAGAGGGCCCAAAACAGACCCTTGGGGAACACCACAAGATAGGGTTTCTACAGATGAAGCATGTTTACCAACAGGAACTGAAAATGTGACTTTGTCTTATATTTTGACACAAGAAATGTTTGTGAATAAGAAGCGTGTCAGTGAACATGTGATCTGTGGAGTAAAGACGAAAGAGTTCATCATCTGAACACAGACAAGCATCAGAATGAGACATTTCTAAAGCACTTTAAATACGTTCATGTCCAAATACTACATCTTTTGTTGCTGAGATGGGAGAGAGAGGTAACCATGCAATACTCGATGCGTTTCTTAGCATAACACCGGAAGTAGTGTTTGTGTTTCCGGGTCTTCAGGGCTCTTTGTCGTCGAGTCCAGTAGTGATGTGTGTGCTCCCTGGTCCTGTAGAGACAGAGTAATGGTCTCTGTGTGTTCACAGGAGTGTTTTCTTGTCCTTCTTTGACTCTTGGATGTGTGTGTCAGATGTCCGGGTTTCAGGAGGTGAAAGATTTGTTCAGTCGGCGGCTGCTCGCTGCGGCTCGCAGAGACCTGTCAGGACAAACAGCAACATGTGGATACGAAGAGGAGCTCCACCGACAGAGACAAGTGCTGGATGTGATTTTAACTCCGGAAATCAAGCTGCACAGAGCAGGTTGGTTTGCTTGAGTTTCCTGTAAATGTAGCAGGGAGCTGAGCCTTTAGCTAACGTTAGCATCCACACACAGCACAGTGTTAGCCGCAGCTAGCTCCTGATCACACATCTGTTTGTTTTCTGGACTTTAAAACTCTTCACTGACTCTTCTCTGGTCTCCCACGGAGCTTCTAATGATGTTTAACACTGGGTTTATTCTCCTACGATGCTGAGACGGTTTTACCTTTTCTCAGCTTCTTCGTCTCTCCCTGGAGGACAGGCCCGCTGCTTGGCTCCTTTTACGCTGATACTCGCAGTCCGCAGCGATTCAGCATCCAGAGCAGGAGGAGAGTCCACGTTAGGAACAGGGTCACTTTATTTACAGACACCCAGTGGCGGCTTTAGTGATTTGGAGGCCCCGGCCAGAGACTCGTATGAGGCCTCCCCATGCCCATTTAACATGTTGAAGTTTCTCTTTTTAGGTACCAAAGCCAAAAACGACACATTACAGCCAAATGTTGTATATTAATAAACACAGACACATAACTAATCGTGTTATGGAGCACAAATCTCGGCCTTATGAGCAGATCACAGTTCACAATTCAGACGTTTTTATCCAAAACGACGAACATCAGAGAGTAAGTAAAACACAAGCAAGGATCAAGAAAAGAGGAAACAACGTCAGTAAGTGCAAACAATCAGCTTTAAGTCTGATTGGACACACAGGTGCTGACAGGAAGTGACCAGAGGAGGAGCACAACACTGACGGCAGTTCTTCAGAGCTCTCACCAGTATAGAAACCATCTTCAAAACATCGTTATCAAACAAAACCATCATCATCAATAATATCGAGACCATTGTTATCATCATCATGAAGGTCGTAGCTATTCTTGAAAGAGCTGGGTCTTTAGTTTTTTCTTGAAGGTGCAAAGGGACTCTGCAGGTCGAATGGAGTTTGAAAGTTCGTTCCACCACCGGGGGGCGACACGGGTCGACAAAAACATTTATGATCTATCTTTTCCAATCCCCAGCTAGACATGAATGAAACTGTGGATGTTAACATACATCTGCTAAACAAAATGCTCCTCTATGAATCTTAAAGGAGCAGTATGCAACTCTGACCCCTAGTGTTTAAAATGGGTACTGCAGTCCAAATTAAAAACATTACAGAGAGCTGCCTCCCCCCCCCCCCTCTCTAGAGTGGATGCTCACGCAGGTCACCATGTGGTGGACACTGAAGCTTCAGTGTTTATCCAGCTCTGCATCGGTCTGTAAACCTTTCTGCGTTCTAACCTCTCTCCATTTTTCAAAAGCATCTCCAATATTGATCCTAGTTTGAGCACGTTTCTGCTCGTGGAGCTTATTAGAAACATGCAGAGGCTTTTTAGGTCGGGTACAATCACTTCTATCTGAACCAGTTCTCTTGCCCGCTTCCATCGCTGCAACACCTGTTGGTTTGACCTGATAACTGCTCTCATATCTGGCAAACCGAGGGGCGTCCAAAACGGCCGTGTGGGGGTGCCTTAAAACCGCCTACCTTCTCTGGTCCAAACAAATCCAGACCATTCAGGACCAGAATCTAAAGTTAGAAGGAGGACATACTGGCTGCTGCATTGTTGTCAGAGAAGCCAGCACTTCAACATAGCATGTTTCCTTAATGTCTGATCATAGAGTAAGCTCACTTTATCATTTCACTCTCTACACATCGCACTGGTTGGACCTTCACATTCTCTCTTCTTAAAACTACAGGCTCTGAACACATCCATCGGGGACGTCCACTTTACAAACACTACAAAGAAATCTTTACATGAATTACACGTCTGCCCTCATCTACAGACGCCTGTCTTTACTCTTTCTTTATAAAAAATATGTAACACACACACACACACACACACACACACACACACACACACACACACACACACACACACACACACTCACTGTGTGACCGGGCGCCTGTGTTTAGGGACTGTATCTTCAGTGTTTGGAGCGAACACAGCGCTCTGTGACAGAGTTTGTCTCAGTTTAAAGCAGCAGGCTGTAATGTTACTGACATGAAGCTACTGAGTGTCGTCACACGCAGACACCAGGTGATACTGTTGAGTCTTTTTGTATAACATCCAGACCCAGTCAGGGGCCAGACTTAAGGCTTGTGGTTTACAAGATATTGTTCAAAAATTAGCACTGGAGTCCAGCAAAGTCGAGTGCAGAAAGCTTTATTCTTCTTCACAGATTCACAAAGCCATGAGCAGTTCTGCAGAACGACTGAATAACACTGATGGAACACACTATGATATACCCTTAACCCTCAGAAAATTGATGCAGACGGGATGAGAGTGAACGGAGAAAAGACGAAGCAGCGTTTGAAACAAAGTAACCGTACAGACTGAAACCCTTAATAACTTGTTTTATGATGTTGTGCCTTAAGAACAAGAAGGAATCAGTCGATTGATTATTTGATGATTGATGTGACTTTTAGGGAAGAACTTGAAAAAGTAATATCAAGTCTCACTTTTGCTATTTTGGTTTCTTAAATGAACTCACAGCTTCCCTTGATGTGTCTTTCTGTCTTTAGTGTTTCCTGCAGACGTCCAGCAGCTGTCGGTGGGTGAAGAAGATCCTCATGAGCAGCAGGAGGGGAGCTCCAGTCTGGACCAGGAGGTCTTTGAGCCTCTGCACATTAAAGAGGAACAGGAGGAACTGTGGAGCAGTCAGGAGGGAATGGAGGAGGCTGATATCAAGTTTCCATTCACTGTTGTTACTGTGAAGAGTGAAGATGATGAAGAGGAACCTCAGTCCTCACAGCTTCATCACAGACACACTGAACAGATGGAAACTGGAGCAGATGGAGAGGACTGTGGAGGAGCAGAACCAGAGAGTGACAACAAGTCTGAGAACTCTGATGAACCTGAGACTGATGACAGTGATGACTGGGGAGAGACCAGAAAGAATCAGTCCGGCTTAAAGCGTGCAAAAAACATCCAAGACAAGAGAACAGTGAGCTGCTCTGAATGTGGAAAAAGATTTGGAATGAAGGAGCATCTGATCAGACACAAGATAGTTCACACAGGAGAGAAACCCTTCAGTTGTTCTGATTGTGATAAAAGATTCACACAAAAATCTGATCTGGCACGTCACATGGCAAATCACAGCGGGGAGAAACCTTTCAGCTGCTCTGAGTGCGATAAAAGATTTAACAGAAAGTCTAATCTGACACTCCACATGGCTCATCACAGAGGGGAGAAACTATTCCGCTGCTCCAATTGCGATAAAAGATATACTGATCAGAGAAGTCTGTCCAGGCACATGTTAGATCACACAGGAAAGAAACCCTTCGTCTGCTCTGTTTGCAGTCAATGTTTCAAACAACAGGCACATTTGACGTCACACACGTTGCTTCACACGGGAGAGAAACCCTTCAGCTGCTCTGAGTGCGATAAAAGATTTTTCCGTAAAACGCATCTGCGCTCACACATGTTGGTTCACACAGGAGAGAAACATTTTGGCTGCTCTGAGTGCGGGAAAAGATTCTCTTTGTCTTATCAATTAAAAAAACACAAGTGCGCTGGAGGTCAGGCGTCAGAGGTTCATCAGAAGCAAACGAAATAGAAAAGAGAGGCAAAAACAGACGCTGATGGAGAGGACTGTAGAGGATCAGAACAATCCAGGACTCAGACCCAGAGAGACGTTTACAACCAGACTGAGGTCAGGACTGAGGTCAAGACTGAAGACTGTTGATGTGATGATCAGTCAGATTTAAAAACTTCGATATTATGAAGTTTCTAACCCTGATATGAGATTTTATACTCAGCCTCTCTGAGTGTGATATTTTGGCTGAAGTTTCCTTCTGAAGAGACACAAAAACTCACACAGGTGAGAAACCATTGAGTTGTTATTTTTGCAAAGATTAACACAAAGTTCCGGGTTTGTTACAAATGATTAGTTTCCAATAAAAAAAACTAAGAATTGAGATATTTCCATTTTCCCCACCTGAGTCCTTCTGTGATACTAAGTCTTGAGTAGGGATGCATCGGTTTCATATCTGTATCGGCCCTGTTGACAGATATCCGCACATCTGCAAATGTGGTATGAACCGATGTCAGCAGCCGATGTTTGGCTGTTGTGTCGTATACATTTACGTATACATTTAAATAAGATCTCCTAATTATGAGCTCAGCACGCTACGCTGAAGGTGGGTTAGAGTTAGCACCTCATACAGACAGACAGGCACAATTGGGCTACGACGCACCGCCCAGCTTCTCTGTTAACTTGTCATTAAATAAAAAGTCTTCTCCATAACGTTGATTTAATAAACAATATATCACTGTGTTCTATAAATGTATTCATTTGACGGAATGAGGGAGAAAGGCTCTTTGAAAGTGTGGCGGCCCGCCTGGTCTGCTCCTGGTCCTGGAGCCCAGTGTTACTGTGAAGTGAGCCTGAGAGAGAGAGACGAGTGGGGAAAGGAACAGTTACGCACAGATGTGGAGGGACAAAGGCTAACTCAGGTTAGAACAGATTGTAGTTGCAGACTGATGCCGTCCAACCCGCTCCAACGTGCCTTCAGTGCGATTAAGCTACGTGTCTGCACATCCGCCCGTCACCTTCACTGCTCTGTTTATTAAACTATAAACTTTACTAACAACGAGAAGCACGCACGCTAAGAAACCGATCTAAGTGGCGAGTTCATATTTGTATCAGTCTCAGCTCAGTGCTGCACACACGTAGGCTACCCCCCCCCTTAACACACACAATACAGTCCCTCGTTCTGAAACATCAGCTGGTGTCTCGTAATAACGAGGTAATGTGTCTCTTTTTTTCTTCTTTGATGAATGCAATGATCTTCCGTACTTCCTCGACCTTGGTGAACTGAAGCCGATTGCCTTGCGCGTGCGCACTAGTTACCGCCGACTGTGGAGTTATGTGGCGGCGGCATATAAAAGGTGTGTTTATAAACATCGAGAGAGCAGCAGCAGCATTCATGATGACGCAGTGGTTAGTGCGCGTGCCCCATGTATGGAGGCTATGGACTTTTTTCTGTTTTTAGTGTGTCGGTGTTTCTCCTTTGATCTCCCAGAAGACCACAAAGCTACTCGAGTTAGCTTAGCATGCTATCGGTCTTTGTGAGGTGACGTATTGCTTACGCTGACCGCAATGCATTGTGGTTGTACGCGCCGTTTGTAAGGTATTAGCTCATTGTTTACATACGGAGTTGATCAGCTGTCACGTGTGCACACAGATTCTGCTTTGCTTCCTTTCTTTGGTGAAATGGTTCGCTCATGTTGTGTGAGAAACTGCAGTCAAAACGGCGGAAAAGGTCAAAGACTTGACAACGAGTCCCGGTTTTTGAAGTTCCCCACCTGGAAAGGGGCTTTGGACCGCGAGTAGAGGAGATCACAAAGAGGCGTCGGGTGGCCTGGTTCTCTCCGTTCATGTATGTTTGCTCTCCACACTTTCATGAAGGTAAGTGAAATCGTTTTTGTTGTGTTCATAATGTTGCTAGATTAGTTATTTATCGTCCTAAAAATGAGCTAATGCTAACGTCGGTCATGCCTTGTTTAGCCGAGCTCAGAGTGAACGAGCTCGAGGACTCCATGCTGCAGAGCAGATACAGGGGCAGCTACAGCCAGGGGCAGCTACAGCCAGGGGCAGCTACAGCCAGGGGCAGCTACAGCCAGGGGCAGCTACAGCCAGGGGCAGCTACAGGGGCAGCTACAGGAGCAGGGGCAGCTACAGCCAGGGGCAGCTACAGGGGCAGCTACAGGAGCAGGAGCAGGTACAGGGGCAGCTACAGGAGCAGCTACAGCCAGGGGCAGCTACAGCCAGGGGCAGCTACAGCCAGGGGCAGCTCCAGGAGCAGCTACAGGGGCAGCTCCAGGGGCAGCTACAGGGGCAGCTACAGGAGCAGCTACAGGGGCAGCTACAGGGGCAGCTACAGGAGCAGCTACAGGGGCAGCTACAGGAGCAGCTACAGGAGCAGCTACAGGAGCAGCTACAGGGGCAGCTACAGGAGCAGCTACAGGAGCAGGAGCAGCTACAGGGGCAGCTCCAGGGGCAGCTACAGGAGCAGGAACAGCTACAGGGGCAGCTACAGGAGCAGCTCCAGGAGCAGGAGCAGCTACAGGAGCAGCTACAGGGGCAGCTACAGGAGCAGCTACAGGAGCAGGAGCAGCTACAGGAGCAGCTACAGGGGCAGCTACAGGAGCAGCTACAGGAGCAGCTACAGGAGCAGGAGCAGCTACAGGAGCAGCTCCAGGAGCAGCTACAGGAGCAGCTACAGGGGCAGCTACAGGAGCAGCTACAGGAGCAGCTACAGGAGCAGCTACAGGGGCAGCTACAGGGGCAGCTACAGGGGCAGCTACAGGAGCAGCTACAGGAGCAGCTACAGGGGCAGCTCCAGGGGCAGCTACAGGAGCAGCTACAGGGGCAGCTCCAGGGGCAGCTACAGGAGCAGCTACAGGAGCAGGAACAGCTACAGGGGCAGCTCCAGGGGCAGCTACAGGAGCAGCTCCAGGAGCAGGAGCAGCTACAGGAGCAGCTACAGGAGCAGCTACAGGAGCAGCTACAGGAGCAGCTACAGGAGCAGCTACAGGAGCAGCTACAGGGGCAGCTCCAGGGGCAGCTACAGGAGCAGCTCCAGGGGCAGCTACAGGAGCAGCTACAGGAGCAGGAACAGCTACAGGGGCAGCTCCAGGGGCAGCTACAGGAGCAGCTCCAGGAGCAGGAGCAGCTACAGGAGCAGCTACAGGGGCAGCTACAGGAGCAGCTACAGGGGCAGCTACAGGAGCAGCTACAGGAGCAGCTACAGGAGCAGCTACAGGGGCAGCTACAGGGGCAGCTCCAGGAGCAGGAGCAGCTACAGGGGCAGCTACAGGGGCAGCTCCAGGAGCAGCTACAGGGGCAGCTCCAGGAGCAGGAGCAGCTACAGGGGCAGCTACAGGAGCAGCTACAGGGGCAGCTACAGGGGCAGCTCCAGGAGCAGGAGCAGCTACAGGGGCAGCTACAGGAGCAGCTACAGGGGCAGCTACAGGGGCAGCTCCAGGAGCAGGAGCAGCTACAGGAGCAGCTCCAGGAGCAGCTCCAGGAGCAGCTACAGGAGCAGCTCCAGGAGCAGCTACAGGGGCAGCTACAGGGGCAGCTACAGGAGCAGCTCCAGGAGCAGCTACAGGAGCAGGAGCAGCTACAGGAGCAGCTACAGGAGCAGGAGCAGCTACAGGGGCAGCTACAGGAGCAGGAGCAGCTACAGGGGCAGCTCCAGGAGCAGGAGCAGCTACAGGGGCAGCTACAGGGGCAGCTGCAGGAGCAGCTACAGGAGCAGCTACAGGAGCCTGGACGTTCTCTTGATGTTTGTGTGTTAATGAAGAAGTTTCTTCATATTCACTTGATCTACTTTCATGATGTACTTAAGTTATTATCTTGATTCGACTTCAGTTTTTCTTTCATACATTTGTAAAGATTGCTTGCTATTGCAAAAGGGACATCATATATGTTATGATGTACATTTGTGTAACCTACATATATGTTCTTTCTTTCTTTCCTTTAGAACCACACACACATGCACACACAAAGATACGTAGATTAATACTCACAACTACACAAAACCACGAATGATCACACGAAACAAGTCACGGAGAAGCAAAGCTCCCTTGTTCAAAGTGGCCGATGTATATCTACCTGTCTTTCACGGAATAAAACCCTCGAGCTGTGAATCCTCTCTCCTGTCCTGATTCTGCCGACCCAAACCAAGAGACCTTTCCAAAGGTTGAGCCTTTATTTCACTAGGAGACAGCAGATTTCAGAAACGGCTTGATCCTGTCTGATTAAGATCTTAAAATAACAGGGAGTCGTCATGTGCTGTATTTCTAAAAACGATATGTCATTACAGGCCGAGCTGCTTATGAAATGATGGAAACTGATCCAGACTGGGCACCATCTCTACATCTGGGCCACGCAGACATTACGCAGACAAACATTGCACGCTTTGCCAGGCAGAGTAAACGCCAGCAACAAAGGAGAGACAGCCTGCAAACAGTTGAGACTGCGGCTTTCAAAGAGCTGTCAGGACTAACAACGACTTCCCGAAACCAAACGGAGCTCCACCGACACGAAGGAAGACGATCACGTGGCATGAAGAGACAAACAGCAGGTCAGTTGTCTTTAGTTTCCTGTACATGTAGCAGAGAGCTGAGTCGTTAGCTGCTGTTAGCCGCGGCTAGCTAACAGTATGCACTTGTATCATAATGAAGAACATTAATAAAGATATTGCTCTGGTGTGGGATGATAACATTCAGCGTATCGTACAGAGTCAAAGGTGTAGCTCCTAGCTATCATCCAGGGTTGGTGTCGAGGTTTAACTGGTGATATTGTCTGCACAGACTCAAATCAGAATCAATCACTGATCGTTTATTTAAAGGTCTTTTAGTAAGAACGAGTGTGTCGATCTATTCTGTTTGGATGTGATTCATGAAAAGAGTTCAACTTGATGTGAATGTTTCCTCTCCCCCCTCCACTAAATGATTACATCAAACAGAAAGCTGTCAGTGACTCTTCAACTAGAAGCACCAGAGCCGCTGTTGGAGGTGACTGTGAGGTTCCCCTCAGACCATCCTCCTTTCTAAATGTTGGGACGTTCAAAGGGAGCACGTTATGGAACAGCTGACCGCTCGCAGGCAGGGAAGGCTCCAGCTATGCCGCTTTCAAGGGTCATCTGAAGCTGTGGCTCAGAACAAACCAGATCTGCGACCGTGTCTAACCATCTATTTTTAATTCTACATCCATCCAAACATCTATGTATCCAACCCCAGTGCAATAATATCTGCATACACGTCTTTATATGCAAACTGGGTGCAAGGCTCCAAGAAGAACAGGTTAGGAAACACAGAATCAACTTCTTCTTTATTCAAGTGGAGTGTGAAGATGAACATGAAGACACAGAGAGAAGTTGACTTCTTCACCTGTAAGCTGTTTTCTCAGCTGACAGAATTATTCACTATTACACATCGTTCACTTTCTATATTTTTACTGCAGTTAGAAACTGTCTTTAGTTTCTCCACTTTAGACATCTTACTTTAAAGTCACATCCTCTCTTCTTTCCACTACAGGCTCTGAACACATCCATACAATAATACTAGAAGCTGTGAGATAAACCTGAACTCCCTTTTTGATTTAGAAAGTGTTTGAAAACCTGAAACCAGCTGACTGTCGTAAAAAAGCTGCATCATTTTAAAAACATGTTTGTAACTCGTCCATCGGGGACGTCCACTTTACAAACACTACAAAGAAATCTTTACATGAATGACACGTCTGCCCTCATCTACAGACGCCTGTCTTTACTCTTTCTTTACAAACATACACACACACTCAGTGTCGTCACACACAGACACCAGCTGATACCTGCGTGATGCAGGCGGGATGAGAGTGAACGGAGAAAAGACGAAGCAGCGTTTGAAACAAAGTAACCGTACAGACTGAAACCCTTAATAACTTGTTTTATGATGTTGTGCCTTAAGAACAAGAAGGAATCAGTCGATTGATTATTTGATGATTGATGTGACTTTTAGGGAAGAACTTAAAAAGTAATATCAAGTCTCACTTTTGCTATTTTGGTTTCTTAAATGAACTCACAGCTTCCCTTGATGTGTCTTTCTGTCTTTAGTGTTTCCTGCAGACGTCCAGCAGCTGTCGGTGGGTGAAGAAGATCCTCATGAGCAGCAGGAGGGGAGCTCCAGTCTGGACCAGGAGGACTCTGAGCCTCTGCACATTAAAGAGGAACAGGAGGAACTGTGGAGCAGTCAGGAGGGAATGGAGGAGACTGATATCAAGTTTCCATTCACTGTTGTTACTGTGAAGAGTGAAGATGATGAAGAGGAACCTCAGTCCTCACAGCTTCATCACAGACACACTGAAGAGATGGAAACTGGAGCAGATGGAGAGGACTGTGGAGGAGCAGAACCAGAGAGGGGCCCAGATCCAGAGAGAGGTTTATATCCAGAGATCGAGGTCAAGATTGAAGACTCTTCGGATGCTGAGACTGATGTCAGTGATGATTGGAAGGAGACTAGAGAACATCAGTCAAGTGTACACACTGTGGAAAGGATTAAAGATAAGAGACCACAGACTGTTAAGAAATCACTCAGCTGCTTTGAGTGTGGTAAAACATTCAAAAGGAAAGGACATCTGAGCACACACATGATAACTCACACGGGAGAGAAACTGTTCAGCTGCTCTGTGTGTGGTAAAAAATTTGGCCACAAAAGAAGTATAATCAGACATATGATAAATCATGCAACAGAGAAACCGTTTAGCTGCTCTGAGTGTGGTAAACAATTTAGTCAAAACGATTATCTGACAAGCCATCTGATGACTCATACCGAAGTTAAACCATTCAGCTGCGCTGAGTGTGGGAAGGGATTTAACTTTAAGTCAGGTCTGAGAATGCATATGGCAAATCACAGAGGTCATCTCTTCAGCTGCTCTGAATGTGGGAAGGGATTCAACCAGAGGAGACATCTGAGAGAACATGTGAGAATTCACAGTGGAGAGAAACCCTTTAGCTGCTCTCAGTGTGGTAAAAGATTTACTCAACAAGGTTCACTAACAGAACATATGAGAATTCACACAGGAGAGAAACCCTTCAGCTGCTCTGAATGTGGTAAAGGCTTTACCCGAAATGGCAACCTGACAGCTCATATGAAAACCCACACGGGAGAAAAACCATTCAGTTGCTCTGAGTGTGGTAAAACTTTTAACCTGAAAGGAAATATGACCACACACATGAAAATTCACTCTGCAGAGAAAACCTTCAGTTGCTCTCAGTGTGGTAAAACATTTAGTAATAAAAGATACCTTACCAGACACCTGAACACTCATACCTCAGGACAATGACTGTGGTAAGAGCTTCACATGACATGGCAACCCGACCGAACAGATGAGAACTCACACTGGAGAGAGAAACCCTTCATCTGCTTTAAGGTTGGTTAAAAAATGTTAGTCAAAAAAGATACCTGACCAGCGACCTGATGACTCAAACCAGAGTTAAACTATTCAGGTGCTCTAAGTGGAGTTAAAGATTTCAAAATAAATATAATCTTACAGTTCATGTGGCACATCACAGAGGGGAGAAGCCATTTGGCTACCGTGTTGGTCATCAAATCTTTTCTTGGTTTTATCAGTTAAGAATTCACAGGAGTGTGTTGGCAGTCAGGCCTCAGAGCTTCTTAAACCCAAATGACGAAGAAAAGAGAGGCAAAATCCGGAGCTAAACACGAGGACTGTGTATCAAAAGAGGATGTTCACAGCCAGGAGGTCAGATCCAGAGAGTCATTCACTGTCAGTGACTGAGAGCAGGAGCCCTGCCGTGCTGGGAAAGGACACTCTCCACATCTGGAGCAGCACCCTGAGGCTCCCTGCAGACCAGTGGACGATGGTGGGCTCTGTGACCTGTGAGGCCATCCAGGGCTCCCAGACTCCGGTCTCAGAGACTCTGAGGAGAGACCAGTGTTCCCAGTGCTGAGCTGACTCACTGGAACTCTGCTGTTGGTTTGACTCTGCAGATGTTTCTTTTTCTCTTTCTGCACTCCAACACGTTTTCTTTCTAGTGAAACGTTTCAATAGAAGCTTTTCTCACCTGTTGTAGTCTTCATGTTTTAAACAGCACAAACAATAAAAAGTGAATCAAATATTTTGTCTCTTATTTATTTATTTTGGTATTTTTTTTTTCTTCACAGGGCTGCGTGCTCAGCCCTCTACTCTTCACCCTGATGACCCTAACCCTAACCCCACTGTGCAAGGTCCGATACAAATCTCATCAAATATGAGGACGACAAGGCAGTGGTGGGCCTCATCTGAAACAATGAGGAGGTGAAACATCTGGTGGACTGGTGTTACCTGAACAATCTGGACCTGACCACTTTCTATAGCGGCTCTGTGGAGAGCATAATGACCAGCTGCATCTCTATCTGGTATGAGAACTGTAAGGCTCTGCAGAGAGCGGTGAAAGCTGCCGTAAGGATCACTGGTTCTCATCTACCATACATTGAGGACATTGCACATAAATGCTACCTGCCCAAAGCCCCCAGGATCATAAAAGACCCCACCCACCCCAACCACAGACTGTTCACCCTTCTGCCATCAGGTGAAGGTACAGAACAACCAGGTTCTGTCAAAGCTTCTTTCCTACTGCAATAAGACTTCTCCCCCCCCCCCCCCCCCCCAAATAACAAAATAATACATTTTATTTGATTTTAACGTACTTTACATTTGAACAGAAATCTGTTCAAATGCCTGTACGGAAGTGCTACAGGCAGAGTTAAGAACCAGAGCATAACACAAGATCTAAAAGCAGTGGTTTTAGGGAAAGGCTCTTTTAAAGAGAAAAGGTTTTCAGGTCCTTTTTTTAAAGGAGTCCAGTGTCTATGTGGCGCTCAGATGACCAGGAAGGGCACTCTATAGACGTGGGGCAGCAGAAGAGAAGGCTCTGTCTCCCATAGAGCAGAGCTTAGTCCTGGGGGTTTGGAGGCAGTCGGTGGCGGCAGATCGGAGGTGTCTTGTGCGGGTGAGCAGTTCTTTAAGGTATGGAGGGGCATTGATGGGTAAGTAATGAGATTTTATATTCGATCCTGAGTGAGACCAGAGTGCAGGATGGATGTGCTCGTGTTTCCGAACTCTCATCAGGATCCTGGCAGCACTGTTCTGGATGTACTGTTTCTGAACACTCTTGCCAGGGCTTATCACAAGACTAAAAGTAGGAATAGCATCCGCTGAGTAACATACAAGGGCTGCAGTTTATATTTGCACAGACCACCTTGCATCTGCAAAAACTGTTCCATTTACAAATGCATACAACTTCCATGTCCGTGTATATGTGTGTGCATGAACATATGGGTATGCAGGGTTTAGGGTGAACGTGGGTATATGAATCTTGAATGTCAGTTCAATTTAAACTCAAAACTGGAATCAGAATGTCTTCCTAAATCGCTCTTTCTCAAAGACTTCTATTAAGAACACAACAAGCATGTCCCTCCGCTAGCCCCAGGTTCCTGCTCGTATCAAATGTAAAACTCTGCTGCTCGCTTACAAATCAGACACAAAAACGGCTCCTCCTTACCTGAACTCTATAATTCAGGTCTACACTCCCTCCCGTCCACTACGCTCTGCCAATGAAAGGCGTCTGATCCAACCTTCACAACAGGGTCCGAAGTCTTTAACTAGACTCTTCTCCTCTGGCGCCCCCCGGTGGTGGAACAAATTACCAAACTCCTTTAATCTGCAGAGTCCCTTTGCACTTTTAAGAAAAAGCTAAAGACCCAGCTCTTTATGAACACCTACGACCTTCATGATGATGATATTTAAGATGGTTTTGATGCTGATTAGAACTCTCAAGAACAGCTGTGGATGTTGTTGTTGATGACGATATATTAACCTGAATTATTAATAAAAAGTGCTCTGCCTCTGGTCACTTCCTGTCAGCACCTCTGGTCACTTCCTGTCAGCACCTCTGGTCACTTCCTGTCAGCCCCTCTGGTCACTTCCTGTCAGCCCCTCTGGTCACTTCCTGTCAGCCCCTCTGGTCACTTCCTGTCAGCCCCTCTGGTCACTTCCTGTCAGCACCTCTGGTCACTTCCTGTCAGCACCTGTGTCTGATCAGACTTAAAGCTGTTTGTTTACACTTCCTGACGTTGTCTCCTCTCTCTCCTCGCTCGTGTTGTTCTTACTCTCTGATGTTCTTCTCTTTGGATAAAAGCGTCTGATAAATAAATACTAGAAATGTAAATTGCTGTGATAGAAGACCAAAATAACTTTGCTGTAGGAGGTGTAAGGCAGACTTATTGATCATTTCTCCAATAAAAATGTGATTATCACTGAAGATGTGACATTTTTCAATCGTGCAGTTTGTTTGAACTGAACCATTTGGGAGGTGCATCCAGAGTGATGACTGATTCTTTAGGTGTGACCATAACAAACCAGTTCTTGGATTGGCCAACTAACAGAACTCCACTGACGTACCATGAGCGATAAAACAGTTGTTTATTTTTGTAAATAAAAACCTTATTAGTGTGAAAGACACCAAACCGTTTGTCAATGGGTGTTATGCCGAGAAATGCATCCCTGCTGAGAATTGCATGCAGCCAGCGGAAGTGTTTGAGGGGGGTTAGGGTATCTGAAGTTTCTACTTTAAGTGTTCTTATTGTTCTGTAGACTCTGTAGAAGACGCGTTTTTATGAGCCTGCGTGAACATGAGCTGCAAACAGTGTTTGACTCTGAAGTGACTTTAGAGGACATTTCAGGGTGGATGCAAAACGCGACAGTGTAAAAATGTAGTCTACAAGGTGCATGCAATACTCGGCAGCGATGCGTTTCTTATGCTGCTTTCCAGTTGAACTGGGAAGTGGGAAATTCCAAGTTCCCAGTCGGAAGTGTCAACTGGAACGCCCCCTGAAGTCGTAGTTACTAGTCGGAAACTCGGAGAAGTCGGAGGAGCCCGAGTTAAAATCCAACATGGCTGCTACGTGCATCAACCGTACGTTAAAGCTGAGACTATAGTGTTTATTAGCCGCTTGTTCCTCTCTCTGTGTGATTAAATCAATCACACTGATAGTATCGTGACAGTTCTATCTGTGGACATGTTGTCATGTTATCTTCGTGCACAAACTATCACGTAGTGTGTTGTTATCGTCTGGTGTTAGCTAACAAAACAAAGGTACTCCTGGAGGCGTCCATGTTGCTTTTTCTGACTTGCAACTGGAACACGCTCAACTCGGCTGTGACGTCATTCCCAGCTCCGACTTCCCAGTTCCGAGGTAACTGGAACGCAGCATTAGCATAACACCGGAAGTAGTGTTTGTGTTTCCGGGTCTTCAGGGCTCTTTGTCGTCGAGTCCAGTAGTGATGTGTGTGCTCCCTGGTCCTGTAGAGACAGAGTAATGGTCTCTGTGTGTTCACAGGAGTGTTTTCTTGTCCTTCTTTGACTCTTGGATGTGTGTGTCAGATGTCCGGGTTTCAGGAGGTGAAAGATTTGTTCAGTCGGCGGCTGCTCGCTGCGGCTCGCAGAGACCTGTCAGGACAAACAGCAACATGTGGATACGAAGAGGAGCTCCACCGACAGAGACAAGTGCTGGATGTGATTTTAACTCCGGAAATCAAGCTGCACAGAGCAGGTTGGTTTGCTGGAGTTTCCTGTAAATGTAGCAGGGAGCTGAGCCTTTAGCTAACGTTAGCATCCACACACAGCACAGTGTTAGCCGCAGCTAGCTCCTGATCACACATCTGTTTGTTTTCTGGACTTTAAAACTCTTCACTGACTCTTCTCTGGTCTTCTCTGGGCTCTCACGGAGCTTCTTATTAGTTTATTTTTATCCAAAGGGGCGTCACACAAGCAAGAACTGTGGGGGGGCTAATTAAGAGTCAGAGGGGGTTCAGGGGGGTCAGGGGGTTCTTCTCCGAATCATCAGATCACTTCCATAATGTTTTTAAAAAAGCCTAACTGACTCAGTCTAACAACGTGCTCTGACAAATTATCATTAGAACAACTACTACTCATTTTAATCATCAACATGTTGTTGTTGTTGTTGTTGTTGTTGTTGTGTTTGTCGTCGTCATTATCAGGCGAATCGAGACCTTTGCCTTCAGGCTCAGTTGCCTCTTCAACGGTCCGGCACAACACCAGCATTACTGCAGACGCTGAGCCAATCTGCCTGTCAATCTCACGGTCCGTCTTACCCTCACTCGTGAACAAGATACTTAAACTCCTTCACTCAAGGACTCACTCCCCACCTGGAGGGGCAGAGAACCATGGCCTCGAACCTGGAGGTGCTGACCCTCATCCTAACCACTTCGCACTCTGCTGCAAACCGCCCCAATGCCTGCTGGAGGTCCCAGCATGAGAAAGCGAAGCAAAACCACATCATCTGCAAAATTGAGGCCCCCAAACTGGAAAATTCTTTCACCACTGGTTTCCACCAGGGTGTTATTAGGTTGCCCCCACAACAGGCACTGAAGGTCTTCGTGCCACAACTCCTAGCAGCCGCTTCCACAATGGAGGCTTTGAACATGAACCACTCTGACTCCATTTCCCCAACCTCCCCTGGGATGAAAGATCATTTTTTCTGGATGTGGGAGTTGAAGACCTGACGGACAGGGGCCTCTGCCGGACGTTCCCAGTTCACCTGCACTTCACGTTTAGGTTTACCAGGTCTGTCCGGTAGCCTTCCCCGCCATCTGATCCAACTCACCACCAGGTGGTGATCAGTTGGCAGCTTTGCCCCTCTCTTCACCCGAGTGTCCAAAGCATACGGCCGCAGATTAAACAACTCCAAAGTCAATCGTCCATCTTTTGGCCTCGGGTGTTCTGGTACCAAGTACACTTATGCATCCTTGTACTTGAACACAGTGTTTGTTATGGCAAATCCATGACAAGCACAGAAGTCCAATCTCAAAACACCACTTTGGTTCAGATCCAGCAGGCCACCCAATCACCTTCCAGTTGTCTCAATCATTTCCCACGTAAGCGTTGAAGTCCCCCAGTAGAACTATAGAGTCCCAAGATGGAAGTCCTTCAAAGACCCCCACCCAGAGACTCCAAGAAGGCTTTAAACTCCGAAGTGCTGTTGGGTGCATATGCACAAACGACAGTCGGAGCCTTCCTCTCCACAACCTGAAGTTGCAGGGAGGTGACCCTCTCATTCCAACACAGCAGCGCTCAACCGGGGGGCTTGTGAGTATCCCCACACCCGCCCGGGCCAGAACTGGTGCTGTGTGTTGAGGTGAGCCAAATTATATCTAGCTGGTAGTAGCGCTCCACCTCCTGCACCAGCTCAGGCTCCTTCCCTGACAGAGAGATGACATTCAGCGTCTGGAGAACCAGTCCATTATTAGGATGGATTAGCACGGCATGGCACCCGCTTTAGCCTGCTACCCGGCTTGGCATGCACCCGACCCCCATGCCTCTCACTGCGGGTGGTGGGTGTACAGGGCTGGTCCCATTAGTTCTTTGGGGGTGAGCCCGACTTGGCCCCATGGAGGATAGCCCAGCCACCAGACACATGCCTTCCCCGAGCATGAATCTAGGGGGATGCCCCAGTTTCCCTCTTCCTGGCGAGGTGAATGGTTTATATTTCTGCTGCATCATAGGCGTTTGTTAAACTGCTCTTAATCTGGTCCGTCCCCCGGACCAATTTGCCTCTGGGAGATCCTACCAGGAGCTAGTGTCCCAGACAGCACAGCTCCCGGGTTCACCAGGACACGCAAAACCCTCAAGCACGTTAAGGTGTCGATTCTTTGAGGGGATCACTGAGACTGATATCTTTTATTAGAGATGCAGAGATTTGACAGGTGAAACAGTAAACTCTTGACCTTCTCTTTATGTTCTGGGTCCTGGGATAACTTTTGAATAAATGTGTTGCTGTATGAAATAAAAAAGGATTGATTGATTAAAAATGTGACACTTACGGGGAACCTAAAAAACTGATATTCAAATTTCACTATTCAAAGTTTTTCTTATTTTTTACATAAACTCACAGCTTCCCTTGATGTGTGTTTCTGTCTTTAGTGTTTCCTGCAGACGTCCAGCAGCTGTCGGTGGCTGAAGAAGATCCTCATGAGCAGCAGGAGGGGAGCTCCAGTCTGGACCAGGAGGACTCTGAGCCTCTGCACATTAAAGAGGAACAGGAGGAACTGTGGAGCAGTCAGGAGGGACTGGAGGAGACTGATATCAAGTTTCCATTCACTATTGTTACTGTGAAGAGTGAAGATGATGAAGAGGAACCTCAGTCCTCACAGCTTCATCACAGACACACTGAAGAGATGGAAACTGGAGCAGATGGAGAGGACTGTGGAGGAGCAGAACCAGAGAGAGACTCAGATCCAAAGAGAGGTTTATATCCAGAGATCGAGGTCAAGACTGAAGACTCTTCTGAGCCTGAAACTGCAGACAGTGATGGTTGGAAGGAGACCAGAACACATCAGTCAGGTGTACACACAGTGGACAACATGAACGATAAGAGAACAAAGACACATAGCTGCTCTGAGTGTGGTAAAAAGTTTACCCGTAAAGGTTCTCTGTCCAGACATATGATACTTCATACTGGAGAGAAACCATTCAGTTGCTCCGTCTGTAGTAAAAGATTTAATCAAAAGCATATTCTGACACTCCACATGGCTCATCACAGAGGGGAGAAACCCCTCAGCTGCAGAATGTGTGACCAAAGATTCTCTTGGCCTTTCCAGTTACAGAGACACATGCGTGTTGGCTGTCATGCTTCAGAGCCTCATGAAGACCAAACTGAGCTGAACAGAGAGGCAGAAACAGGAGCTGATGGAGAGGACTGTAGAGGATCAGAACAAGCCAGGAACTCAGATCCAGAGAGACATGTACAACCACAGACTGAAGTCAAGACTGAAGGTTTGAACTCTGTGGACAGAATTAAAGATGAGGGACCAACATTTAAATGGAAAAGGAATCTAATCGAACAAACAAAAATTCACACAGCAGAAGAACCCTTCAGTTGTTCTGAGTGTGGTAAAATATTTATCCATAAAAGAAGTCTGACCAGACACATGATTATTCACAGAGGAGAGAAACCATTTAGTTGTTCCGAGTGTGGTAAAAGTTTTAATCAGAAGCATACCCTTACACTCCACATAGCACGTCACAGAGGGGAGAAAGCCTTCGGTTGCTCTGAGTGTGGTAAAAGATTTAGCCGAAGGTCTTATCTTGCATCTCACATGGGATACCATGATGAAGAAAAACTCCTCACCTGCTCTGAGTGTGGTGAAAAATTAAACTGCAAGGGAAGTCTAATTGCACACATGATAATTCACACAGGAGAGAAACCGTTCAGTTGCTCAGTGTGTGGTAAACGATTTAACAGTAAAGCAAATGTGACCAGACACAAGAAAATTCACACTGAAGAACAAACAGACAAACGCTTTAGCTGCTCTGAATGTAGTAAAACATTTCACCAAAAGTCTCATCTGAAAGTTCACCTGGCACGTCACAGAGGGGAGAAACCATTCAGCTGCAGTGTTTGTGACAAGAGATTCATTTGGACCTTTCAGTTAAAAAGACACAATTGTGTTGGTGGTCAGGCTTCAGACCATCGCAAAATTCAAATTGAGCTAAAAAGAGAGGCAGAAACAGGAGCTGATAGAGAGGACTGTGAAGGATCAGAACAAGCCAGCAACTCCCATCCAGAGGTTGAGGTCAAGACTGAAGACTGTTCTGAACCTGAGACTGATGACAGTGATGATTGGAAGGAGACCAGAGAACATGGGTCAGGTTTAAACTCTGTGGAAAACATCAAAGATAAGAGAACAAAGACACATAGCTGCTCTCAATGTGGTAAAACATTCATAAGGAAATGGCATCTGATGGATCACATGAGAATTCACTCGGGCGAGAAACCCTTCAGCTGCTCTCAGTGTGACAAAAGATTCAACTGTAAAGGGAATCTAAACAGACACATGATAGTTCACAGAGCAGGGAAAGCCTTTAGATGCTTTGAATGTGGTGAAAATTTTAGTCAAAAGAGATATCTGACCAGACACATGATGGTTCATACCCGGGTAAAACTATTTAGCTGCTCTGAGTGTGATGAAAGTTTTCAACAAAAGACAGATCTTATGGCTCACATGGAACACCACAGTGTAGAAAAACCCTTCAGCTGCTCTGAGTGCGGGAAAAGATTGACCAATAAAGGTTCTCTGACTAGACATATGATAATTCACTCAGGAGAGAAACCATTCAGCTGCTCTGAGTGTGGTAAAAGATTTAGTCAAAAGCAAAGCCTTACACTCCACATGGCACATCACAGAGGGGAGAAACCCTTCAGCTGCAGAATATGTGACCAACGATTCTTTTGGCCTTTTCATTTGAAAAATCACACCTGTGTTGGAGGTCAGGCTTCAGAGCATCAGAGACGAGACACAGGAGCTGATGGAAATGAATGTGAATAACTAGATCTATCCCATCTCCCTCCATCCATGTTTCAAGCCTGGTGCAGATTCCGCAGATGACTGTTCATCATGAGTCTGGTTTTGCCCAGTTGCTAAATGTTGCTAAGTGCTGTGCTCATGATGGATGACTTTATTTGTACCCGTAGGTAGATTTGTTTGCAGCCAGCATGATTGACATCCATCATGACACACAGATAACAAAACAGATGTAACAGTGAACAACACGTTGGAGAGAAAGAAATCAATTAAACCGACTAAAACATGATAACATTGGGTCTTTGTTGTATAGAAGTGAGTAAGCTATTTTACCTGCTGTTTTGTGTCTCGTGATAACATTTGTCATGAATTGGCGCTATACAAATAAAGATTGATTGCTGTTATGACTGACTCATATGTGTGTATTGTAATGTGTGTGTTTATTAGATTGATCTGCCTCTGTGGGGATTTGTGCTGTTTCCTTGTTTGTATGTCTGTCTGTCTTTGTGCTGCGCTGCAGGTACCCTTCAGTAACTGGACGAAGGATGACGGTGCGCACCGACCGTTGATTGGACGGGCGCTTGTGCTGCGTGATTGAAGAGCCGAGGGCGCAAGTTTTAAAAAGCAGCTATGGAAGCTGCTACACCGGGCGCCTTCTTCCTCCCTGCCAACGAGAGATTTTGTTTGTTAGGTGTCAGCGTGAGGCAGACTGACTCAGATGTTTGTGTGATTTTGTAAATATTGTAAAATGTAGATTTATTTAAGCAGTCTGGTTAGGTTGTAGGGGACAGAAGCCTTTTCTTTTGATGAATCTCTTCTCCTGTATTTCAGTTTGAGAGCTCGGTGAGCTGTCTGTCTTTTCTTTATTTCATTTTTGAGCTATGATAGTTTTGGGGCTTTGATCAAGATGTTTGTTTATTTTTTTGGCCCGTGCTCTCCCTGAAGACAATGGCTTCTCTGTGTTGTGCCACAGCTCCATGGGGGGCTGACAACCGGCAGACGGCGACATTACATTTGGCTCTCGTGCACTGGCTAGTAAAGACTAGCTATGGTGGCTAATCCTTTAGTTTCTACACCTGACACACCGAGCAGGAGACAGCGGCAAAGACAGAGACTGTCCCTAAACGCTGAGCTGTCGCACAGCCAATCACAGAACTGTGTTTAACATTTGTAAATAAATACATAAAATAATTTGAACCTTCGCAAAGGAAAATTTCTGTCACTGTTGGAACAAACACAGTATCTATCTATATCCATCATCCAGATTAAAGTCTAAAGGAAGAAGGACTGATTTTAGTTTTTCTTGTTTGTCTGACACAACTTCACACTCCAGTCCGGTAGGCGGCGGTAAGAAAAGAGAAGTGTACAGGAAGTACCCTTGTGTTTTGTTTCCGGGTCTTCAGGGTTCTTTGTCGTCGAGTCCAGTAGTGATGTGTGTGCTCCCTGGTCCTGTAGAGACAGAGTAATGGTCTCTGTGTGTTCACAGGAGTGTTTTCTTGTCCTTCTTTGACTCTTGGATGTGTGTGTCAGATGTCCGGGTTTCAGGAGGTGAAAGATTTGTTCAGTCGGCGGCTGCTCGCTGCGGCTCGCAGAGACCTGTCAGGACAAACAGCAACATGTGGATACGAAGAGGAGCTCCACCGACAGAGACAAGTGCTGGATGTGATTTTAACTCCGGAAATCAAGCTGCACAGAGCAGGTTGGTTTGCTGGAGTTTCCTGTAAATGTAGCAGGGAGCTGAGCCTTTAGCTAACGTTAGCATCCACACACAGCACAGTGTTAGCCGCAGCTAGCTCCTGATCACACATCTGTGTGTGTGTGTGTGTGTGTGTGTGTGTGTGTGTGCGTGCGTGTGTGTGTGTGTGTGTGTGCGTGTGTGTGTGTGTGTGTGTGTGGGGGGGGGTGTGATTCAGTCTGAAGATAATCACAGCAGAGCTGATATCCAGAACAACAATTCCCCCTCCAGTGTGATTTAACTTTATTACAACAGTCAAACAAACAGAAAATAGTTAAATAGTAAAAATCAACTACATATGATTTTTTTTTTATCTCCACCAACACAACTAGTTCCACAATTTAAGTGAAACAAGACTCTTGCTAAGCAACCCAAACATCCTATTATACTGTCAGAGCAGCTCCTCTGTCTGTGTCCATGGTTACCAGAGAGCAGCTTCTCTGTACTATGAGCCTTTACTTGCATATGTATTTTTACACCATTTTCTCTCTGCTGCCCTCAGCCCTGCTCTTTGCTCTCTGATGACTTCAGTGAGCCATGGACTAGGGGAGGTGTTATGAGCGGGTTTGGACACCAGAGGGCAGAGTTTGTTCAGAGAGGAGGCTAGTGTGGAGCAGTGTGTGTCTGTAGCCTCATCTGTAGAGAGTGCCGTAAAAACCTAATGGGCAGACATGGCAGCCAAGACCTCGTTAGACAGCTGAGCTGGCTTAAGTGATGAAATGCTTCTGTGGTATGAAACCGTTTGTGGCTGTGCCTGAGAGAGTTCAGGTAAGGAGAGTGTGACTTGAATAAAGAAGTGGTCTGATAGATGCAGAGGGGTGACAGTCAGGTTTGCTATCGAGCAGTTCTGAGTCAGAATTCAATCAAGAGTATCGTCTGCTTTGTGGGTTGGAGGAGTTGGGACCTGCTTGAGGTCAAATGAGGAGAGGAGAGATAGAAGTCTGTTGCCTGGGCTTTATCTGTGTGTATGTTCATGTCTCCCATTACAACCAGTAGTGTTCCCTCATCAGGGCTTTCTGAGAGTAGCATGTCCAGTTCCACAACAAAATCATTCAGATGACACCCTGGTGGGCGGTTAATGATAGCAATGTACATTTTAACAGGAGCAGTAACCATGACTGTGATGAGGAATTGTTGCTCAGTGGGTAGAGCTGATTGGATCCAGGTATTAGAAAGTAGGATACCTGTTCCACCTCCACGTCCAACAGAGCGGGGTGTGTGTGAGAACACTGTGTCAACAGAAAGAGCAGCTGGTGTGACTGTTTTCAGGACTGATCCTTGTTTCAGTGAGGACATGTGCCTGGATGAGTTCATTTAATCCAAACACACCACATCCATAAAGATCCACAACTCGATTCAACATTTCTTCCACTGTTTTCATTTTCAACTGTATTCTCTGTACAGATTCATGTACCCTGAGCTTTCGATTGACACCTCGTTCTTTTTTGGGCTTTTACATCTTCATTGGAGAGAAAGGAAAGTGGATAGAGTTAGAAATCAGGGAGGGAGAGAGAGAGAGAGAGGGAGAGAGGGAGAGAGAGAGAGAGAGGGAGAGAGGGAGAGAGAGAGAGAGAGAAGGAGAGAGGGAGAGAGAGAGAGAGAGAGAGAGAATGGAATGAAATGAAATGAGGGAAAAGGAGCCACAGTTCGGATTTGAATCAGGACTACAGCCTCTGTACATGAGGCTCACGCACTAACCACTAGTCCACCAGAGCCCACGTTGACAACTCATTTGACCAATTAGGGCCTTACGTTCACTGTTCCTAGGCTGATATAGCCAATGAGAGCCCCTCCATGACCGGCATGCCAGTTTGTTGCACAGAGAGTACAGGTTGGAGAGAAATGTTACCACTTACCCATAATCACTGAGACTGATATCTTTTATTAAAGGTGCAGAGATTTGACAGTCAAAAGAGTACGTGATGGACCATCTCTCTATGTTCAGGGTCCTGGGATAACTTTTAAATTATTTGGTGCAATATGAATGTGACATTTAGGGGGAATCTAAAAAAAAAAAAACACAATAAAATTCGATATCACAATTAAAGTTTTGTATCAACACAAACTCACAGCTTCCCTTGATGTGTGTTTCTGTCTTTAGTGTGTCCTGCAGACGTCCAGCAGCTGTCGGTGGGTGAAGAAGATCCTCATGAGCAGCAGGAGGGGAGCTCCAGTCTGGACCAGGAGGACTCTGAGCCTCTGCACATTAAAGAGGAACAGGAGGAACTGTGGAGCAGTCAGGAGGGACTGGAGGAGGCTGATATCAAGTTTCCATTCACTATTGTTACTGTGAAGAGTGAAGATGATGAAGAGGAACCTCAGTCCTCACAGCTTCATCACAGACACACTGAAGAGATGGAAACTGGAGCTGATGGAGAGGACTGTGGAGGAGCAGAACCAGAGAGAGACTCAGATCCAAAGAGAGGTTTATATCCAGAGATCGAGGTCAAGACTGAAGACTCTTCTGAGCCTGAAACTGATGACAGCGATGATTGGAAGGAAACTAGAGAACATCAGTCAGGTGTATCTTCTGTGGAAAAGATTAAAGATAAGAGACCAAAGACACATAGCTGCTCTGAGTGTGGTAAAACTTTCATAAGGAAAAGGAATCTGAGCCAACACATGATGATTCACACGGGAGAGAAACCCTTCAGCTGCTCCCAGTGTGGTAAAAGCTTTAACAACAAAGGACATCTGAGCAGACATTTGATCATTCATAGCAGAGAGAAACCATTTAGCTGCTCCGAGTGTGGTAAAAGATTTAACCATAAAGAAAGTATGACCAGACACATGGTCATTCATACCAGAGAGAAACCATTCAGCTGCTCTGAGTGTGGTAAAAGATTTAATGATAAAGCTAATCTGTCCAAACACATGAGAATTCACACGGGAGAGAAACTCTTTAGCTGCTCTGAATGTGGAAAATCATTTCAACAAAAGTCTCATCTGAAAGTTCACATGGCACATAACAGAGGGGAGAAACCCTTCAGCTGCAGTGATTGTGACAAAACGTTCTCTTGGCCCTTTCAGTTAAAAAAACACAAGTGTGTTGGGGGTCAGGCTTCAGGACATCAGAGACGAGAAACAGGAGCTGATGGAAATGTTTGTGGAGAACCAGAACAAGACAGGATCTCAGATTAAGAGAGGCACTGACATCCAGAGACGCATACCGAAAGCAGAGACTCCTTTTCACTAGTCTAAGCGCTTCTCCTGAAATGCTGCATGCTAGATACGTGGAGAGGACGTTGGCAGACAGTGGGTTTCCTCTGCTTCTTTCTCTGCTTCATTCGGACTGTCACAACGCCACGTCATTACCTCATCACCTTTTCAACACCTGCTTATGAAACAAGGATCATTCTCAGCCTATCTTGTTATAAATATCAACTCATTAATACTTGGACTGAAGGGCCACATATTCAAAAGAAGCAACATTTCCAAACGAGAATTGCTTACATTGAAGGGAGTCATTAAACAAAACTGCACCTCCTCCTCTTCTCTTATGCACTCTGACGTTTGGTCATTTCTTTCCTTCAGCGTGTTTTTAACGGCTCATACTGTGTCAAACAGTGAAGGGTTTGTGGTGCATGTTATAGCTGCACTTCACAGAGCATGTTACTCGTTTTTGTCGGACTGTAAATATCCAAAATGTCTCCAAACTCCTGAAGCTGGGCGTCCTTTCTTGTCGTCTTGTCGACGATGTTTTGTCCTGCTTTGAGCCGGTAGGCTCAGCGCTTTCTTCTGTGTTGCTAACGCTCATTTCAGCTGTGTTTTCATACCGCTCCAAACGTCTGTAAGCCCGCCTACCCATATCCCTGCGACATGATTGGCCGTTTGTCTTTTTTTTCTTCTTTTCTTTAATGTCGAGTGGCGACCAGGCGGCAACCTCCGGTCTTGAAAATTAAGCCGATGCTGAAGTGTAAAATCCTGCAGTTCCTCAAGTGTCCACTAGAGGCTGGCTGCAGAAACACAGGAAGTCAAATACACACCCATTCTAAAAAGCCTGTTTTTACAGCAGACATCAACATGTTTACAGCCTGGTTCAAAAAACCAAACAGGTCTGATTAGTTATTGTCATCACTGGCACACACTGTACGGGGGGGTGAATGTTTTTTAAACAGCTCTGTTTTGATTCTGAAAACGATAAGTGGTTAGTCCTGTAGCTGACCTGATCGACAGGCGGTGTAACGGTTCGTCAGGAGGCTTAAAACTAGTGTTGGCTGATCGAGGCTTTGTTGAAGCTTCGACACTTATATATATATTTTTAAATAAAATGTATATAAATTGTGAATTTTGTTGTGTAGATTACGCCTTCACTTGAGGCAGTTTGGGTACTGACCGAAGGAATGGCATCATGATGAAAACAGCTGAAACGAGTTTCCTCTGGAGGGTGTCTGGGGTCAGGAGCTCAGACATCATGGGGGAGCTCAAAAAGGAGACAGCTGAGATGGTAAATCGACTTGAGCTTGTATATTTATTTTCTAGTCTTCTGACTAATCAAAGTGCTTTTACACCGCAGGTCACACATACACATTCACACACTGATGGTAGAGGCTGCTGAGTAAAGAGTCCATCAG
Source organism: Tautogolabrus adspersus (assembly GCA_020745685.1). Classification (NCBI taxonomy): domain Eukaryota; kingdom Metazoa; phylum Chordata; class Actinopteri; order Labriformes; family Labridae; genus Tautogolabrus; species Tautogolabrus adspersus. The sequence goes on along the minus strand of CM036550.1, from coordinate 28,038,977 downwards.
TATTAACTCATCCATTCATACACATTCACACCCTGATGGTAGAGGCTGCTGAGTAAAGAGTCCATCAGTATTAACTCATCCATTCATACACATTCACTCACTGATGGTAGAGGCTGCTGAGTAAAGAGTCCATCAGTATTAACTCATCCATTCATACACATTCACTCACTGATGGTAGAGACTGCTGAGTAAAGAGACCATCAGTATTAACTCATCCATTCATACACATTCACTCACTGATGGTAGAGGCTGCTGAGTAAAGAGTCCATCAGTATTAACTCATCCATTCATACACATTCACACACTGATGGTAGAGGCTGCTGAGTAAAGAGTCCATCAGTATTAACTCATCCATTCATACACATTCACTCACTGATGGTAGAGGCTGCTGAGTAAAGAGTCCATCAGTATTAACTCATCCATTCATACACATTCACTCACTGATGGTAGAGACTGCTGAGTAAAGAGTCCATCAGTATTAACTCATCCATTCATACACATTCACTCACTGATGGTAGAGGCTGCTGAGTAAAGAGTCCATCAGTATTAACTCATCCATTCATACACATTCACACACTGATGGTAGAGGCTGCTGAGTAAAGAGACCATCAGTATTAACTCATCCATTCATACACATTCACACACTGATGGTAGAGGCTGCTGAGTAAAGAGACCATCAGTATTAACTCATCCATTCATACACATTCACACACTGATGGTAGAGGCTGCTGAGTAAAGAGTCCATCAGTATTAACTCATCCATTCATACACATTCACTCACTGATGGTAGAGGCTGCTGAGTAAAGAGACCATCAGTATTAACTCATCCATTCATACACATTCACTCACTGATGGTAGAGACTGCTGAGTAAAGAGTCCATCAGTATTAACTCATGCATTCATACACATTCACTCACTGATGGTAGAGGCTGCTGAGTAAAGAGTCCATCAGTATTAACTCATCCATTCATACACATTCACTCACTGATGGTAGAGGCTGCTGAGTAAAGAGACCATCAGTATTAACTCATCCATTCATACACATTCACTCACTGATGGTAGAGGCTGCTGAGTAAAGAGACCATCAGTATTAACTCATCCATTCATACACATTCACTCACTGATGGTAGAGGCTGCTGAGTAAAGAGACCATCAGTATTAACTCATCCATTCATACACATTCACTCACTGATGGTAGAGGCTGCTGAGTAAAGAGACCATCAGTATTAACTCATCCATTCATACACATTCACTCACTGATGGTAGAGGCTGCTGAGTAAAGAGACCATCAGTATTAACTCATCCATTCATACACATTCACTCACTGATGGTAGAGGCTGCTGAGTAAAGAGTCCATCAGTATTAACTCATCCATTCATACACATTCACACACTGATGGTAGAGGCTGCTGAGTAAAGAGACCATCAGTATTAACTCATCCATTCATACACATTCACTCACTGATGGTAGAGGCTGCTGAGTAAAGAGTCCATCAGTATTAACTCATCCATTCATACACATTCACTCACTGATGGTAGAGGCTGCTGAGTAAAGAGACCATCAGTATTAACTCATCCATTCATACACATTCACTCACTGATGGTAGAGGCTGCTGAGTAAAGAGACCATCAGTATTAACTCATCCATTCATACACATTCACTCACTGATGGTAGAGACTGCTGAGTAAAGAGTCCATCAGTATTAACTCATCCATTCATACACATTCACTCACTGATGGTAGAGGCTGCTGAGTAAAGAGTCCATCAGTATTAACTCATCCATTCATACACATTCACACACTGATGGTAGAGGCTGCTGAGTAAAGAGACCATCAGTATTAACTCATCCATTCATACACATTCACACACTGATGGTAGAGGCTGCTGAGTAAAGAGTCCATCAGTATTAACTCATCCATTCATACACATTCACTCACTGATGGTAGAGACTGCTGAGTAAAGAGTCCATCAGTATTAACTCATCCATTCATACACATTCACTCACTGATGGTAGAGGCTGCTGAGTAAAGAGTCCATCAGTATTAACTCATCCATTCATACACATTCACTCACTGATGGTAGAGGCTGCTGAGTAAAGAGTCCATCAGTATTAACTCATCCATTCATACACATTCACACACTGATGGTAGAGGCTGCTGAGTAAAGAGACCATCAGTATTAACTCATCCATTCATACACATTCACACACTGATGGTAGAGGCTGCTGAGTAAAGAGTCCATCAGTATTAACTCATCCATTCATACACATTCACTCACTGATGGTAGAGACTGCTGAGTAAAGAGTCCATCAGTATTAACTCATCCATTCATACACATTCACTCACTGATGGTAGAGGCTGCTGAGTAAAGAGTCCATCAGTATTAACTCATCCATTCATACACATTCACACACTGATGGTAGAGACTGCTGAGTAAAGAGTCCGTCAGTATTCATACGCCACCAAAGCAGCAGGATTTTCTGTACATGGGCACCACAAGGCTTACAGCTGGTGTTCTTTTTATTTCTTTCGTCCTTGCTGCTCAAACAACCCGAGTATGTTGCTTCATATTCTGATACCGGTAACCTTCATCTGGATATCAGCACACAGAGGAATAGAGGGAAATGAACACGTAGATAAACTAAGAAAACAGGATACTATTATAGACTGACTACTTAGTGAATCTGAAACTAAAAGAGCAACTTAATGAAAGAATGTCAGCATGGTTTGGCTACAGAGCGAGCAGGTAGACACATCTTTATAATGTTCAAATGTTTTCTGTATGCACTGCTCTTTGGTGGGAATTGTCTGTTGGACAGAGGCGATGCTGTGAAAAACATTTCCCCATGGGGACAATAAAGTGTAAAGAAAGCGGAAACAGTGAAAGCAGCACAAAGATGGAACACATCACAACAAGACTCGATACAACACTACATCAAACACACAGGATCAGATCAACACTGTCAGTCAGAGGAATCAGTAGAACATGACATTTCAGAAATAATCCAGAGACGGGGACTACAGTCTGGCATATTTACATGTTGCTGTTCATTAATGTGGACTGTCCTCATTTTAAAATAAGAAATAATTCAATAGAAAATGAGAGGAGGACATCTGGAAGTGTGAAGACGGGGAACTCATAAAACAAATGTAGCAGTCCTGTTTGTGATGTACTCATAGGATAGAAAGTGTAACTCACACTCCGACACAGTAGGTGGCGGTAAAGCTCCCGAAGGGTAGGGTTAGTGCCACCCGCGGAAAACGGAGAAGTTTACCGGAAGTAGATTTTTTATTTTTTTTGTTAAAGACTCCGAGCGCGTTTAGCATGTCTGACCGACAAATACAAGTGCTGGATGTGATTTTAACACCGGAAACCAAGCTGCACCGAGCAGGTTGGTTTGCTTGAGTTTCCTGTAAATGTAGCAGGGAGCTGAGCCTTTAGCTAACGTTAGCATCCACACACAGCACAGTGTTAGCCGCAGCTAGCTCCTGATCACACATCTGTTTGTTTTCTGGACTTTAAAACTCTTCACGGACTCTTCTCTGCGGTTATAATGTGTCTCCTGAAGCTTCATTATTACTGACAATCAGCGGTGATAACACATGAACTGTTAAACTCGTGCTACCTGTATGTAATAAGAGTCTTTAGCATCCTGTTGTTTCTACTCCTCTACATCTCAGAGGGAAATATTGAGTCACCTGAAGAAGAAGAAGAATATCTTCACCACGTACAGACCTCTTCTAGGTTTCTAACACGTCTACATGATCACAGGTACTTTCAGTGATTCATTCAGAGACTAATATGAGGTCCCTCCCCTTTTTGCTAACAACAAAAGTTCAGGTTACAAAGCCAGTGTTCAGTTTGAATGAACACATATCATCTCTGGTAGTCTGGATCGATTTGAGATTAAGGTTTTGATTTTACAGCTCACAGCTTTTACGTACCAAAATGCAGAGATCTGATTTTCTATATAAATAAAAAAAAACATTGATTGATTGATGGAACCTTAAAAACATAATAATATTGGATGTCACCATTCCTAGCATGTTTAGTCATCTTAAAGGATCAATCAGTGAGATGTGTAGTGAGTGAAATGATAAAGTGAGCTTACTCTATGATCAGACATTAAGGAAACATGCTATGTTGAAGTGCTGGCTTCTCTGACAACAATGCAGCAGCCAGTATGTCCTCCTTCTAACTTTAGATTCTGGTCCTGAATGGTCTGGATTTGTTTGGACCAGAGAAGGTAGGCGGTTTTAAGGCACCCCCACACGGCCGTTTTGGACGCCCCTCGGTTTGCCAGATATGAGAGCAGTTATCAGGTCAAACCAACAGGTGTTGCAGCGATGGAAGCGGGCAAGAGAACTGGTTCAGATAGAAGTGATTGTACCCGACCTAAAAAGCCTCTGCATGTTTCTAATAAGCTGCACGAGCAGAAACGTGCTCAAACTAGGATCAATATTGGAGATGCTTTTGAAAAATGGAGAGAGGTTAGAACACAGAAAGGTTTACAGACCGATGCAGAGCTGGATAAACACTGAAGCTTCAGAGTCCACCACATGGTGACCTGCGTGAGCATCCACTCTAGAGAGGAGGAGGGGGGGAGACAGCTCTCTGCAAGGTTTAGAATTTAGACTGCAGTACCCATTTTAAACACTAGGTGTCAGAGTTACATGTTGTTACTTTAAGTTAATAAGTGTAGTTGACAGGAGCCATGCACAACACAACAGGTTGGCGAGAGTTAGCTACGAAGCTTATTTACATCTGAGCTCCCTGGGCAGGGAGATCTGAAAGACAAACATTACAACACTGGTTTCCAACCGGGGGTCTGGGACCCTCTGAGGGGTGAACAATTAAGACCACACATACAGTATATCACATCAAAAAGGACATTACATTCTCTGCATCACACACGTCTGAAAGCAAACAAACTGTCAAGGGTCAATAAAGTTTTGTTTTCACATAAACTCATGGCTGTCTTCTTTGTGTCTTTCTGTCTTTAGTGTTTCCTGCAGACGTCCAGCAGCTGTCGGTGGCTGAAGAAGATCCTCATGAGCAGCAGGAGGGGAGCTCCAGTCTGGACCAGGAGGACTCTGAGTCTCTGCACATTAAAGAGGAACAGGAGGAACTGTGGAGCAGTCAGGAGGGACTGGAGGAGACTGATATCAAGTTTCCATTCACTATTGTTACTGTGAAGAGTGAAGATGATGAAGAGGAACCTCAGTCCTCACAGCTTCATCACAGACACACTGAAGAGATGGAAACTGGAGCTGATGGAGAGGACTGTGGAGGAGCAGAACTCAGAGACTCAGATCCAAAGAGAGGTTTATATCCAGAGATTGAGGTCCAGATTGAAAACTCTTCTGACCCTGAGACTGAAGATGGTGATGATTGGAAAGAGACCAGAGAACATACATCTGGTTTAAAGTCTGTGCTAACAATTAAAGAAATGAGACAGAAGACTGATGGGAAATCAAACAGCTGCTCTGACTGTGGTAAAACATTTGAAAGGAAAGGTAATCTAGCTGACCACATGAGAATACACAGTGGAGAGAAACCCTTCAGTTGCTCTGAGTGCAGTAAAAGATTTGCCCGAAAAGCGAATATGACCAAACACATGAGAATTCACTCAGGAGAGAAACCATTCAGCTGCTCTGAGTGTGGTAAAGGATTTAACGATAAAACAAATATGACCAGACACAAGATAATTCATACAGGAGAAAAACTCTTTAACTGCAGTGTTTGTGATCAAAGATTCTCTTGGTGCACTCAGTTAAAAAGACACAAGTGTTTTGGCTGTCCTGCTTCAGAGCCTCATGAGAACCAAACTGAGCTTAACAGAGAGGCAGAAACAGGAGCTGATGAAGAGGAAGAACTGAACTCCGATCCAGAGAGACATTTACAACCAGAGACTGAGGTCAAGAATGAAGACTTCTCTGAGCATGAGACTGATGACAGTGATACTTTAAAGGAGACCAGAGAACATCAGTCAGGTGTAAACTCTGTGGCAAACATCAACGATAGGAGAAAAACGTTGAATAAGAAATCCCACAGCTGCTCTGAGTGTGGTAAAATGTTCAAAAATAAAGGGCATCTTAATGATCACATTAGAATACACAGAGGAGAGAAACCGTTCAGTTGCTCTGAGTGCAGTAAACGATTTAGCCGTAAGGCAGACATGACCAGACACATGAGAATTCATACAGGAGAGAAACCCTTTAGCTGCTCTGAATGTGGTAAAACATTTCAACAAAAGTCTCATCTGACACTCCACATGGCTCATCACAGAGGGGAGAAACCCTTCAGCTGCACTGTTTGTGACAAGAGATTCATTTGGACCTTTCAGTTAAAAAGACACAAGTGTGTTGGTGGTAATTCCTCAGAGCCTAATGAAAACCTAACTGAGGATAAAAGAGTTGAAGAAACAGGAGCTTATGGAGAGGAAGAGGAAGCACTAGAGGGAGCCAGGAACTCTGACCCAGAGAGACATGTACATCCAGAGATCGAGGTCAAGATTGAAGACTCTTCTGAACCTGAGACTGAAGACTTTCATGATGATTGGAAGGAGACCAGAGAACATCAGTCAGGTTTAAACTTTGTGGAAAACATAGAAGATAAGATAATAAAGATACATAGCTGCTCTGAGTGTGGAAAAACATACAAGAAGAAACGGTGTTTGATCAAACACATTAAAAATCACTTTGAACAGAAACGCTTCAGCTGCTCTGAGTGTGGAAATAGATTTACATGTAAAAAATCTCTGACCAGACACATGATAATACATTCAGATGAGAAACCGTTCAGTTGCTCTGTGTGCGGTAAAAGATTTAACAATAAAGCCAACATGACCAGACACAATAGGATTCACACAGGAGAGAAACCCTTTGGCTGCTCTGAATGTGATAAAACCTTTCAACTAAAGTATCATCTGACACTCCACATGGCTCATCACAGAGGGGAGAAACCCTTCAGCTGCAGCGTTTGTGACCAAAGATTCTCTTGGCCTTTCCAGTTACAGAGACACATGCGTGTTGGCTGTCATGCTTCAGAGCCTCATGAAGACCAAACTGAGCTAAACAGAGAGGCAGAAACAGGAGCTGATGGAGAGGACTGTGGAGGATCAGAACAAGCCAGGAACTCAGATCCAGAGAGACATGTACAACCACAGACTGAAGTCAAGACTGAAGAAGACTCTTCTGGACCTGAAACTCAAGACGGTGATGATTGGAGGGAAACCAGAGAACATCATCTAAAATCTGAAGACTTTTATGAGCTGTAATTCTGTTGAGAAACTACTCTGCTGCTCTGTTTGTAGTTACACATTCAGCTGGAGTTACCTTCACAAGGGAGGGACACAGAAACTCCCACAGGAGAGGAAACTTTACTGTTGGAAGAATGAAACAAGCATTGTTGTGAGAAAAAAGATAAGATTTGTAAAACACTCTCTTACACCGTTAGTGTTAAAAGTGATTTATTTTGTCTTTTAGATGTCCGGACATTTGGATAATTCTTTGAATTAAATGTGTTAGTTTATATGGATTCATTTCTCAACGTTTAATAATTAGTCAGATGTCATTTCTCTGTGCTGATAACATGGAACAATAAACATGAATGTAATGTGACTCTGTCTAGCTGGTGTTTATTTATTGATCCAAACATTAACCTCCTCCTGGTGCTGTGGGCTTCATGACAATCATCGAAGAGAAGACTTTGATTAACTGGACTTAAGCTGTGAAGCAGCAGCAGAGGAGAGTCCAGATGCGGATGCAGATCAAAGTCATGTTTTTGATGAAGAGGAAGACTTCTGTATCTTCTGTTGTCATAAAGGCCATGAAAAAAATATATGGAGGAATTTTGTGTCAGCTTTACTTCAGGTTGGAAGAGGAAGGCTCTGACTGTGGTGTGTGCATAGCAGTTCGGAGTACACGGCCTACTTGGAGTCTGGGTGCAGTCCTGGAGGACCCTTGTGTTCTACTAGGGTACTTTAACGCCCATGTGGGCAATGGTGGAGACACCTGTAGGGGGGTGATTGGAAGAATCAACCTCCCCGATCAGAACCCGAGTTTTGCTTTGTTGGACTTGTGTGCTAGTTACTGATTGGCCATAATAAACACCTTGCTCAAACAGGGAGGTTCATAAGTGTAGAACAACCCAGGCCAAAGATCCACGATCGACTCTCTGGTTGTATCTGCAGCAGTGTGTCTTGGACACTCAGATGAAGAGAGGAGCAGAGCTGTCAACTGATCACCGCCTTGTGGTGAGTTGGATCAGATGGCGTGGAAGGCTACGGGATAGACCAAATGAGAAGGGCGTGGGAACTTGGAACATCTTCAACTCCCACCACTGGAAGAATTTCTTGTACATCCCAGGGAGGTTCAGGAAATGGAGTCCAAGTGGTCCATGTTCAAATCCTCCATTGTGGAAGCTGCTGCTGGGAGTTGCGGCCAGAGACCATAACTGCCTTTTGTGGCAGCTGCAGCGGTATAGGAACCCATCAGGCTGAAGAAGGATGCCTTTGGTCTTGGTTAGCCCAGGGGTCTCATAGGTACTGTGTGGCTTATAGTGCTGTGGCCTCTGTGGTTGTGAACACAAAAACCTGGGTGGGAGGATTTCAGGGAGGCAATGAAGAAGGACTTTTGATTGGCTTCAAGGAAGTTCTGGCAAACTGTCAGACAGCTCAGTAGGGGGAAGCAGTGCTTGGCCAGGGCTGTTATCGGCAGGGGTGGAAAACTGCTGACCTGGACTGGGAATATTGATTGGCGGTGGAAGTAACCCTCGAGGAACTCCTGAACCCAGAGCTCGAAGGCAGAGTTCGAAGGTCCAGAGGAAGACTCCCCTATATCCCTGCCAGAGGTCACTGAGCTAGTCAACAAGCTCCTCAGTGGCAAGTTGCCAGTTGTGGAGCTTATTAGAAACATGCAGAGGCTTTTTAGGTCGGGTACAATCACTTCTATCTGAACCAGTTCTCTTGCCCGCTTCCATCGCTGCAACACCTGTTGGTTTGACCTGATAACTGCTCTCATATCTGGCAAACCGAGGGGCGTCCAAAACGGCCGTGTGGGGGTGCCTTAAAACCGCCTACCTTCTCTGGTCCAAACAAATCCAGACCATTCAGGACCAGAATCTAAAGTTAGAAGGAGGACATACTGGCTGCTGCATTGTTGTCAGAGAAGCCAGCACTTCAACATAGCATGTTTCCTTAATGTCTGATCATAGAGGAAGCTCACTCTATCATTTCAGTCTCTTTAGATCTCACATCTTGCTCTGTTAATGTTAAGAATCTAAAAGGCTCTATAATAAAACATTTATACTATTGTCATTATTTGTTTCCGTATCCAAACTTCTGATTGTACCTCGACAGCATTTTATGAGTTAGGACAAACATAACTCTACTTACATTACTTACTTACTCTACTTACCAAAACAGTACACCGGAAGTATTGTTGTATTTCCGGTCTTCTATGGCTCTTGTCACCTCCGCGGAGCACAGTTAGCATTTGTGCATGAGCCAGCGAGCACAGAAGAATAGTGTTTCGAGGAGTGTTTCCTTCTTTCACCCTCGGATGTGTGAGTCAAATGTCCGGGTTTCAGGATCTAGAAACCAAGCTGCACCGAGCAGGTTGGTTTGCTTGAGTTTCCTGTAAATGTAGCAGGGAGCTGAGCCTTTAGCTAACGTTAGCATCCACACACAGCACAGTGTTAGCCGCAGCTAGCTCCTGATCACACATCTGTTTGTTTTCTGGACTTTAAAACTCTTCACGGACTCTTCTCTGCGGTTATAATGTGTCTCCTGAAGCTTCATTATTACTGACAATCAGCGGTGATAACACATGAACTGTTAAACTCGTGCTACCTGTATGTAATAAGAGTCTTTAGCATCCTGTTGTTTCTACTCCTCTACATCTCAGAGGGAAATATTGAGTCACCTGAAGAAGAAGAAGAATATCTTCACCACGTACAGACCTCTTCTAGGTTTCTAACACGTCTACATGATCACAGGTAGTCTCAGTCTCATGGGGGTCCTGCAGGATTTGGCTTAAAGCGATCATAGCCTGTGAACGAAAACGATGACGTCATGATTTGATATTTGCATACTAGTGGACTTATGTGGTTTCTGTGCACTCTGGACGCCTTACCAACATTCAAAACAACACACGTCTTAATCACTGAACATAATATGAACTTGTGTCATCAGTGTGTGAATGTGAGCTGCGGTGCAAACAACCCTTCGAGCTGTCAGGAGAGAAGAACAGCTTCATACAGTCTTTATTCCACGAGGTGATGCACACCTTCTACCATGAACATTAACCATTAACGTGGACGATACGTTCAGTGGATTCAAGCTACAACACATCCGCTGTAGTATTACAAAGGGGTTTCCTGTGAGCCTTTTTGTGTGGTGGTAAACGTGGAGGGTTGTGCTCCAACATGTTAAAGTGACAGCTTTCAGCTCTCCTGTCAGCCAATCAGCTCCTGAACTCTCAGTAATGTTTCACAGCCTTCACACTGCGGCCGTTACAATAACAAGAAAACAAGCAGCTCATCCTGGAGTGTGTGTGTGTGTGTGTTTGTGTCTGTGTGTGCGTGTGTCTGTGTGTGTGTGTGTGTGTTTGTGTGTGTGTGTGTGTGTGTGTGTGTGTGTGTGTGTGTGTGTGTGTGTGTCTGTGTGTGTGCGTGCGTGTGTGTGTGTGTGTGTGTGTGTGTGCGTGTGTGTGTCTGTGTTTGTGTGCAAAGAGGGGCTACATAGACGGGCTAACTTAATAATAGACGCGCTTCGATTAATGGAGATCTCTATGAACATGAAGTTAGTGATGACCAATCAATGACGAGCTCAGAAGTCCAATATGAAAGCAACACTCAGGTTCAGATCAGGAAGCAGAACTACAGAGTCTCTAGTCCAGTGGTTCTCAAACTTTTAATCTGCGTACCACCTCTGAAAATATCTGGCTCTCCAAGTACCACCATTATGGTAGACGTTAGAATACAGTGTAGGCCTACTAAGGGCTAGAACTGGAACTCAAACTCCACACAACTCTGACATTTACCCAAATCAAGAAAAGTGCAGAACAATAAAAATGACCACTTTATACCAGCAACCTGTTTGAAATAGTCTCCAGTGTTTCCCACACATAGACGATACCTGGGCAAGCCGCCCAAGTACATTTATGACCGACCTGTTCTTATTTAATTTTTCATTTAATCATAAAATTGCTGCATGAGAGAGAGAGAGAGCGCGTAGAGAGTGCAGGCGCGCGCTCCGTGCAACCAGAGCCTCTATTACAAGGCTCTGCATTCAACATAGCCAAACTCCCTTTAAAAAAAATTCCCTCTCGACTCCTGCGCAGAGATAAGACGCAGCAGAAGAGAGCAGAATCACATCAGCTTCAGAGAGAGAGAGAGAAGGAGCGAGCGATTAGGTCCACTGTCCGTACACTCTTGTTAATGCATCAAAACTGAAGCTTCTCATGCTTCGTCTTCAAAATGTTCATGTACAGCTGCTCGCTGCTGATGCTGAAATCCTAAATAACGGAATATCGAGTGGAACGCGAGGCGTACTCCTGGTGTTTATGTCTGTGCGCGTGCGTGGATAAACTGAGAAGATGAAAGTTAATTTAGAGGGGAAAACACATTTGATATAAATACAAACCTAATAGAGACAAGACAGATACGATAAGAGTATGACGGGGAAAAAAAAGTGTTTTATGCTGAACGGGTTTTTTTTTAATATTGTGATGATTCCCTTGTGTACCACCAACAGGAGCCCTACATAGTTTGAGAACCACTGCTCTAGGCGGTACCCCTTCCATGACCCAACCCAGAGACTCAAAGAAGAAACTCTCAACTGTTGTTGAGTGCATATTTACACAGAACAGTCAGAGCCTTCCTCTCTGCAAACTGAAGTCACAGGGAGATGACCCTCTCTTTCAGGAGGGGAAATTCCAACACATCCCCACTCAGCCAGGGGCCAGTGAGTATCCCCCATCCCCAGCCCCTCTCATGGTGTTTGATTACAGAACCAGTGCTGTGCGTTTAGGTGAACCCAATTATAAATAGCTGGTAGCGGTCTACCTTCTGCACAAACTCCTATTCCTTTCCCGCCACAGAGGTGACATTTAATGTCATAAGAACCACGCCCCCGCCCCCTGCCTTCACCTGCCCCCTGGCTTATTATGCACCCAACCCCAATTCCTTTCCCTGCTGGTGGTGGGCCTACAGGGCCGCAGCTTCATGGTGCCCGACAACCAGATGTGCACCAGACGCTCACCATTTGAAGCCATTCTCCCAAGACCCCCCCCCCCCCCCTCGGATCTGACTCTTTTACCCTTTGCGCCGTCCCTCTCCTGGGACGATTTTGCCTTGGGAGACCCTACCAGTGACTAGCTAGAGCCCCCAACAACACAGTCCCTAGGTTTACAGGGACTCACAAACCCCACTACGTTGAGGTGTCCATTCTTGAAGGGGACATATTAACTAAAAGAATGATAACAAACACACAGGGTGATTTATTGAAAGATCTGTAGATGAACTGTGTAAAGAAATACTGGTTTACTTACTCCTTTTTTGTGTCTTTCTGTCTTTAGTGTTTCCTGCAGACGTCCAGCAGCTGTCGGTGGGTGAAGAAGATCCTCATGAGCAGCAGGAGGGGAGCTCCAGTCTGGACCAGGAGGTCTCTGAGCCTCTGCACATTAAAGAGGAACAGGAGGAACTGTGGAGCAGTCAGGAGGGACTGGAGGAGACTGATATCATCAAGTTCCCACTCTCTCCTGTTCCTGTGAAGAGTGAAGATGATGAAGAGGAACCTCAGTCCTCACAGCTTCATCAAAGACAAACTGAACAGATGGAAACAGAAGCTGATGGAGAGGACTGTGGAGGAGCAGAACCAGAGAGAGACTCAGATCCAGAGAGACATTTACAACCAGAAGTTGAGGTCCAGATTGAAAACTCTTCTGACGCTGAGACTGAAGATGGTGATGATTGGAAAGAGACCAGAGAACATACATCTGGTTTTAAGTCTGTGCTAACAATTAAAGAAATGAGACAGAAGACTGATGGGAAATCAAACAGCTGCTCTGACTGTGGTAAAACATTTGAAAGGAAAGGTCAACTGAAAGAACACATTGGAATTCACAGTGGAGAGAAACTACTCAGTTGCTCTGAATGCAGTAAAAGATTTAGCCGTAAAGCGAATATGACCAGACACATGAGAATTCACTCAGGAGAGAAACCATTCAGCTGCTCTGAGTGTGGTAAAGGATTTAATGATAAAACAAATTTGACCAGACACAAGATAATTCATACAGGAGAAAAACTCTTTAACTGCAGTGTTTGTGATCAAAGATTCTCTTGGTGCACTCAGTTAAAAAGACACAAGTGTTTTGGCTGTCCTGCTTCAGAGCCTCATGAGAACCAAACTGAGCTAAACAGAGAGGCAGAAACAGGAGCTGATGAAGAGGAAGAACTGAACTCCGATCCAGAGAGACATTTACAACCAGAGACTGAGGTCAAGAATGAAGACTTCTCTGAGCATGAGACTGATGACAGTGATAATTGGAAGGAGACCAGAGAACATCAGTCAGGTGTAAACTCTGTGGCAAACATCAACGATAGGAGAAAAACGTTGAATAAGAAATCCCACAGCTGCTCTGAGTGTGGTAAAATGTTCAAAAATAAAGGGCATCTGAATGAACACATGAGAATACACAGAGGAGAGAAACTACTTAGTTGCTCTGAGTGCAGTAAACGATTTAGCCGTAAGGCAGACATGACCAGACACATGAGAATTCACACGGGAGAGAAACCCTTTAGCTGCTCTGAATGTGGTAAAACATTTCAACAAAAGTCTCATCTGAAAGTTCACATGGCACGTCACAGAGGGGAGAAACCCTTCAGCTGCACTGTTTGTGACAAGAGATTCATTTGGACCTTTCAGTTAAAAAGACACAAGTGTGTTGGTGGTAATTCCTCAGAGCCTAATGAAAACCTAACTGAGGATAAAAGAGTTGAAGAAACAGGAGCTGATGGAGAGGAAGAGGAAGCACTAGAGGGAGCCAGGAACTCTGACCCAGAGAGACATGTACATCCAGAGATCGAGGTCAAGACTGAAGACTCTTCTGAACCTGAGAATGAAAACTTTCATTATGATTGGAAGGGGACCAGAGAACATCAGTCAGGTTTAAACTTTGTAGAAAACATAAAAGACAATACAACAGAAAGTGATATAACATCACTCTGCTGCTCTAAGTGTGGTAAAACATTCAAAAAGAAAAGGTATTTGACCACACACATGAAATATCACACTGAACAGAAACGCTTCTGCTGCTCTGAGTGTGGTAAAAGGTTTTCTCGAAAAGGATCTCTGACCAGACATATGATACTTCACTCAGGAGAGAAACCATTCAGTTGCTCCGTGTGTAGTAAAAGATTTAATCAAAAGGAGTGTCTAACAATTCACATGGCTCATCACAGAGGGGAGAAACCCTTCAGCTGCAGCGTTTGTAACCAAAGATTCTCTTGGCCTTTCCAGTTACAGAGACACATGCGTGTTGGCTGTCATGCTTCAGAGCCTCATGAGAACCAAACTGAGCTAAACAGAGAGGCAGAAACAGGAGCTGATGGAGAGGACTGTGAAGGACCAGAACAAGCCAGGAACTCTGATCCAGAGAGACATGTACAACCACAGACTGAAGTCAAGACTGAAGGTTTGAACTCTGTGGACAGAATTAAAGATAAGGGACCAAAGATAGATGAGAAATCAATTAGCTGCTCTCAGTGTGATCAAACATTTAAAACAAAAGCTAGCGTAACCCGACACATGAGAATTCACACCTCAGAAAAAACGTTCAGTTGTTCTGAGTGTGATGAAAAATTTGTCTATAAGAAAAGTCTGACCAGACACATGATAAGTCACAGAGGAGAGAAACCAGTCAGTTGCTCTGAGTGTGGTAAAAGATTTAGCCGACGATCTTATCTTGCATCTCACATGGGATACCATAATGAACTCCTCAGCTGCTCTGAGTGTGGTAGAAGATTTAACTGTAAAGGGGGTCTAACGGCACACATGATGACTCACAGAGGAGAGAAATCGTTGAGTTGTTCTGTCTGCGGCAAAAGATTTAGCAGTAGAGCAAATATGACCAGACACAAGAGAATTCATACTGGAGAGAAACCCTTTAGCTGCTCTATGTGTGTTAAAACATTTAAACAAAAGTCTCATCTGAAAGTTCACCTGGCACGTCACAGAGGTAGGAAACCCTTCAGTTGCAGTGTTTGTGACAAGAGATTCATGTGGACCTTCCAGTTAAAAAGACACAAGTGTGTTAGTGGTCAGGCTTCAGAACCTCATGAGAACCAAACTGAGCTAAACAGAGAGGCAGAAACAGGAACTGATGGAGAGGACTGTGGAGGATCAGAACAAGCCAGGAACTCAGATCCAGAGAGACATGTACATCCAGAGATTGAGGTAAAGATTGAAGAGTCCTCTGAACCTGAGACTGAAAACTGTCATGATGATTGGAAGGAGACCAGAGAGCATGAGTCAGGTATTCACACTGTGGACAACATAGAAGATAAGATTACAAAGACACATAGCTGCTCTCAGTGTGGCAAAACATTCAAAAAGAAACATAATTTAACCACACACATGAAAAATCACATGGAACAGAAACGCTTCAGCTGCTCTGAGTGTGGTAACGGATTCACATGTAAAAGATCTCTGACCAGACACATGATAATACATTCAGATGAGAAACCGTTCAGTTGCTCCGAGTGCAACAAAACATTTAATCAAAAGCATAGCCTTACACTCCACATGGCTCATCACAGAGGGGAGAAACCCTTTAACTGCAGAATATGTGACCAAAGATTCTCTTGGCCTTTCCAGTTACAGAGACACATGCGTGTTGGCTGTCATGCTTCAGAGCCTCATGAAGACCAAACTGAGCTAAACAGAGAGGCAGAAACAGGAGCTGATGGAGAGGACTGTGGAGGATCAGAACAAGCCAGGAACTCAGATCCAGAGAGACATGTACAACCACAGACTGAAGTCAAGACTGAAGAAGACTCTTCTGGACCTGAGGGTGATGATTGGAGGGAGACTAGAGAATATCAGTTAGTTGTAAAATCTGAAGACTTTTATGAGATGTAATTCTGTTGAGAAACTACTCTGCTGCTCTTGTTGTAGTTAAACATTCAGCTGGAGTTACATTCACAAGGGACACAAGAACTCCCACTGGAGAGGAAGCCTTCAACAGTCAATCTTACTGTTGAAGAATTAAAAAGTGTCCAGATGGTGTTTGATGAAATCTCTGTGGACGTAAGAACATCTCTGTTAGATTCAGAGTCTCCAGTCCAGGAGGTGATTACATTGTACTGATGTAATCTTATACCCAGTCACACTCAGGGTCACAGGCTCTCCAGGGTTCAGAGTTACCTCTGCTCTAACTTACTGTAGCTCACTCTTTGGGCCTGACAGCAGTCACAGCTGCACTGACAGGGTTGGCTGTTACCATGACAACCAAGGTCCCTTTGTTAAACTTCTATGATATCTGGGAGGAGTGTCTGTAAGTCTGAGCCAGCCTGTGGGCTGTGACTCGACACAGAGAAGACCAAACTGTGAACCTGAACTAACAGTAAGACTTTGTTGTCACGAGTCGTTCAAAGTTATTAACAGACCCAACAGAATTATAAGTAGGCCTACGTATTTATTTGACTAAGAGCAAAGTTATCTCTTATTCTGAATATGCAAAGGTGGATAAATGTTACAAACAGAGATTCGTCCAAAACGGCCCTGGAACAGAACCAGACTCATGTAGAACAGACAGAAACCTGGAACAGAACCAGACTCATGATGAACAGACAGAAACCTGGAACAGAACCAGACTCATGTTGAACATACAGAAACCTGGAACAGAACCAGACTCATGTTGAACAGACAGAAACCTGGAACAGAACCAGACTCATGTTGAACATACAGAAACCTGGAGCAGAACCAGACTCATGTAGAACAGACAGAAACCTGGATCAGAACCAGACTCATGTAGAACAGACAGAAACCTGGAGCAGAACCAGACTCATGATGAACAGACAGAAACCTGGAACAGAACCAGACTCATGTAGAACAGACAGAAACCTGGAACAGAACCAGACTCATGATGAACAGACAGAAACCTGGAGCAGAACCAGACTCATGTTGAACAGACAGAAACCTGGAACAGAACCAGACTCATGTAGAACAGACAGAAACCTGGAGCAGAACCAGACTCATGTAGAACAGACAGAAACCTGGATCAGAACCAGACTCATGTAGAACAGACAGAAACCTGGAGCAGAACCAGACTCATGATGAACAGACAGAAACCTGGAACAGAACCAGACTCATGTAGAACAGACAGAAACCTGGAACAGAACCAGACTCATGATGAACAGACAGAAACCTGGAGCAGAACCAGACTCATGTTGAACAGACAGAAACCTGGAACAGAACCAAACTCATGTTGAACAGACAGAAACCTGGAACAGAACCAGACTCATGTTGAACAGACAGAAACCTGGAACAGAACCAGACTCATGTAGAACAGACAGAAACCTGGAACAGAACCAGACTCATGATGAACAGACAGAAACCTGGAACAGAACCAGACTCATGTTGAACAGACAGAAACCTGGAACAGAACCAGACTCATGTAGAACAGACAGAAACCTGGATCAGAACCAGACTCATGTTGAACAGGCAGAAACCTGGAACAGAACCAGACTCATGTTGAACAGACAGAAACCTGGAACAGAACCAGACTCATGTTGAACAGACAGAAACCTGGAACAGAACCAGACTCATGATGAACAGACAGAAACCTGGAGCAGAACCAGACTCATGATGAACAGACAGAAACCTGGAGCAGAACCAGACTCATGATGAACAGACAGAAACCTGGAGCAGAACCAGACTCATGATGAACAGACAGAAACCTGGAACAGAACCAGACTCATGTAGAACAGACAGAAACCTGGAACAGAACCAGACTCATGTTGAACATACAGAAACCTGGAGCAGAACCAGACTCATGTTGAACAGACAGAAACCTGGAGCAGAACCAGACTCATGTTGACAGACTTTGACTGCATTGTGCTGATGAACTGAGATTCCAAGTTGTATAATGATATAATGGTGACATCTTGTGGTCTGAAAGTGACATTGCACAAACTTAGAGTCAGAATAATAAAGCAGCAGGAAGAGTTCAGACATGTGGGACCTGGATTCTTGATGCTGTCCTCTGATATATCTGGGCATAAGTTCTCATTTCATGCATGCAGAGAAACTGACAGACAAGGACAACACACTGTTTGACCTTCCAAATGTTTAACCACACCCTTAGTACATTTTAAATTTAAAAGACTTTAAAGGTCACATCTTCTCCTCCTCTTCAGTGTAAATAAGTCTCAGAGCTCCTCTAAACATGTGTGTGAAGTGTCTTGTTCTAAATACACTCTGATCCTGTATTTGATCATGCCTATAAACCCCTCTATTTCAGCCCTGCTCAGAACAGGCTGTTTCTGTGTCTGTAGCTTTAAATGTAAATGAGCTGTGTCTGACCACGCCCCTCTCTGGAAGGGCTTGGGTGGCTCGGGCTTTCTCGCTCCATGTCCTATTGTTTACGGTGAGAAGGCAGACTCAGAGGGCAGAACAAACACCTAGCTGTGGGAGTGTCACCCACCTGGGGGAGGGGTTACTGCCCTTTGTGATGTCATGAAGGGAAAATCTCCAAACGGCCTGTTTGAGCACACATTTTCTGAAAAGTGGAGCAGGCAAAAGACGGAGAGGATGGACTTTTCTCATCATTGGGGGGTTTGTAGACAGACTAGAGACACATGTTAGAGTTAGAGGAACATGGTGACATGTATTTTACAGAATATGTGACCTTTCAGTGCGTTTAAAGATCAGCTTCAATGTTTTCCCAGCGTACTTGAATCTTATCAGAACACAAGCCTTTAAGAAGTGAGTTCTTTTCAACGTTCATCTTCATGTTCTATCGAATCAGGATCTGTGTCTGTACAAACAAGTGTTTTTTCACTCTGCACCAAAGTATCCAACATGATCTCCTTTAAGAAGCTGCTTTCATGGCTCACTTTTTTTTCACATTTCTGAGAGTAATTCAATAAAAAACTTTATTTTCATTCACCTCCAATCAGATGCATTTGACGTTTCACAGTTTTCAGCCCTGTTTCTTCAGATGAAGCTGACACACAGTGATCATGTTGTAACTGGATCCATCCAAACCTTATTGTTTGCAGTCGATGACCCAAACACACGACCATGTGCCGATCATAGACTGTAAATATTAAGCTGCAGACTTGTTGCTGACACATGAACGCTGGAAACAGTGAGACTCCTCATGTTCCTGTAAACCTTTTTATAAATGTCAGGGAACAGCAGGGCTTTGGGCTATTTTACAAAACCGGAAAACGTGTGTTCGCCTTCAAATTAAAAGCCCTAATTTGATCATGTTAAAGTACTGACTTGCTGTTTTAATTCCACTGCTAAAACACACTTTGAAGATATTCATATACTTACAAGGGCTGTCATGATACCTGAATTCAAACTTTGATACTATCTAGTAATCTAGTAGCTTTACACTTTAACCCTACGCGTCTTATTGTGAATAACTCTTATCCTTCATCAAATCAAAACTGATGAGTCATCAAAACATTCACCCCCCGTACAGTGTGTGCTGATCGAGACATGAGCTAATCAGACCTGTTTGGTTTTTTGAACCAGGCTGTAAACATGTTAATGTCTGCTGTAAAAACAGGCTTTTTAGAATGGGTGTGTATGTGACTTCCTGTGTTTCTGCAGCCAGCCTCTAGTGGACACTCGAGGAACTGCAGGATTTTACACTTCAGCATCAGCTTCATTTTTCAACACCAGAGGTTGACTCTTGGTAAGTGCTCAAGCGCGTGCTATTTAATTAAAAGTCACACCGCCATCTACTGGTCTGGCATGTGTACTACAGTCTACAGTCGTGTGCACGGTTGATATCGAAATGTTGGCCTTTTTTGAAAACGTAAGCAAAACAATTCAGTTTTCAGAGATCGTTTTTATGTAAACGTGGCCGTAGATTGATTATTGAATTCAGTGATTCCTCACAGGACTTTTTTTGTAAACTTTATTGAAAAAGTAGAAACTAATAATAAGTACAAGACAAACCAAACATAGACAAAGAGAGAGAGAGGAGAGTAAAGACAGTCGGGCAGTAATCAGACTGAGTTTAAAGAAAAACAACAAACAAAGAAAAAGAAGGGAACTTATAAATATGATGACCTTCTAAAGGTGACTCTCTCTGTGTTTAAGCTTTTAAACCGGAAACCTCGGGCGAACTTTTAACAGGCTTTTATTTTAGTACACAAAACAGGAACGGGTACCACTTCCTGTGTGAATGTGACGTCAGTTCATCTCAGGACCGCCTGGATATAAACAGGGAGAGCAGAGAGGAGCCTCACTGGGAGAGCTGCGCGCCTTTCTGAAACTTTCCTCACTCTTAGTTCCCCTCCTGTTTCGTTCCTCTCCCGCTGAGATGTCGACCCCCGGGGGGTCTCCGGCCTGCGACGGGATGTACTCCAAACTGATAGACGACGAAGCCTCTTATGACGAGCTCAACCGCAGGCCAGATGTTGGACACAGCGGTAAGAAGAGAGAGAGAGAGACTTGATGTTTTTAACAACGTCTGCATTCTGTCATCACAGCTGTGCACACTGAGTTTAAACTCTATCATTGTTATCTCCTGTTGATCCAGTCTGATATTGAACCTGTTTCTAAGAGAGCCAGGACGCTTTGCATGTGATCTTTGCAAAACAGTGAGACCCCATGTTTATTTAGAAACAGCACAAAGACAACATGTCAGACTGAAAACCACATGCACATGTTTAATTTGATGCAAGCAACACGTTTGTACGGAGTCCCTGAAGTCCCAAAAAGTAAAAAAAACCGTGTGTGTATAAGTGAATATGTTGTGAGCGGTATATACTTATCTCAAGCCCACAAGATCATTATCAAGATCATTATCCCATTTCCCAGTTGTTGGTCACAAGATGTTTTTTTTTACCTTTAGCGACTTCAGGGGCTCCGTACGTTTCAGAAAAGTCAATATCTTGTTTGCAAAACGTAAAACGTTTTTGGGTCTTAAGGGGGCTCCGTAGAAAACCATAAGAGACTGGACGCTCTTTAAAGGCACAGTCGTCATCTTCAAACCAACCGTCCTGAACCCAAACAAACACGAACACTTTTTAGGTCGGGTACAATCACTTCTATCTGAACCAGTTCTCTTGCCCGCTTCCATCGCTGCAACACCTGTTGGTTTGACCTGATAACTGCTCTCATATCTGGCAAACCGAGGGGCGTTCAGTTTTTGATTTCGTGTTGGAGTCGATCTTCCAGCCGGCTCTCGGCCGCCTTACATCCAAACACAGTAAAGTGTTTTCCTTCACTTCGTTCTGCTTTGTTCGATGATTCTAGTTCAACCAGATTTTCCACTTCTCAGAAAGAGCTCTGAGATGTTTGATTCTGACGAGTCTGAACAGAGCCGAGTGAAGAATATCTTTATAAAGAAAGAGTGAGTCATCAGTTACTGAACACGAAGTATATGGAGCTCATAAAACAGAAGATAAATAAATGAATCTTTCCATAAAGCTTTCTGAATTCCTGTACAGGAGCACAGAGACATTCAACTCACTTCTCGTCTCCGGTCAGAGAGAGGGAGTGAGGGGTTACTTTAGGGCGTTTGTGTTTGTAAGAAGTCAGAGTTGAACTAAAGACGTTTTCAGGAACAGTTCAAGATTTCTGCCGCCATAAAGAAAGTTCTCTCTACATCACAAAACCACCTCGTCGCTCTATATGTCCCTGATTCTGGACTACAGACAAACAGTAAGGTCTTTACCTGCTTTTTGTAAAGTGTCTTGAGATAACACTTGTTATGAATTGGCGCTATACAAATAAAGATTGATTGATTGATAAGAACTCGTCACGATATTTCAATCAGCAGAGATGAGTGAATCAAGACAATTATTTATTACAATAGATATCCCGGAAATGTGATTTGACAGAAAGACTTTTGTGCTTGGACTCCATGGGGGGGTTGATGTGTTCTCCCCCCCCCCCCATGGAGTCCAGACCCTGGTGGTTGTGAAGCCTAAAAAGTTGTATCATCTGCATGAAGACGATGTTAAAGTGTTGACTCGTTAGTACATTTGTATTTTGGTTGGATATATAAAATAGAGTGGATCAAGAATAGATCCCTGTGGCACCCCAGCACTGATGAAGAGGGGTTTTATGCTGTGTGAATCCAGAAACTGTGTTTAATGTTTTTCATCTTTTTATCCATATGAGAAAGAATGAGTAAAGTTTAACGTGTCGAACTTTAACGTAAACGTTCACATTTACAGGGCTCATTGTGACTTTCTTTTTTGAAGTATTAATCAGTATGTGGAAAACTTCTTTTATTATCTGTATTGATACCCTGTCCCCCCTTCGCTACCTCCACGTCACCCAGTCTCCCACGTAAGAGTAACACCCAGACCGAGTGGCCCCGGGTTGTACCGCCTCACCACCATCTGTCTGGCTACGCTCTGTGCCGTCCTGCTGATCTCCATCATAGCAGTCGCTGCACACTGTGAGTACAAACACTGACGCATACTGAAGTCTCTCATGTGCTTTTCTTGCTTTGTGAATTATTTAAGTTCAAATTCCTGAAGAGGAACCCTGTCAAATGTTTCTGACTCCGTGTCAAAATCATGTAATAAAGCACAAGGGGCGGCTGTGGATCAGTGGTAGAGTCAGCCATATCTCAACTGGTAGGTTGGGGGTTCGATCCCCAGCTCCTGCAGCCACATGTCTGATGTGTCCTTGGTCAAGACACTTACCCCAAGTGGCTCCCGCTGCCTCGTCTGCAGAATGTGTATGAATGGATGAGTTAATACTGATGGTCTCTTTACTCAGCAGCCTCTACCATCAGTGAGTGAATGTGTATGAATGGATGAGTTAATACTGATGGACTCTTTACTCAGCAGCCTCTACCATCAGTGAGTGAATGTGTATGAATGGATGAGTTAATACTGATGGACTCTTTACTCAGCAGCCTCTACCATCAGTGAGTGAATGTGTATGAATGGATGAGTTAATACTGATGGACTCTTTACTCAGCAGCCTCTACCATCAGTGAGTGAATGTGTATGAATGGATGAGTTAATACTGATGGTCTCTTTACTCAGCAGCCTCTACCATCCGTGAGTGAATGTGTATGAATGGATGAGTTAATACTGATGGTCTCTTTACTCAGCAGTCTCTACCATCAGGGTGTGAATGTGTATGAATGGATGAGTTAATACTGATGGACTCTTTACTCAGCAGCCTCTACCATCAGTGAGTGAATGTGTATGAATGGATGAGTTAATACTGATGGACTCTTTACTCAGCAGTCTCTACCATCAGGGTGTGAATGTGTATGAATGGATGAGTTAATACTGATGGACTCTTTACTCAGCAGTCTCTACCATCAGGGTGTGAATGTGTATGAATGGATGAGTTAATACTGATGGTCTCTTTACTCAGCAGCCTCTACCATCAGTGAGTGAATGTGTATGAATGGATGAGTTAATACTGATGGACTCTTTACTCAGCAGTCTCTACCATCAGTGAGTGAATGTGTATGAATGGATGAGTTAATACTGATGGACTCTTTACTCAGCAGTCTCTACCATCAGTGTGTGAATGTGTATGAATGGATGAGTTAATACTGATGGTCTCTTTACTCAGCAGCCTCTACCATCAGTGTGTGAATGTGTATGAATGGATGAGTTAATACTGATGGACTCTTTACTCAGCAGCCTCTACCATCAGTGAGTGAATGTGTATGAATGGATGAGTTAATACTGATGGTCTCTTTACTCAGCAGCCTCTACCATCAGTGTGTGAATGTGTATGAATGGATGAGTTAATACTGATGGTCTCTTTACTCAGCAGCCTCTACCATCAGTGTGTGAATGTGTATGAATGGATGAGTTAATACTGATGGACTCTTTACTCAGCAGCCTCTACCATCAGGGTGTGAATGTGTATGAATGGATGAGTTAATACTGATGGTCTCTTTACTCAGCAGTCTCTACCATCAGTGTGTGAATGTGTATGAATGGATGAGTTAATACTGATGGACTCTTTACTCAGCAGTCTCTACCATCAGTGTGTGAATGTGTATGAATGGATGAGTTAATACTGATGGACTCTTTACTCAGCAGCCTCTACCATCAGTGTGTGAATGTGTATGAATGGATGAGTTAATACTGATGGACTCTTTACTCAGCAGCCTCTACCATCAGTGAGTGAATGTGTATGAATGGATGAGTTAATACTGATGGACTCTTTACTCAGCAGCCTCTACCATCAGTGAGTGAATGTGTATGAATGGATGAGTTAATACTGATGGTCTCTTTACTCAGCAGCCTCTACCATCAGTGAGTGAATGTGTATGAATGGATGAGTTAATACTGATGGACTCTTTACTCAGCAGCCTCTACCATCAGTGAGTGAATGTGTAGGTGTGACCTGCGGTGTAAAGCGCTTTGAGTAGTCAGAAGACTTGAAGAGAACGATACAAGCTCAAGTCCATTCACCATTTACAAACTTGGGGAGCAACATGTTTGGTGACGTTTCTGATTAAAGTAGAAACTGTTACTTCAACGTGTTCATGTGCTGTGAAAGGTCGTACTGCGCTTCATGTAGAAGGATAAAGTGAAATGACAGACAGACTCGTTGGATTTACATTATGCTCAGTTGAACATCCTATTCCTAATAGAGCAGCTTCTAAATCATCTTAACATTCATTACTTTTAATATTACCAAATATCTCACCACATTAGAAAGGAGGAAGTTAAATAACACGCCTGCTGCTCATCATCATGCTGAACAAAGTGATTTACAAACAGCACATTTAAGAACGCAGAATGTGCAGATTCAGTAAAAAAAAAAAAGAGGATATAGAGGTTTGTGCTTTGCAACGTTGACACTTCAGGCATGTTATCCAATAGAGTGACAAAGAGGTACACGTTAGGCACGTGTGTACGATTGTTGTGTACGAGCCGCTTCTCCTTTTAAAAAACGGAAGGGATAAAAAGCTTCCAGCTCAACATGAGAAGGGAGAAGAATCTTAAAATGCAGATTCTCAGGTGTTTGTAAAGTGGCGTCTGCCCTGTACAGGTTACAGGAATACACACAAAATATGGCAATATTTTGATATTTTGGGATTTAATGACAGTTTGAGGGTAAATGTTCCAAGGCTCTACCTGTGACTCTTTTCATCGGGTCACTATTAACATTTGTCCTTTAGCTGCTTGTTTGTTAGCATCGTCATTGTGACCGTTAGCTCAGCTGATGTTACCAAAAGATGCGTTTTGTATAAACCTGAACTTTGCTTGTTTATTCCACAGATAAAAACAAATCTCAGGACGGGACTGAGGCCACCGCAGAGGCACAAAAGCAGACGCAGGACTTTAACGTGTCGACCGCCACCATCAGCAAACTGCAGGAGGAGAAACGAGAGCTGCAGAAAGAGAGGGACGAGCTGCAGAAAAAGAGGGACGAGCTGCAGAAAGAGAGGGACGAGCTGCAGAAAGAGAGGGACGAGCTGCAGAAAGAGAGGGACGAGCTGCAGAAAGAGAGGGACGAGCTGCAGAAAGAGAGGGACGAGCTGCAGGCCAAACTGGCTGTTAAGCCGACTGCAAAAGGTGCCTTTGGTTAGAGACATATGTCAGCTTCATCGCCTACACAGTGTGACTTTGACTGTGTATGATGTATATTTTAGATCTTCTTACTGGTTGCCTCTCTCTCTCTCTCTCTCTCTCTCTCTCTCTCTCTCTCTTTTTGTGTGTCATCAGCTCCTGACGTGGTCAAACCAACAACAAAGGCTCCGATCGTCTGCCCGGTGGACTGGCTGCTTTTCAACAACAGCTGTTACTTCATCTCCAGAAACACGAGGACTTGGCCAGAGAGCAAGTCGTACTGTGAGAGCAAAGGAGCCTACCTGGCCATCATCCACACCGCTGAGGAGCAGGTACACAAAGTCCCCTGACTTACATCAATGCTCAGGCTTGTGCTGAATGCAACATTCAGGACACGACATAAAGGTGGTTGTTCCTTTAATTTCTCACACTCATTAAGCAAAGTTAAAGGCTGTACAGAGGCTTCAGACCTCAAAACTGTCCACGCTGTGAGTGTCATGTTCGTAGCTCAGCCGACTAACTGATGAATACTTCTGCATGGAACGTACGCTCTAACTACGCCGTCATGAGCGCTGCGTACTTGTGCATTAGTGTGTCTGTGTCGCTCTGCAACAAACACTAGTTGGCCGTGCGATTTCTATGCTAGTTATATCGCCAGTTTCTTGTTAATGGCGACTGAAAGCCAGCGTGTTGAAGTTGGAGCTGATGAATATCGAGCAGCGGTTTATTTAATGGAAATTCAGGCTACGTTCGAGGCTTCTTCGTTGGGGCGCACAGGGCAGCGAGGACCTACGGCGTAGATTTGACGCAGAAGGGAAAAACAGGTTTGAAACTGAAAATGGACTTTGAGACAGCAGGAGGAATTATTAGGATGAGAGAATAATGATAGAATGATAATGAACCGCCTTTAATTACAGAAGCACAGTGAGGGGCTGTGATTATTGATTATCAACATTTCTTCTTCTGCTGCTTCATGAAAATCAGGCGTTGAGCGGTCTCTTACTGCAAAGTGTGACTCTGTGATGAAAGAGTGGTCGTTTTTAATGAACCCTTTCTTTGTGTGTGTGTGTATGTGTGTGTGTGTGTGTGTGTGTGTGTGTGTGTGTGTGTGTGTATGTGTGTGTGTGTGTGTGTGTGTGTGTGTGTGTCTGTGTGTGTCTGTGTGTGTGTGTGTGTGTGTCTGTGTGTGTGTGTCTGTGTGTGTGTGTGTGTGTGTGTCTGTCTGTGTGTGTGTGTCTGTGTGTGTGTGTGTGTCTGTGTGTGTCTGTGTGTGTGTGTATGTGTGTGTGTGTGTCTGTGTGTGTGCATGTGTGTGTGTCTGTCTGTGTGTGTGTGTCTGTGTGTGTGTGTGTGTCTGTGTGTGTCTGTGTGTGTGTGTGTCTGTGTGTGTGCATGTGTGTGTGTCTGTCTGTGTGTGTCTGTCTGTGTGTGCGTGCATGTGTGTGTGTCTGTGTGTGTGTGTCTGTGTGTGTGTGTGTCTGTGTGTGTGCATGTGTGTGTGTCTGTCTGTGTGTGTGTGTCTGTGTGCGTGCATGTGTGTGTGTCTGTGTGTGTGTGTCTGTGTGTGTGTGTGCATGTGTGTGTGTCTGTGTGTGTGTGTCTGTTCGTGTGTGTGTCTGTTCGTGTGTGTGTGTGTCTGTGTGTGTGTGTGTGTGTCTGTGTGTGTGCGTGCGTGTGTCTGCGTGTGTGTGTGTCTGTGTGTGTGTGTGCATGTGTGTGTGTGTGTGTGCGTGTGTGTGCACGTGTGTGTGTCTGTGTGTGTGTGTGTGTGTGTGTGTGTGTGTGCGTGTGTGTGTGTGTGCATGTGTGTGTGTGCACGTGTGTGTGTGTGTGTGTGCGTGTGTGTGCATGTTTGTGTCTGTGTGTGTGTGTGTGTGTGTGTGGTTCCTCTCAGACATTTCTGTGGGATCTTCTACCCAGAGGTCACTGGAACTCTTACTGGTTTGGGATCACTGACGGGGACACGGAGGATCATTGGAAATGGGTGGATGGCAGCTCTCTGGTTGGAGGGTAGGTTGTCTTCTTTTTCTAACTCATCGAGCCCCTGACATGTCTAAACCTGTTGCAGCCAGTACAGAAGCTTTAGGGTGTTTAGCACATCAGATGTTAAATGGAGCCCAGTTCAACCATTAAAGTTACAGTGAAGTCCGCCCACACTGTGAGCCCTCTGGCTCCAGAGAGTCTGTATACACCCACCGTTAGACAGACACGCATACACAGACTGACTGACTGACCATTGGACTTTTCACCTCGGTTGCCTGTTGACCTCTTACATACCTGCAGACTCTGGCCCAGGTTTGAGCCTGGAGCTGCACAGTGGTGGTCCTTGGCCTGGTTTCCACTGAGTGAGGACAAACTAAGAGAGTCAGGTGGTTAAAGAGGCGTCACAGGAGACGGCGTAGAGACGAGTCATTTGAACATAATACTTCCTGTTTTCTTCTAAAGTCATCCTAGGACAGATTTCTTTGGTGACCTTAAATCCAAAAAGAGTTCTTGGATTAGCTGGAAAAATGCACTTCTTTAAAACTATTGTTGCTTTGAGACCAGTGTGATCCTTTTTTTAAACTACATCAGCAGAATGACTCTAAAGATGGAGACTGTTGCAGCTTTCAGCAGGAGACTCTCCCCAGCTGCAGGAACTTTTTCATAGTTCTAGTAACTGTTGGAACCAGGCGCGGAGCTTATGGCTTATCGCAGAGGAGGCGGGGACTTATAGTGGGCCCTTAAACTGTCTATAAGCTATATAGCATATGCTGTAGCCTATAGTAATATGGTAGGCTATAGTAGGCCTATCGGCTGTAAGGAGATGCAAGACGGGGCGGGACAAACAGAAATGCGCATTACAATGAGTGCTATTTCAGCAACATGGACAGTGACAGGGATTTATCATGACACAGTGACCTGCTGATATTTAAGCAGCACAACAAGTGCTGTTACGTCTCTGCGCATATTTGACCGATTATTTTCTATTAAACAAGTAAGGCAGACTTAATGAGCCGGGCGGGAAACTAAAGATAGAAGGCAACTGATTACACTACAGTTCAACATTCAGTGATGTTGGACGCCCATCCAGCCACAAATAGACTTTAAAATCACACATCATCAACCCACACACGACAACAAACTTTCTAAGTGTGCAAGCAACGACCTGCCGTTCATACGATAACAAAGCAGACACAGCGGTCTACAACACATGCAGCCATAAACAAAAGGCCAGCATCTAATCACAAATAATGATGAAACAACTTACCAATGAAGTTTTCATCCAGCATCTGTCAGTTTGACTGGAAAGTATTTCTGAACTAAACGTGACCTGCTGGTCTTATAGCAGCACCCTATCCTTCATCCTCGCACACCACCTTGTTCTTATTAAAGACAATATCCCTCTCTATTGATAGTAAAGGTGAGCTTTGAGAGTCTGGCCTCATCATGCCAGCAGAAAGTTTTTAGTTCACTTCATGTGGCTGAAGCTGAGAGCGTCTGTGAGACATCGGTAATGAAGATTTGCTCTGATCTGGACTTTTTTTTATTTAGTTTTTTATACTTACGTTACGAAAAACAGCGAGGGATAAATAAAGCTGACGACCTGGTGTTAAAAACTCCAGACAGCAGCGGGGGCTCAGCAAATACATTGTGTGTCTTGATTGCGGCAAAGAAAAGATACTTAGACCACGTCAAACAAACTTTATTCGAAATATTCAACTAAATAACTAAAATGCACGTTCAATTTGGCCCAAAGTGGGCCCCTTGAGACAACAGTGGGCCCCTTGAGACAACAGTGGGCCCCTTGAGATAGCAGTGGGCCCGGGGCGGCCGCACCCTCTGCCCCCACACTCACTCCGCTACAGGTTGGAACCCTCCCCCGTTTTATTGATTCTGCACCGCAGGAACTATGATCTCTTTTAGTCCCTAGAACCCGTTTAGAGGACTCTTTTTTAGCTCCTGCTTGCGTGCGTTGTGTGAATTATACGGAGTCTTTTTGACTCAAAAAGCAGCGCAATCCTTCAGTGAGTCACCCCATGGAGTATTTAAAAGGAAAAGTCGAGAGTCATTTAGATCTGTTGCATTGGTGGCAGTTTGGTCTGCACTCAAACCGATCATTGGCAGCCTTTATTAAACTTTCACTGTTATCATTGATGTTTAGTCAGTTTATTCAAAAAGTGAAGGATGGTTGTGGCAGTGCAGTAACAATCTGAAGAGTTTGAGATGTTCCACATGTGAGATCTGAGCTGCAGGGAGGCCTGTCAACAGGAGACGTTTCTGTTGCACTACAGGAGACCCTGACCTTTGACCTCAGAGCCAAAAAGAGAGCGTTGTAAACATCTGTTTCCTCCATTTTGTCCTCTGTCTTTGATTTTTTCCACTTCTGCTGAAGCCACAATATTCTTGTTCTTCTTCTTCCCCCGATGTTTCCTGTTTTTTATTATATTTGACACAGCTGGACAGTTTTGTCTAATAATCATCAGATCTGTGTTCCTCTTTTTGAGAATATTTCTTGGTGAATAACTTGTAATCATTCCTCTTTGTCGCTTGACGTTCCTCCTCTTCCTCTTTTGTCCTGCAGAGAGCTTTTTATCACGTTCCTGCTCTACGCAGCATTTTCTCTACGTTGACATTTATTGTATCGTTTATCCGCTCGACTTGAAGCTTCAAACTTTAGCATCCAGTTGCGACCCTGTCGCGTCTTAAAGCTTCTGAAGTCTGTGAACACTTCACCCTTAACTCTGCAAAGACAATGATGGCCTGCTCGATTAGTTAAGCGTTCTTATTCTGGAGGACATAAAACTCACTTTGAATAAATAAACGTCTGAAATGTTTTTCTCTTTTCTACATCTGTTCCGTAGTTTCTGGGAGGTCGGCGAACCAAACAACCACATCAACGAGGACTGTGGATACATCGTCAAAACACAAGTGTTAGAGCGAGTGGCGATCCGGAGCTGGTACGACGCCCCCTGCTCCATGAGCTTACCCTTCATCTGTGAGAAAGAGATGGGCGCCGGAGCCAGCACGGCCATACCGCACTGAGACATCAACACACCTCTGACCACCTGAGGAGAGAGAGGGAGAGAAGTCAACCAGACCGTTAGATTCTGACAAACTGCCCAACCAACCGATGGTTTCTGTCTCTTTTAAACGACATGTATAAGGCCAGCTTATATACTGAGCGATTCTAGAGTCTGTTTTCTTCACCTCTGTGATAACGCTCATAAATATGAGCTCTTTATAATCTAATGTCGGGTGGAACAGTGAGGGTCCATCCATAGTGGATTTGATTATTAGCCATGATGTGTTAACCATCACAGGTAGACCGACCACGGGCGACCTGAGTGTGAAAGGATGGTTTATGTTCCTGTAAAATGCCAAACACAGCTCGCAGGGCTTCCAGGTGTCTCTCTGCTCTGTAAGCTTTTTATTACCAGTTATCTGATTTATTTTAAACTAAGATTAAAACCATTATTAACACAAACTGGACTTAGTGTGTCTTTCTTTATCCTATTAGCTGGTCGTCTGCCATGTCTCCTGTCGTCCTCCTTGTAGTGTTCTCTGTTGGCCAGCAGGGGGCTCTACCTACATGAACAATGTGTTGACTATATATCCAGCTTGTAAGACTGGATGTATGATGAGAGATACACTTGTTGACCATCTGATGTAAGTTGATGACTCAATAATCCTGTCACCTTAAAGTGCTGGCCTACAGCTTCTTCTTAGAACCTCATTGAGTTATGGCGTGCAGTGTGACATGAAGTAGGACGCTAAAAAGAGCGCCATCATGATAGTAAAAGCCAGAGATGATCAAAAGCAACATTTTCCTTCTTTCTTTATGATGAAGCCCTCAGTGTGCTGGACAAAGTCAGATATCTGGGACGTATTATCAGGAATGAGTAATGATGATGTGCAGCGTCAGTGTTGCAGACTGTACGCTCAAGCTAACATGCTGGCACGCAAATTTCTACTGTGCACAGACACGATGTTAAAAAGGAGCTTCTCAGAGCTTACTGCACGCCGCTGTGGTGACATCACAGTAAAGCTGTGAGGAGAAAGTTACAGGTGGTGTTTCTCAAGTTACTAAGATGTTTGTTTCTAATAACGTCTCCACAATTCATGCTGTGTTTAGATATTTAACCTATAAATGTGTCGATGAATTGATTCATCATAATGTCTCTGACTCAGCACGCACTACGTGACACGAGGTCGTCCTCGTGTTTCTGGAAACACTGCTGCAAATGTCTCTTTGTATTTTAATGACTGACGAACTGAACTGTAGTGCTTTGATCCCTTTGTCCATGTCCTGTGATGATAAGGACCTTTGGGTCTGAAATAAAGTATAAAGTTAGTCAAGTGTGTGAGAGACTTCAGGCCTCGTTTCAACACGTCAGAGACTTGACATGCATTTCCTCTGGATGTATTTCTGATGGACGTTCAGGTGAGAGAGGGACCGTGAAATAAGTCTAGGAGGTAGAGGTGGAGGAGGAGGTTGTAGAAGAGGAGGAGGTTGTAGAGGAGGAGGAGGAGGTGGAGGAGGAGGTTGTAGAAGAGGAGGAGGTTGTAGAGGAGGAGGTTGTAGAGGAGGAGGTGGAGGAGGAGGAGGAGGAGGTTGTAGAGGAGGAGGTGGAGGAGGAGGAGGAGGAGGTTGTAGAAGAGGAGGAGGAGGTGGTGGAGGAGGTAGAGGAGGAGGAGGTTGTAGAGGAGGAGGTGGAGGAGGAGGAAGTTGTAGAGGAGGAGGAGGAGGTGGTGGTGGAGGAGGAGGAGGAGGTTGTAGAGGAGGAGGAGGTTGTAGAGGAGGAGGAGGAGGTGGTGGAGGAGGATGTTGTAGAGGAGGAGGAGGTGGTGGTGGTGGAGGATGTTGTAGAGGAGGAGGAGGTGGTGGAGGAGGATGTTGTAGAGGAGGAGGAGGAGGTGGTGGAGGAGGAGGTTGTAGAGGAGGAGGAGGTGGTGGAGGAGGATGTTGTAGAGGAGGAGGAGGAGGTGGTGGAGGAGGATGTTGTAGAGGAGGAGGAGGTGGTGGTGGAGGATGTTGTAGAGGAGGAGGAGGAGGTGGTGGAGGAGGATGTTGTAGAGGAGGAGGAGGTGGTGGTGGAGGATGTTGTAGAGGAGGAGGAGGTGGTGGAGGAGGATGTTGTAGAGGAGGAGGAGGTGGTGGAGGAGGATGTTGTAGAGGAGGAGGAGGTGGTGGTGGAGGATGTTGTAGAGGAGGAGGAGGTTGTTGGGTTTTCTCCTGAGCTCGTTACTGCAGGCAGCGATCAGGAAGTCAGCTCGCCCTCTTCTGTCACAGCTCATTAGGATTACAGGCCGACACTTACCCCGAGACGGGGAGGGAGAGGCACACCAACCCTGGACCAACACCGTGTGATAATGTCATCGACATCAACAAACAACGATAAATTTAATGTTCATGACCCAGGGACCCTTACAGACCTCGTACGGAGACATATTCTGTAAACAAACCGTTACACCACGCCCACCTGTCAATCAGGTCAGCTACACGCCTTATTGTGAATAACTCTTATCCTTCATCAAATCAAAACTGATGAGTCATCAAAACATTCACCCCCCGTACAGTGTGTGCTGATCCAGACATGAGCTAATCAGACCTATTTGGTTTTTTGAACCTAAACATATGATTCTAAGGATTCTGTTGGCTAGATATCAAACCAATGAGGACGAGTCTTGTGGCTTAGAGCTGCAGAGTAGTAACTAGGCGGTGAAGTCGGGAGGTGAACATTCCCCCAAGTGTTTTAACGTCTTAAGCAGACAAACGGCAAACTGGCACCTGGACAGCATGAGACAAGTAAGCTCATCTGATGATTTTGGATTTCTCGTGAAAAGCTCTTATGTTGGTTGAAGACCACGATGGAGGACATTCACAAACACAGAGCTAAAGAGCTACTCCTTTGCATTGCTTCACCTTGACCTTGTCTGTGAACGTCCAGCAAACACATGGACGAGGAAATGTGCAGAAATATGGGATGTTTCAGACATCATTTGAGCGTCAACCAAAAGCTGGTCAGCTAAACGTGATGTTAACGTAGACTGCATATACGTTGTTTCAGTGATGGCAACCATTGATATCTGAAGAGGAGATTTGAAGCCCAACATTGGCGGTCGTTTTATTGGAAATGCTGTTGGTGCGTTTCATTTGATTTGGAAGTCGGAAATTCAACCAGAACCCCTCTCCCTCCGTGCAACAGTAACGTTTAAACTGTACATTAAAGTGTTTATTAGCGATTTAGTCCTGTTTTTGTGTCAATCACACCGATAGTGTAAGTTCTATCTGTGGACACGTTATGTTTCTTGCACAAACTATCACGTAGTGCGCGCCTGGTGTTAGCTTACACAACAAAGGACCTCCTGGAGGCGTCCATGTTGCTTTTTCGACTTGTTACCAACTTGTAACTGGAACGTGGTCAACTCTCCCCAGCTCAGACATCAGACTTCAATGGAAGGCACCATAACTCCAAGAAACTTTTGTTCAAGCTACAAACCCCAAAGAGGTGGAGTTGAGGCGGGCCTTTAACCTCCTGCATGTCAGACAGAATATAATGCATCCACATGTCAACTCAGCTACGGCCCTAAGTATGGAATTGTTTGAAGAACTCTTTGGCTTCAAAAAACAAAAACATATGAAACCCATTTGAATGGGCTTAACTTTGCTTGTTTATCTGATTGGTTGTAGTCAGTTCGGGTTGCTTATATCAGCCCACAAAATTCAAAAAGGGAAATTAGTGGCTTTGAAATTGTCTGGCAATGTCAGTCTTGAGTTTGAGTTTATTACATCCCAAAATATGTGTGAATATGACCCGGTTTAAAAATACTGGACTTCCCTTGAAAGCTCCTCTACAGAGATTTTAACTGATTGTGAAAAATACTGAAACAATAAGTCGTGACCTACAAAAAGCAAAGAGCAGCATTACTGACGAGGTGGATGTTTCTACGGTATATTGTAATGTTAATAAGAGCAATATGTAACTCTGACACCTAGTGTTTAAAATGAGTGCTGCAGTCTAAATTCTAAACATTAGAGAGCTGTCTCCCCCCCCCCCTCCTCTCTAGAGTGGATGCTCACGCAGGTCACCATGTGGTGGACACTGAAGCTTCAGTGTTTATCCAGCTCTGCATCGGTCTGTAAACCTTTCTGCGTTCTAACCTCTCTCCATTTTTCAAAAGCATCTCCAATATTGATCCTAGTTTGAGCACGTTTCTGCTCGTGGAGCTTATTAGAAACATGCAGAGGCTTTTTAGGTCGGGTACAATCACTTCTATCTGAACCAGTTCTCTTGCCCGCTTCCATCGCTGCAACACCTGTTGGTTTGACCTGATAACTGCTCTCATATCTGGCAAACCGAGGGGCGTCCAAAACGGCCGTGTGGGGGTGCCTTTAAAACCGCCTACCTTCTCTGGTCCAAACAAATCCAGACCATTCAGGACCAGAATCTAAAGTTAGAAGGAGGACATACTGGCTGCTGCATTGTTGTCAGAGAAGCCAGCACTTCAACATAGCATGTTTCCTTAATGTCTGATCATAGAGTAAGCTCACTTTATCATTTCACTCACTACCAGGACCTAATGCTTCAGCATCTCCTCCGAAGTGTCCTTGAGTGAGACCTTGAATCTAAACCTGCTCCAGGACTCCAGGACTCTGCTGCCCTGACCAAACCCCCCCCCCCCCCCCCCCCCCCCCCCCCCGATTAAAATAAAAGAGCACATTAACTTTTCCTTGGGCGAACACTCCTTCATCAGATTATGACACATGCAAAGTTCCCACCTTTCCCTAGAGGGGAAAAATATAACAGCCACAAATTAGATTACAGGATGTGAAATGGGCGGAGCTAACGCAATAATCTCTGACTGAAGACCAATAGCTGCTCCCCTTCCTAACATGGCTCGACCAAAAAGCTCCCTCCTATGCTGTTTCTCTGTCGGCATCCGAATTAAGCGACCTCCTCCGTGTCTCTACCTTTTTCTGTGGCAGCTTTTCTGAAAGGATTCAGTTGGGATCCGTGAAAAATGTCTTACCCTGTTTGTTTCACAGGGTTTTAAACTTTGACCAGAGCAGTCTCCAGGTTTCTCATTCTGCTCTGAAACTCTGCGTTTGACTCTTGATCCACTCTTTGTCCCTGCTCCCGCTGTATGTCAGGTGTGACGCACGTTTTGCCTGACCTGCTCTAATTCCCTAACGAGATTGCCCGTTCCCGGATATCCCATTAGACCCTGATTACCCGGGCTCAGCTCATTAGCTCTGACAAACCAATTCGCCCGTGTCAACCTCTGCCCCAGACCATGTACCACACTCCTGCATCCTCACATAAAAAAAAATTACTATAATACCCAGTGAGTCCAATAATCCTTCTTGTCCAGCAGGGGGGACGTTGATTTTGAGAATGAAACACAAAAAGAATCAAACACATGAAGTAGAAAAGTCAGGATGTCTCCATGTGCACCTTAAACACCTCGATGTGCTTCTTGTAGATGATTCAGAGTTTAAGAATGATGCACACTTTGCACTTTGAGTTTGCTTCCATTGCTCTTTTACTCATTGTTTGTGTGTTGTGTGTATTTCTTCTCTGCATGGCCGTGGTCGTCTCTCTCCTCCCCTCTCTTTGTACCTTTCTGTGCAGCAGCTTTGATTTCTTCTCTGCAGACTTTAAACTCCTCTCTCATATTCTCACATTTCATCTCCACCTGTTGCCTTTCTCCTCTCGCCTTGTTCTTTCATTTCTTCACCTGCTCTTGTCTTTTGACCTCATAACCTGATTTTCTTCGACCAATCGGTTTACCTACCGCCTCTCGCCGTGCTCCCTCTCCCAGTCTCTCTCTCTCTCTCTCCTGCTCCTTCCCTCTCTATTTCCATCTTTGAGCTTTATCCCTTCATCCCTTATCTCCTTCATCCCTTCCAATCCTCATCTGTTCTTCACTGTGGAGGAAGGGAGAGAGAAAGAGAGAGTTTTTCACAAGTAAGCTGCTAGCAGTCTGCCGGGGGAGAGCGTCGGAGGAGCCAGCGAGCAGGTTGTGCGCCAAAGGATTGTGGAATCTAAAAAAGCTCAAAGGGAGCCGCAGAGCCGAGAGGTATCTGGAAGCAGGAGCTGCACAGGTGCAGGAGAAGAGCAGGGACCACACGTCTGTGGAAGAAAGTGAGTGTTTTATGATATAACTGTTGAAGTTCAACTCTCTCCAGGTGCTTCTTCTTCCGCTGTTGGAGAACTGCAGCAGGAAGCGGCGAAGCTGCATCATCTGTCTTTGTCAAACTTCTTCAGAATGAAGACATTTAAAACACAGAGAATGGACATTTTCCTTCAATATGCAACAAAGTGAAGTGATTAGAAGTGTGTACGTTTAGGAGGATTTCCTCATGCGGCTGCAGTTTAAACATTTGCAGGGATTTCAGAGAAATACGAGCTCTCCTCCAAAGTTCAATTCTGTTTGCTTTTTGAATTTTACCTTCATTTTTCATGCAAACGACCCTTTTACACTGAAGAAGCGTCCTTTTCTCAAAGTGCATTTTGAAGCGTCCATGTGTTTTCTTGTAAAGTAACGATATAGCAGTCCGATGTAAGATTGCATTCAGTGTGATGATTTCTTAAACCCTTTAAAGGTGATCTTTGGATTGTGGGGAAGCTGCCAAAGAGGATTGGTGCCTCAGGTGAGGCCGCAGTAAGCTGCAGCCTGATCATCACTGAAGGCCTCATCATCCAGGCAGCAGGGGGGGGGGAGAGAGAGGGGAGACTTGGTATACAAGGCCCCTAAAGATTGTCGAATAAAAAGCTGTGGATGCAGGAAGGAGCCCACAGAGAGGGCTCTGGTTCAGGCCTCAGATTTTGCAGCTACGCCCCTGCATCCAGCTCACTTTGACTGCAGCTTTCATGTAGCATGTTTGGTGCTTAAGAACAAAGTTTTATGAAAGTTTTCTTTGTCTTCAGGCAATGTTTAGTACCTCTGGAAAGGTGAGAAGATAAATAAAGTGTTGTAGGACTTATGCACCATTATTTCGGTCATAATGAGAGAGCAGAGCCGAGGAGGAGTAGCTGCTGACGTTTGACTAAAACAGATCCTCCACATCTCGCACCGTCCACACCTCCTTCCCCCTGCCTCTGATCCCTAGGTAAAGAGCAGTCAGTAATCGGATGACAGAAGATTTGACCGGTAAAGCTTCCCTTAAGATCTCCTGCCGGGGATTTTAAGCCCTGTAGCAACCCCCCTCTAACGCCGCCATCACCCCTCCCATGTCCTCCACCCTGCATCCTGTCAGGGGTTCAAGCTGCACGTAGGCCTCGCCCTGACCCTTCACCTCTGCTGTTAGAGGGAGCTTTTAGTGCAGGACAATCAATGGCTCTTTTAATCAACCTCTCCATTCAGTTTATCAGGAACGCTGCAATCTTGAGAAGCTGCAGGAAGGGAATGTTTGGAGATCAATAAGCTTCGTTTAATAGAGACGGAGGTCCAGTTTGATGTCAAACTGTCGAGAACAGCAGTTATAAAAATGTGATTGTTATACATTCCTCTCAACCAATCGAGACGTCTTCTTTAGTTTAAATCTCAGGATATCAAACCCTTCTTCTGAAGCATCAACATTTCATTCCTGTGTGCAGGTCGAGGGAAGCGTTCACATGCTAAAGATGCTAAAGAAGGGAGAGGAGGAAGTTAGCATCAAATTAGCGGGACGTCAGCATCCTATTACAGAGAATTAGGCACAGACAGGGAGCTCCAGCACGCAGGGATTCTGAGACGATGAAGTGAAGGAAGCGCTCAGGTAGAGAGAACATGCAGCTTGCTTCATAAAGTGTCACGCTCTCCGTTCAGCGTCCAGGCGGACAAAGAGGCGCCCACACCAAAGCAGTGACTGTGAAGTCTGCAGACTGACCCTGAGAGTCGTATTCTGTCCTCAGATTGGAGACAGAAAAAGCAAACAGAGTCGTTGTTGTCCTCACTATGAGACATGACTTCACAGATTAGGAGGTTTCAATTCCTGAGGGGGGGGGAACATTGTGATGCAACGCACACATGACTTCTAACACCGACGATCTCCGCGTTAGTCTGCACTTTTTACATTCATTGCTTTATTCCTTACGTGCACTTCTTCTTTTATTCATGTTTATAAAGACACTCCTTCATGCAGCTGTAGAGCAGACCCTCCCCCCTCGGGATGGTCTCTAGTCTGGTGCTTTATCATTTACTTCAGTGTTAATTTAAAACATTAAATCTCACCTTTGACCTTCAGAGGTCCACTGATGCAGCTTTAACGTGACATGCTGCTTGCATGACGTGTTTTTATACCTCAAAGTTGAAAACAAGGTCACACACTCCTTCTTTGCTTCCTCACCTCCTTTCCTTTAACTCGTTCCCTCCTTTCCTTCTGTCCTCTGTTCTCCTCTTTCCACTCCCAGCCCTGCAGCTCTCACACCTTTGTATTAATGGTGAAACCTTTGCTCCTGCCCCTCCCCTCAGCCTCCCCACACTGCCCTCCTTTTCACTGCCTCACCGTGTCCTCCCTGTCCTCCTTGTCCTCCTCCTCGCCTCTGCCTTCCTTTACATCATAATTGGACCAGTATGGCAGCTAACAGTATTACAACTTTGGTTTAGAGAGGGATTAAACCTCAGGTCAGGTATGTGTCTAATCTTTGCTCAAGACTTGATGGTGTAAGAACAACCTAAGCGGTCCAGATCAGCGTATCAGGGTCAGCAAATGATGGATGGGCAGCCTGCTCACTGGATCTCTGTGGACCTGTTCTGGACTCAATGTTCTTTATGGAGGACCAAGCTCACAACAACAAACTGAGCCCATTGTGTTGTCCAGAGAACCTGAATCACTTCTTGAGTTGTTGCACTGACATGTCAATGCTTCACTAAATACACAGAGGTTCCTTTAACCTGCAGAATATTCAAACCCTTTCCCGCCACACTCTGCAGAACTGACCGGACTCTTCTTCTCTTTCCCCGTCTCTGCTCTTTCAGATTGACAGTTTCCTTCACCGTCACTAACATCCCCTAGCAACCGTCACCATGGCAGCTGAGAAAGCTGAAATGGATGCACTGAAAAAGGAGTGCGATGGCCTCCGTACACAGATCGAGGTGAGTACGTCTTGCAGGTTATCGAGATCTGTGGAGCAAAGAACGACACAAAACAGAACAAAACTGTCCTTTAAAAACCACAAACACAACTCTGTGACCAAAGTACAAAAGTGATCATGCTCGTTATTGATCAGTGTAAGACGATCAAATGTACAGAGACAATCATCTACTCTGATGTTCGACCCGCTCTGTCGTCTCCTTTGTTCAAAAGCATTCACGGAAAATCAGATGCAGTAGAAACACTTTGTAATGTTTTCAGACACAGGGATATTCACACAGATTTACACCTGCCAGGTATTCATGTACTGTGCGACAGGTATTTTCCTCTCACCGTGTGTGACCTCTGGGTGCTGAGAGTGTTTTTACTTTTGGATAAATCAAAACATTTTTATCTGAGCTTGAGAAGAAGAATTTTGCAAACGCATGAAGAAGTTAATCTTTCAGTTCAATCAAATACGATTGTTTTAATGGGCAGCTGCAAGAAAGCATTGATCCTTGAGTCTGAGAAGGAAAATAATGGAGAGCTGCTAGCCTAGCGGTTATGTCACTGCCCGTGTACAGAGGTTATCGTTGCAGCTGCCGACGGTTGGAATCCGACCTCGGCCCTTTGCCGCATGTCATCCCTCACTCACTCTTCTCACTACACTTCCTGTCTCTCTTTAGCTGTCCTGTCCAATAAGAGGCAAAGAGGCCAAAATAATGATGAACATCTGAGATCAAAGATTTTAAAGGACAGTAACGATTGTTTTCTGATATTATTAAAGTCACCTGAACCACTTAAGTAGAGCTGATTCTACCTTTAATGTGAAATATCATCAGTTTATATGTGCTGCTGTCACTTCATGACCAGCACCTGATTAAATGACTTTGACCTTATTAAAGAAGCTCACTGAAATCTGAGGTGTTCTCCAGAGTCACCTGCTCACAGCTGAAAACATCAACTTAACCAGGCAATATTTGAAAGTGAAGTTCATCTTTCTGACTCCTTCTGTCTCTCCTCTGTGCTGTCTCCAACATGTCATTCCTCCGTGTGATCACCAGGCGGCCCGTAAGGCTGTGAACGACAGCAGCATGTCAGGAGCAGCAGGGGGCGTGGCCTCCGTGGGCCGGGTCCAGCTGAAGCTCAGGAAGACACTCAAGGGTCACCTGGCTAAAATCTACGCCATGCACTGGTCTATTGACTCCAGGTGAGAGGAGGAGGGGGTGGGGCTTAACAGGCTGCAGCAAATCACAGTTTAAGAGATGATTTCTTCCACATGTGACGTTTAGTTGTCAGGAAGGATTTTTCCTTTGTATTCTCGCGTTCCTGTTGTCCACACTTCCTTGCCTCTGAGGTGGAGGTCGGAGCAGCCGTGCATGATGATGATGGCGGTGGATGACACAGTCACAGCTAATAAGAACTCCGGCCTTAATGAAGCCATGACGGTGTTAAAGTTGGGCTTGATGTCTAAAACTTCAGCCGATATTTCAGCTTCATTCATGTTCGTTTGAACACCTGCTATGACTTCTATTAGAAGCCCGACTTTTATCTCCTTCAGTCTATAAAACGACCCGGCCTTAATTTGAGACGAGCGTCGAAGTATGGAGGCCCGGAGAGGACATGGAAACTTAAACAGACCATATTCTCACAGCGGCCATGTTACTGTGACGTCACGTCGGGGTGGGAGGCTCAAGTGTCGTTGTCGTGTCTTCCTTTGCTACAGTCGAGAATTAATAGTTGGAATGAAAGACAGGAAGTACGGAGACCGGGAGAGGTCATGGATGTGTTTTTTCTATTTTGCGAACCCGATTTTAGTAACTTGCACGGTTAAGTAATACACACACGTTTCATGTAAAGAACTTAAACCTATACGGACTATATTCCCATGGCGGCCATGTTGTCATGACATCACGCTCGGGGTGGGAAGCTCGAATGTTGTCGTCGTGTCTTCCTGTGATGCTCCAGGTTGAAGTCACGTCAACATCACAAATCTCAGCGACTGTTTTCGTTTCAAAGCGTCCTGAACTAAAACTCTGGAGACACAACGGGACATATAGGCCTACCGTATAACCGGTTAGCTGCAGCTAATGTTAGCATTCCGTTAGCTACAACTAAGGTTAGCACTCAGCCACTTCCTAGTTCACGTTAACCTTTGAGGATCACTGATATGATATGACCAGCATTCATATGAACTCTTCCGAGCTCCGGGAGGAAGCAGTAAAGTGTTAGTGGTGATTCACTGACTCTGTGTATTGACTTTTTTATCTATGTTCTTTTGTTGTTGACAGTGTCACTGCAGCTCTTCTGTCACATCTTTGATCGTGTTGGATATATACAGGGCTACTGTATTTCAGATATATTTATATAACTTTAACTTCCTCTTGAAGCTGAGCGTCTCTGTTTTCCGTCTCACAGGCAAATGGTGAGTGCATCACAGGACGGTAAGCTGCTCATCTGGGACACCTTCACAGGAAACAAGGTGAGGTCTTCATCAGCGCCACCAAACAAAACTAACCGTGACTAACTAAAAGTCTACCTTCATCCAATCAGACGATACTAAGAACTTTATTAAACACACATTCTTCTTCTTTGAGTTTGAGGTCAATAAAACAATTAATTTCAAACTGCTTAGTGAAGATTCTCAAGTTTAAAGGTCACATATTCTCCTCCTCTTCAACATGTGTGTGAAGTGTCTTGTTCTAAATCCACTATGATCCTGTATTTGATCATGTCTATCAACCCCTCTATTTCAGCCCTGCTCAGAACAGGCTGTTTCTGTGTCTGTAGCTTTAAATGTAAATGAGCTGTGTCTGACCACGCCCCTCTCTGGAAGGGCTTGGGTGTCTCGGGCTTTCTCGCTCCATGCCCTATTGTTTACGGTGAGAAGGCAGACTCAGAGGGCAGAACAAACACCTAGCTGTGGGAGTGTCACCCACCTGGGGGAGGGGTTACTGCCCTTTGTGATGTCATGAAGGGAAAATCTCCAAACGGCCTGTTTGAGCACACATTTTCTGAAAAGTGGAGCAGGCAGAAGACGGAGAGGATGGACTTTTCTCATCATTGGGGGGTTTGTAGACAGACTAGAGATACAGATTAGAGTTAGAGAAACATGGGGAAGTGTATGGGGCATAACATGTGACCTTTAAACTGAAATAACCGACACCATATTCTTTGAAACAAGCTTCAGGCGTCATGAGCCAAAGCTTTACAGGCGGTTTATCCCTAAATGTTTTATTTGTAACTTTAATATTTATATGTAGTCATCAGAAAACTCCTGAATGGGTTTCTGTTTGGTGGGAAGAAGAGACACTGCTGCTCGACACAGATGATCAAATGTTAAAGGACATGCTGAGCTGACTCGCGTGTTTCCTTCTAAATGATGTGAAATTAGACTTTAACAAACATTAGTTTGCACAGCGAGCTTCACGGATAAACAGGTTTTTTTTGGACAGATTTAATAACTTGTCTCTAATCTCTGTTATAAACCGTCATGGCAGGTCTTCCCCCGGTAAAAATGAGCTTAGAAACAGATTTTTGCTGCCGTTATTTGGACTTTCGACAAGTTTGATTCTTTTGATCTTTGAAGTTAAAGGAGTTAAACGGAGCCTGTGATTGGTCGACTTAGTTTGCCCTTCCTGCTGGAGCTTCTTATCCTGGAATAATTAGCTTAGCCTGGATTTCAGTGATGAGTTAAGAGTCCAGTGATTGTTTGACCTTTGTTTCCACGCCGTCAGAATTAAGTCACCATGGCAGCAGTTTAAAAAGTTATCAATAACTGATTTTGGGGTGCATGTTGATCATATCCGCTGGTGAACTCTGGTTTGACACACACTGTACGGTTTCTCATCTCTAGTTGGTGGCAGTGCCACTTAAGTCGGCCTGGGTGATGAGCGTTGCCTTCGCCCCCTCTGGTAACCTGGTGGCCAGCGGTGGTCTGGACAACATGTGCACGGTGTACAACATCAAGGCCGCCAGCCCCAAGACCCTCAGGGAGCTGGACGCACACACAGGTGACCACCATGCTCGCGGGAACCATTACGCCTCCAAGAGGGCTGAAAATGTTCTGATGTAACGATTCAAACTGTTTGTGTCTCTCTTCTGCTCAGGTTATCTGTCCTGCGCCCGTTTCCTCAGCGACTCTGAGATCCTGACAGCCTCTGGCGACACCACCTGGTGAGTTACCGCCACTGACATGTCTGCAACACTAAGAGGCTATCAGGATATCTATTTTCTTTTTTTAGATTGTTGTAAAAACAACTAAAGCAAGTTCAGCAGCTCCCAGAACAGACAGGACGCCTCCAAAAAGAAACCTGATTCATATTTAATAGAACAATCACTCTTCTCCATGTTGGGATCGGTACCTTGATGATTTATATCTCCCTCTCTCGCCTCATCTAACCATCGACCCTCTCTCGTCTTCTGCAGCTGCCTGTGGGATCTGGAGACCGGAAAGCAAAAGATCATCTTCACCAACCACATCGGGGACTGCATGTCTCTGGCTCTGTCTACCGACATGAACACCTTCGTCTCCGGAGCCTGCGACTCTCTGGCCAAGCTGTGGGACCTGAGGGAAGGGACCTGCAAGCAGACCTTCTCTGGACACACCAGCGACATCAACGCCATCCAGGTAAGCAAAAAACACATACACACACAGACACAGACAGAAATAAACACAGAAAAACAAACACAGACACACACAAAGCTTCTCCGCCATACTGGTTGCAGCATTACACTCTGTGTTACACCTCTGTTTCCCCTCTGCTACACTTCTGTCACTACCTCTGTTACACCTCTGTTACTACCTCTATTAAACCTCTGTTACACCTCTGTCACTACCTCTGTTACACCTCTGTTACACCTCTGTCACTACCTCTGTTACACCTCTGTTACACCTCTGTCACTACCTCTGTTACACCTCTGTCACTACCTCTGTTACACCTCTGTCACTACCTCTGTTACACCTCTGTTACACCTCTGTCACTACCTCTGTTACACCTCTGTTACTACCTCTGTTACACCTCTGTTACACCTCTGTCACTACCTCTGTTACACCTCTG
Source organism: Tautogolabrus adspersus (assembly GCA_020745685.1). Taxonomy (NCBI): domain Eukaryota; kingdom Metazoa; phylum Chordata; class Actinopteri; order Labriformes; family Labridae; genus Tautogolabrus; species Tautogolabrus adspersus. Next base: position 27,994,118 of record CM036550.1, on the reverse strand, counting down.
TTACTACCTCTGTTACACCTCTGTTACTACCTCTATTAAACCTCTGTTACACCTCTGTCACTACCTCTGTTACACCTCTGTTACACCTCTGTCACTACCTCTGTTACACCTCTGTCACTACCTCTGTTACACCTCTGTCACTACCTCTGTTACACCTCTGTTACTACCTCTATTAAACCTCTGTTACACCTCTGTCACTACCTCTGTTACACCTCTGTTACATCTCTGTTACACCTCTGTTACACCTCTGTAACTACCTCTGTTACACCTCTGTTACTACCTCTGTTACACCTCTGTTACACCTCTGTTACTACCTCTATTACACCTCTGTTACTACCTCTGTTACACCTCTGTTACACCTCTGTTACTACCTCTGTTACACCTCTGTTACTACCTCTGTTACACCTCTGTTACTACCTCTGTTACTACCTCTGTTACACCTCTGTTACACCTCTGTTACTACCTCTGTTACACCTCTGTTACTACCTCTGTTACACCTCTGTTACTACCTCTGTTACACCTCTGTTACACCTCTGTTACTACCTCTATTACACCTCTGTTACACCTCTGTTACACCTCTGTTACACCTCTGTTACTACCTCTATTACACCTCTGTTACTACCTCTGTTACACCTCTGTTACACCTCTGTTACTACCTCTGTTACACCTCTGTTACTACCTCTGTTACACCTCTATTACACCTCTGTTACTACCTCTGTTACACCTCTGTTACTACCTCTGTTACACCCTGTGTTACACCTCTGTTTCCCCTCTGCTACACTTCTGTCACTACCTCTGTTACTACCTCTATTACACCTCTGTCACTACCTCTGTTACACCTCTGTCACTACCTCTGTTACTACCTCTGTTACACCACTATTACACCGCTGTTACTACCTCTGTTACACCTCTGTTACAACCTCTGTCACTACCTCTGTTACACCTCTGTTACTACCTCTGTTACTACCTCTATTACACCTCTGTTACACCTCTGTTACTACCTCTGTTACTACCTCTATTACACCTCTGTTACACCTCTGTTACTACCTCTGTTACTACCTCTGTTACTACCTCTGTTACACCTCTGTTACACCTCTGTCACTACCTCTATTACTACCTCTATTACACCTCTATTACATCTCTGTTACACCTCTGTTACTACCTCTGTTACTACCTCTATTACACCTCTGTTACTACCTCTATTACACCTCTGTTACACCTCTGTTACTACCTCTGTTACTACCTCTATTACACCTCTGTCACTACCTCTATTACACCTCTGTTACTACCTCTGTTACACCTCTGTTACACCTCTGTCACTACCTCTGTTACTACCTCTATTACACCTCTGTTACACCTCTGTTACTACCTCTGTTACTACCTCTATTACACCTCTGTTACTACCTCTATTACACCTCTGTTACACCTCTGTTACTACCTCTGTTACTACCTCTATTACACCTCTGTCACTACCTCTGTTACACCTCTGTTACACCTCTGTCACTACCTCTATTACACCTCTGTTACACCTCTGCTACTACCTCTGTTACACCTCTGTCACTACCTCTGTTACTACCTCTGTTACTACCTCTATTACACCTCTATTACACCTCTGTTACTACCTCTATTACACCTTTGTTACTACCTCTGTTACACCTCTGTTACTACCTCTGTTACGCCTCTGTTACACCTCTGTTACTACCTCTGTTACACCTCTGTTACACCTCTGTTACTACCTCTATTACACCTTTGTTACTACCTCTGTTACACCTCTGTTACTACCTCTGTTACGCCTCTGTTACACCTCTGTTACTACCTCTGTTACGCCTCTGTTACACCTCTGTTACTACCTCTGTTACACCTCTGTTACACCTCTGTTACCACCTCTATTACACCTTTGTTACTACCTCTGTTACGCCTCTGTTACACCTCTGTTACACCTCTGTTACACCTCTGTTACTACCTCTGTTACTACCTCTATTACACCTCTGTTACACCTCTGTTACTACCTCTGTTACTACCTCTGTTACACCTCTGTTACTACCTCTGTTACTACCTCTGTTACACCTCTGTTACTACCTCTGTTACACCTCTGTTACTACCTCTGTTACGCCTCTGTTACACCTCTGTTACACCTCTGTTACTACCTCTGTTACACCTCTGTTACTACCTCTGTTACACCTCTGTTACTACCTCTGTTACACCTCTGTTACTACCTCTGTTAGACCTCTGTTACGCCTCTGTTACACCTCTGTTACACCTCTGTTACACCTCTGTTACTACCTCTGTTACTACCTCTGTTACACCTCTGTTACACCTCTGTTACTACCTCTGTTACTACCTCTGTTACACCTCTGTTACTACCTCTGTTACTACCTCTGTTACACCTCTGTTACTACCTCTGTTACACCTCTGTTACTACCTCTGTTACGCCTCTGTTACACCTCTGTTACACATCTGTTACTACCTCTGTTACACCTCTGTTACTACCTCTGTTACACCTCTGTTACTACCTCTGTTACACCTCTGTTACTACCTCTGTTAGACCTCTGTTACTACCTCTTTTACTACCTCTATTACACCTCTGTTACTACCTCTTTTACTACCTCTATTACACCTCTGTTACACCTCTGTTACTACCTCTTTTACTACCTCTGTTACACCTCTGTCCCTACCTCTATGTCGCCTCTGTTACTACCTCTGTTACACCTCTGTTACACCTCTGTTACTACCTCTGTTACACCTCTGTTACACCTCTGTTACTACCTCTGTTACTACCTCTGTTACACCTCCGTTACACCTCTGTCCCTACCTCTATGTCGCCTCTGTTACTACCTCTGTTACTACCTCTGTTACACCTCTGTTACACCTCTGTTACTACCTCTGTTACACCTCTGTTACTACCTCTGTTACACCTCTGTCACTACCTCTGTTACACCTCCGTTACACCTCTGTCCCTACCTCTATGTCGCCTCTGTTACTACCTCTGTTACTACCTCTGTTACACCTCTGTTACACCTCTGTTACTACCTCTGTTACACCTCTGTTACTACCTCTGTTACACCTCTGTCACTACCTCTGTTACACCTCCGTTACACCTCTGTCACTACCTCTGTTACTACCTCTGTTACACCTCTGTTACTACCTAATGGTGGCCATATACATGTGTTTCTCCCTGATCATGATACATTCTCTTGATTAAATTTCCCTCAGTTAAATATTCAAACATGAACGGCCGTTTTCTTCTCTCCCCTCTTCAGTACTTCCCCAATGGAAACGCCATTGTCACAGGCTCCGACGACTGCAGCTGCAAGATGTATGACCTGCGCTCCGACCAGGAGGTGATCAGCTACCAGGACTCCAGCCTCAACGCCGGTGTCACGTCTTTGACTCTCTCCAACTCAGGCAGACTCATTTTTGCAGGATACGACGACTTCAACTGCCACATCTGGGACTCACTGAAGGGAGAGAAAGTCGGTGAGTGGAGTTTATTGACTGTCCGTTCAGAGACTAAAGAGGGAACTGTTATGGTTTACGAAGAGTTACAGTCAATTATATAACTTGTTTGTAACAACAACTTGTAATACAGGAATGCAGCCCCTCCGCTACAAACAATACAAACTCAATCTGCCAGTAATCAACTTCATTTATAATTCATAAAAGGGTTCATGCTGCCTGTAATGGCACACATACAGAAGCAGGCATACGGTGGTCACTCCAGTCCGTCTTACCCCGCCTCTCCTTTAAGACCACGTACCAATCAGGAGCAGGCGGGTGATTGATGGCACGGAGAGGTCTCAGAGTGGTCGTTATAAAAACTCAACAGTTGTCACATTTGTCGTCATTTAATATTTACTCTACAGGCGTGATTCCTTTGCATGTTTTAGGAAAAAGAATTTGACCTATAAATCAGTAAAATAGGCAGCAATGCCCTGAATGCTTTCTGCATGACAAAGAGAAGAAGAGATTTCTAGCAGAAATAAACAGGAAGTCACATACACACCCATTCTAAAAAGTCTGTTTTTACAGCAGACATTAACATGTTTACAGCCTGGTTCAAAAAACCAAATAGGTCTGATTAGCTCATGTCTTGATCGACACACACTGTACGGGGGGTGAATGTTTTGATGACTCATCCGTTTTGATTTGATGAAGGATAAGAGTTATTCACAATAAGGCGTGTAGCTGACCTGATTGACAGGTGGGCGCGGTGTAACGGTTTGTCAGGAGGCTTAAAACCCGCCTCAGCTCCAGCTCTCAGCCTGTCGTTAGGTTGACTGAAAGTTAGGCTGAGACAGCATTTCCAGCATGGAGACCGCCATCGATGGGACTCCAGCGCCCCCTGCAGGAACAGATAGGGGACGTCACTCAGGCTTCAAACATTTATATAAATAGTCTGTGGTTCCAACAGAGAGAAGTCTGGAAAATTATTTATCATCTGCTTATCTTAAATCTGAATGATCTCCCATGTTTCTTTATAAATTTAACCTTTTCCTTTTATTCCTCCTTTTTTCATGCTCTCTTCTTTCACCTCCCTTCATGCCCTCTCCTCTCGTGTCCTCCTCTCCTCTCGTGTCCTCTCCCCCTCTCCTCTCCTCCTCTCCTCTCCTCTCGTGTCCTCTCCTTTCCTCTCGTGTCCTCCTCTCCTCTCCTCCTCTCGTGTCCTCTCCCCCTCTCCTCTCCTCCTCTCCTCTCCTTTCCTCTCGTGTCCTCTCCTCTTCTCCACTCCTCTCCTCCTCTCGTGTCCTTTCCCCTGTCCTCTCCTCTCCTCCTCTCGTGTCCTCTCCCCCTCTCCTCTCCTCCTCTCCTTTCCTCTTGTGTCCTCTCCTCTCCTCCACTCCACTCCTCTCCTCTCCTCCTCTCGTGTCCTCTCCCCCTCTCCTCTCCTCCTCTCCTTTCCTCTTGTGTCCTCTCCTCTCCTCCACTCCACTCCTCTCCTTTCCTCCTCTCGTGTCCTCTCCTCCTCTCGTGTCCTCTCCTCCTTTCTTGTCCTCTCCTCCTCTCTTCTCCTCAGGTGTGCTGTCCGGCCATGACAACAGGGTGAGCTGCACCGGTGTCCCTGTGGATGGTATGGGCGTCTGCACAGGATCCTGGGACAGCTTCCTCAAACTGTGGAATTGAGGCGTCCCTGCGGAGGAACAAAACACTAGGAGGAGGAAGAGGAGGAGGAGGAGGAGGAGGAGGAGGAGGAGGAAGATGAGGAAAAGGGGGAGGAAAAGGGTGAAGATAGGAAGGAGAAGACGATATAGGGAAATAAGCGGAGAGATGAGTGAGGTTGGAGGATAATCGGTGCAGATATTTGAGCCCAGATCTTCCTCTCTTCCTCTCCCTTTACTCTTCTTCCTCAGTCATGTATGCAAATATTGAGAGGCTGCGAGTGAGTCACATTGTATAAATGGCATCAGGTAAACGGAGCATGATGCATCCCGCTGTATGTGCGGAGAGTTTTATTGTTGTCGAGACCATTTAAACGCTAAGAGATAAAAAAATAAAAAATAGCACATTATTCAAACTGATAACTGAGCAGAGAAGAAGCTCTTACTGAGAATGTCACGTAAACACGTTTAGATTTTTGACACTAAAAAGAGAGAGGAGACTTGAATATTGAAAATAAGACTGTAGCTTTACAGATTTATTTTTATTTTCTTTCAGATCTTTGACCTGTAACAGAGCCCTGCACTTATTTAGATGGATATGTAAATGATTCTTATTTTATAGTTTAACACGTTAGCTCGGAGAGTTCATGTACAGTGTCTTTATTTTTATTCTATTTTTGGGCTGCATACATCCAGAGTATATGTGTGTTTACAGTAGAGCTGCCATTTTGGTTCCACTGCTAACAACAGGCAGACTTTGATCCAAGATGGCTGCCACTGTTTCCCCCGTCTGAGTGTGAGAATCTGCTGGTTAGAGAAGGTTAAAGGTAAAGCCAGGCCGTCCCTCTGTAAACACCTGTAAACACCTGTAAAGTGTATTTTACTCCCCTGGGTTCAGCTGCATTTTGTAGGACTTTTACACTTGTGCAGTTCCTCTGTAAAAAGACCAAATGTTTGTTGACAATCTTTCTAATAAACCTAGAATTCTGCATATACACCATGTCGGAGCCCAACTGTTTGTGTGTGTGAAACATCACCATCAGAGGATTACACATGAAGGAGTTTAAAGCAGGCCACAACCTCCACTGTGTCACAAAGCAGAACACTTATCCGCCCCCAAAGAGCGACTGGTTTTTCAGCAAAGTTTTAAAAGGATTGAGGAGTGAAATGATAAAGTGAGCTTACTCTATGATCAGACATTAAGGAAACATGCTATGTTGAAGTGCTGGCTTCTCTGACAACAATGCAGCAGCCAGTATGTCCTCCTTCTAACTTTAGATTCTGGTCCTGAATGGTCTGGATTTGTTTGGACCAGAGAAGGTAGGCGGTTTTAAGGCACCCCCACACGGCCGTTTTGGACGCCCCTCGGTTTGCCAGATATGAGAGCAGTTATCAGGTCAAACCAACAGGTGTTGCAGCGATGGAAGCGGGCAAGAGAACTGGTTCAGATAGAAGTGATTGTACCCGACCTAAAAAGCCTCTGCATGTTTCTAATAAGCTCCACGAGCAGAAACGTGCTCAAACTAGGATCAATATTGGAGATGCTTTTGAAAAATGGAGAGAGGTTAGAACGCAGAAAGGTTTACAGACCGATGCAGAGCTGGATAAACACTGAAGCTTCAGTGTCCACCACATGGTGACCTGCGTGAGCATCCACTCTAGAGAGGAGGGGGGGGGGAGACAGCTCTCTGTAATGTTTGAATTTGGACTGCAGTACCCATTTTAAACACTAGGTGTCAGAGTTACAGATTGCTCCTTTAAAATGAACTGTAACCCTAACCCTTAAAGAGCTACTGAGATTAAAAAGGTCCGAGGTACTGAATAAAGCAGCCCTGGAGAAACATCAGTGATCGTTGACTGATGCTCTTAGCAGCTTCTAGGACCGAGTCCTAAGTCGTCACCTCCATGACCTCTTGGCTGTTGCACCCGGTCTGATAAAGGACAAAAATACAAAACAAACAGACAGAACCACAAAATCCAGACATGACCTGCCGCTGGTCGCAGCACGAGCATGCACCCTCAGTCACGCACATAAACACACGTCAAGAATATATTATGTGAGTTAAAGGCAGCGATATAAACTCAGTCTGCAGGTTGTTCAGTTTGTATCAAAGCTGCAGCCAGAATCACAGTTTTTCATTTCTTTAGTGGCTGTTTCATCAAACATAATCAAAAGGCCGCTGATGCACCAGGGGCGTGTCCAGGCCTTTTTTTACCGGAGGGGGGGTTGACGTTTGTGGGCACACACTTCAATTAATTTCATTTCTTCAACCCTTTCTATCCCCACTCATGATATGTCAGAATCAGAATCAGAATCAGATTTATTGGCCAGGTATGTTTAACACACAAGGAATTTGACTTTGGTAGACTGTGCTCTCTTTGTACAAAGGTAAAAAATTAAATATCAACAATAAGCTAAAAAAATAAACAATAATTAAAGACTAATATGTACAAGACTAAATAAGAAATAGTGCAGTGGTGAGTAGTGCAACAAAAATGCTGTAGTGAACATGAGGTAGATATTTTTACAGTATTTACATTAAAGAGAGTGTGCAGATGGTAATTTAAATAAAATAAAGATACTATATATTTGCATATATGTACATTCACAGTGACAGTTTTGTTCCAGGGTTATTTCACAGCAGCAGGTCTGACACTCTGTGACTGTTCAGCGTTCATCAGAGTGACAGCCTGGGGGAAGAAACTGTTCTTATGACGGGTTGTTTTGGCGTACAGTGATCTGTAACGCCTGCCGGAGGGAAGGAGTTTGAAAAGTTTGTGTCCGGGGTGTGAGGGGTCTGCAGTGATGTTACCTGCCCGTTTCCTGGCCCTGGACCGGTATAAGTCCTGGATGGGGGGAAGGTTGACACCGATGATCTTTTCTGCAGTCCTGATTGTCCGTTGCAGTCTGTGTCTGTCCAGTTTGGTTGCAGATCCAAACCAGACAGTGATGGAGGTACAAAGAACAGACTGGATGATGGAGGTGTAAAACATGATCAGCAGCTCCTGGGGCAGGTTGAACTTCCTGAGCTGACGCAGGAAGTACATCCTCTGCTGGGCCTTTTTCCTTAAAATGTCTATGTGGGAGGTCCACTTCAGGTCCCGTGAGATTGTGGATCCCAGGAACCTGAAAGAGTCCACAGTAGACACTGTGCTGTTCAGAATGGTGAGGGGGGGGAGTGAGGGGGGGCTTCTCCTGAAGTCCACTGTCATCTCCACAGTCTTGAGCGGGTTCAGCTCCAGATGGTTCTGACTGCACCAGAGAGCCAGCTGTTCCACCTCCCGTCTGTAGGCAGACTCGTCACCGTCCTGGATGAGACCGATGACGGTGGTGTCGTCTGCATCGTATGCAGGATGTAGTTCAGACCCATGTTGACTGCATCCTCCACCGACCTGTTTGCCCGATAGGCAAACTGCAGGGGGTCCAGCAGGGGGCCTGTGATGCCCTTCAGGTGGCTCAACACCAGTCTCTCAAAGGACTTCATGACCACAGACGTCAGGGCGACGGGCCTGTAGTCATTGAGTCCTGTGATGGCGGGTTTCTTTGGGACTGGGATGATGGTGGAGCTTTTGAAGCAGGAGGGCACTTCACACAGCTCCAGTGATGAGTTGAAGATCTGCGTGAAGATGGGGGCCAGCTGCTCAGCACAGGCTCTCAGGCAGGAGGGGGACACGCCGTCTGGTCCTGGAGCCTTTCTGGTCTTTTGTTTCTGGAAGAGCTGGCACACATCCTTTTCACAGATCGTCAGTGCAGGTGGGGGGTCAGAGGGGAAGGGGGAGGGGGTTGTGGGGGGAGCAGGTAGGGCAGAGTCTGAGTGTGATGTTTATGGGCTGGGGGGTGGGTGAGAAAATCTGCAGTAAAAGGTGTTGAGGTCGTCAGCCAGTCTTTTGTTACCTGCAGGGTGGGGGGAGGGTTTCCTGTAGTTGGTGACCTCTCGCAGGCCTTTCCAAACTGCTGAAGGGTCGTTAGCTGAGAAGCTTTGTTTTAGTTTCTCAGTTTAGCTCCTCTTCGCTACTCTGATCGCCTTCGTCAGTTTGTTCCTGGCCTGCTTGAACAGGTCCCAGTCCCCACTCCTGTAGGCTTCCTCCTTGGCCTGACGCAGCTTCCTGAGTTGAGGTGTAAACCATTGCTTGTTGTTGTTGTATGTGCAGAAGGTCTTGGTCTGCACACACATGTCCTCACAGAAGCTGATGTATGATGTCACAGTGTCAGTGAATTCGTTGAGATTTGCTGAAGCAGCTTCAAAAACAGTCCAATCAGTGCAATCAAAGCAGGCCTGTAACTCCTGCTTTGACGCCTCTGTCCATCTCTTCACAGTCCTCACTACAGGCTTAGCAGTTTTTAACTTCTGCCTGTAGGTCGGGATGAGATGAATCAGACAGTGATCAGAGAGTCCCAAAGCTCTCTGATGTTCTTGTATGTCACACAATTTGGCAACATATGAATCTCCCTGGCTTCATAACGTGGGTTTATCTCCCGTAGAGAACGACTCAGTCTAACATACAGAAGGTATCGTAGTGACTGTCATATGTCCACATGTTCCAATCATACTTTAAGTCACCAGGGGTCTCTAACCTTCACTTCATTCACAAGCTCCTCCTTTTCTGGGTCACAAAGTTTATTTTCTTCCTCTAAACTTCCGGTTTTCGCCGCGATCCAGCGCTGGAAACCTTTGATCTGCCCCCTCGTTTGTATGCATTTTCAATCACGAGCTGCTTTGCATCGACCGTTTATGGTTGAATGTGGGCGTGTAGAGGGCGGGACATGGGGCTGATCTACGTGCGCACATTTCCAGGTGGATCGTGATTTATAAAGGGAACATTGCGTGCAGGTGTGCGTACCAACGGTTTTATAAATCTGAAATATTTTGTGCGCACGCCATTTCAGGGTTTTTGGCGCACGTACATTTTTAGTATGGATTCTACGCAGTGTTTTATAAATGAGAGCTGCACAGGTGTAAGGGAAGGTTTTTAACATGAATCCTAAAATAAACAAATGTTCCAAATGAAATGACGCCAGGTGACGTGTTTCCGTTTATTGCAGAAGAAGAAGCAGACAAACCGTGACGATGATGCGAAGCGATGGTCGATTGTTGCTGAGATTATATTTACGTGTTTGTGTACGTTAAGAACGGTGTGTTCCCGCCACCTACGCCGCCAACTTCCTGTTCACCTGTGACCTTTAAACACTCAACCATACCGCCTGACCAATTAACCCACACAATCGAATATCACCACCTAGTGTCCAAATAAAGTAAATCAATAAACTAATAAACCAAATTATTTAAATAATATACATCGTATACACGCACTAGATAGGCTACAAATGCATACCAAACTGAACAACAGACTCCAGACCCCCCCCCTCAGTCCAGAGTGCTTTTCATGCATGTTTCCACCAGCAGGTGGCGGTACTGCTTCATAACGCTGTTTGACTTCCCATGAACACAAACACGAAGAAGTGTTTGCCGGTGTTGTGATATTTCCCACAGCCCGTGACGTACACACCTCCTCCCGGACTCCGCTCCTGCACCGTGAGCCTACCACCCCCCCGGACCTCCACCGCCTCTCCTCTCCGGGTCTCTGCCACCCTCAGCCGGCCATGACGCTCCGCAGGTTCTTCGTGGGAGGAAACTGGAAGATGAACGGGAGCAGGGAGAGTCTGGGAGAGCTGATGAGCACCCTGAACTCCGCCGGTCTGGACGAACACACCGGTAACTCTTTTCATTTCACATATTCATGTATCAAATAACCGACTAACCGTTAGTCCGATCGATTAAAGTGACCGATATGGCGGGAAACTCACAAACAGAAAGATGCTGCAGCTCAGATGACACGGTGACATTGGAGGTGACGTCATCAGGATGCGTTACGTAAGCGCTCAGACGTAGGCCTACCTGTTTTATCCTCCTCACAGGTGCACATTATTCCTCCAGTCCTCTGCGGAAGTGCTTTATTCTGAAGGGATTCAAAGAAACACTAAATGTTTACAGCGACAGAAAGACTTTTATTCAACATGAACACCAGACTTTAAAGGACCAATCAGTGAGATGATAAAGTGAGCTTCCTCTATGATCAGACATTAAGGAAACATGCTATGTTGAAGTGCTGGCTTCTCTGACAACAATGCAGCAGCCAGTATGTCCTCCTTCTAACTTTAGATTCTGGTCCTGAATGGTCTGGATTTGTTTGGACCAGAGAAGGTAGGCGGTTTTAAGGCACCCCCACACGGCCGTTTTGGACGCCCCTCGGTTTGCCAGATATGAGAGCAGTTATCAGGTCAAACCAACAGGTGTTGCAGCGATGGAAGCGGGCAAGAGAACTGGTTCAAATAGAAGTGATTGTACCCGACCTAAAAAGCCTCTGCATGTTTCTAATAAGCTCCACGAGCAGAAACGTGCTCAAACTAGGATCAATATTGGAGATGCTTTTGAAAAATGGAGAGAGGTTAGAACACAGAAAGGTTTACAGACCGATGCAGAGCTGGCTAAACACTGAAGCTTCAGTGTCCACCACATGGTGACCTGCGTGAGCATCCACTCTTCAGTCGAGAATCTGCAGCGTGAAGTAGAGCCACCTAAGACACTCAGTCCAGTCTTCTTCAGTACCAACATGTAAACTCGTGTTTCAGAGGTGGTGTGCGGGGCTCCCTCCATCTACCTGGACTACGCTCGGTCCAGTCTGGATCCACGGATCGGGGTCGCTGCTCAGAACTGTTACAAGTTGGCGAAGGGAGCGTTTACGGGAGAGATCAGGTACCCCCCCAGGAAAAACATGTTTTTATGGACAATCACAAGGATAATATTAAAACGTAAAAAATGTTTACGTCATATGAACATGAACGTGTCTGTAACGTGTTTCTTCTCTCTCCAGTCCGGCCATGATTAAGGACTGCGGGGTCGACTGGGTGATACTGGGACACTCTGAGCGCCGTCATGTGTTTGGTGAGAGTGACGAGCTGATTGGTCAGAAGGTGAGACACCTCGTCGCTGATGTGCGTTTTGGCTCAGTGGATCTGCAGCTCATCACACACATTTTCTTTTCTCAGGTGGCTCACGCTCTAGAGAGCGATCTGGGCGTGATCGCCTGCATCGGGGAGAAGCTGGAGGAGCGGGAGGCGGGCACCACGGAAGAAATAGTCTACAACCAGACACAGGTCATCGCAGGTAAACGGAGGAAACATCTACACTTTTGATTTCAAACATCCTATAGATTGTTTCGTGCATTGATCTGAAAGCATATCTCGCTCATGTTCCTGCATCCGGTCTGATATTCAGAGACAGTCGAGGTGATGCTTCCATCTCCTCCTCGTCCAGCCGTCCTCTGCTCTTAAAGTGTAGCCAGGTTGTGGAGGTCTTTGCAGGTGATAATAAGGAGTTTGAAGTGGACACGCTGATTGCAGGCAAACTCCTGCACGCTGTCTAAACTGCTCAAACACATCAGCAGCATTTCAGCTCAGTTTCAATGTTTGTCTGGGTGATAAGAAGTCGTGTTGGTTCCTGTGTGATGGATGCTTGCTGTTTCTGTTGCAGACAACGTGAAGGATTGGGGGAAAGTGGTGCTGGCATACGAGCCTGTGTGGGCCATTGGCACAGGGAAGACTGCTACACCTGAACAGGTAACACGGACTCCTCTAGCACGCCTATCTCTGTTTCCTGCACGATGTTCAGACAGAAGCACATAAGCCTGGAGTACTCTGCACGATTGTCTAAAAGTGGTGTTGAAACGTCAGCTCTCTCTGTACAACTGAATCGTTTATGAAACACGACCAGAGCTCACAATTTATGTTCTCACGCTGTACGAGTGAAATCACGACGCAGCGTTCACAGCTCCCATAGACGGAGGATGATTTCAGGTGTCTTGTATGCACGGCTCAACTGGGCTACACACACTGGCAGAAAAAAACGTGCTCTCTCTCTCTCTCTCTCTCTCTCTCTCTCTCTCTCTCTCCAACTTCTGCACACAATCATACGCTTATTCGAGAGTTAAAGACAATGAACATCTTACTGATCGCCTCCTTATAACGTGTGTGTGTGTCTCCAGGCTCAGGAGGTCCATGAGAAGTTGAGGGCGTGGCTCAGAGCCAACGTGTCGGACGAAGTGGCGGACTCTGTGCGTATCATCTACGGAGGTGAGAGATGATTTTATCTTAGGTTCATTCACACTAAAGGTTGATTTTTGTCTTCTTTACGCCTCAGTGTGAAAGGGAGATTTACTTTGAGAATAAAGAGGAGTGACAGGTTTCCTCGTGTGGTCAAAGAAGATGAAACAATGTCAGAATGTGTCGGCTGGTCTTGGAAAACGGGAACATGTTAAACGCACAAAGAGGACGAAACCAAGAACAAACATGACAACTGTAAATGTGAGGAAGGAAACACGTCAAAGGTCTTAATTAGAACGGCTCAACCTTTATAAAGCAGACACGTGTCGAATAACTGTTTGTTGGGAGAGTAAGGACGTGTTCACACTTAACTTCTTTTTTCAACTGCCAGCGCCTTTTTTACATACAACCCTATGGAAAAAGGAGGACGCCTTTTTAAACGCCTTTATTATAGCTGACCAATCAGGACGAGTCGAGTATGCGCTTGTACCTTCCCTAGTAACTAACGTCCCTAGTTACCGGTGGCCAAAAAGATGTGGTGTGAATTGCGTGTCCGCTCCGGTCCTTTACGGCTCCGTGCACCCTCGTCCGTCAACACCCACCAGCTGCGTTCTCAGTCCGCAGCTCGGAGAGCACAGCCAGACAGCTGGAGAGCGGAGACAAAGGAATGCCCGCGGTAATTTTACAGATTCACTCGCGACAGCGGGAGATAATACGATGTACGTGGTATAAAACTTTATATTAAACATACAGTATGTAAAACCTGCCGCAAGGGGGCTCTCAATCAAAACAATAACAAAAGAGATGACGTCGCTCCTCGCAGGGTCTCATGGGATACCCCCCCCCGTGAAAACGAACGAACTCCGTGTTGAATCTAGATGAACGGGCGAAACCGACCTGAGAAAGACAATATGTGTACTGACGATGTATCCAAGTATAATTTACATGACGTTTTTATCACAGCAGCACATACAGCGACAGAACGGCAGCTTTCAGTAGCAGCTAGCGCTAGCTTATGCAGCGGTCTTTGACATAACATCCGGTGTTTCCTTGACAACGATCAACATTTCCTGTCTGTCATGGCGGCTCATCATGGCGGCCGCCTACAAGACACGTCCTGTTACAACTATAACATTACGGATTTCTCTGACTTTGATAACTTTTGGAAATATTTGAGGTGATGTAAGTACTCAACTAAAAAATATATATAACATGGGTTTAGTCCATTTTTAATTTGAAGTTATATATTTTAATGTAAACATTAGCATGCAATGCTACGTACTGTACCTTTAACCTTATAAACACATAAACAAACACACGTACGGTCGTTTTTCTGAACCGTCAAACGGAGTCTTTTATTCTGAAAATAAACCGGAGGTTTTAATGTTGTATCGGTGTCTGACTTCCCGTCCCGCTTGTTCTTTTCCCTGCTAAATTGATGCGTCGTGCTCCGGCCATACGCTCCGGCACGGTTGCGCTGTAGGCTAATCCCGTTGTTAAGGTTACAGAACACTCACGTAAAAGCGCTCAAAAGGCGCTGAAGGCAGCGCTTTTTTATGAAAAAGAAGTCAAGTGTGAACACGGCTTAACTGTGTGTGTATGTGTGAGCATGTCAAAAGTCCAGTTAGCAACGTTAACACCAGCACTAGTTTGGTTACGTCTGCCATCGCACTAATGTCATGTAAACAAAAGTGACAGCGTCGCACGATGATGGAGGAGAAACCGGCGCACAGCGTGACGTTACAAGAACAAAACTCTGTTCTCCCCGTCTACACAGAAACACCTTAAACAGAGTTCCTGAACATCTTCACCCTGAAGGAGTTTTACTGAAGGAGAGTTTTCAGTGACCTAAAACGTTTGTGTACGAAAGGTCAAAGCGCAGAGACGAGGTTGATACAAAACCCACGCCTACGTGTGGACGAAGCCCCAGACATTCAGCATCAAAAACAAAAAGACAAAAAACTAACCAGACCAAATCGTCTCTGACCTTTGACCTGCAGGTTCTGTGACGGCAGCAAACTGCAGAGAGCTGGCGTCTCAGGACGACTTGGACGGCTTCCTGGTGGGCGGAGCTTCTCTGAAAGCAGAGTTTGTGGACATCATCAACGCTCGAGCAT
This sequence comes from Tautogolabrus adspersus, assembly GCA_020745685.1. Classification (NCBI taxonomy): domain Eukaryota; kingdom Metazoa; phylum Chordata; class Actinopteri; order Labriformes; family Labridae; genus Tautogolabrus; species Tautogolabrus adspersus. Next base: position 27,978,804 of record CM036550.1, on the reverse strand, counting down.
AAGAGACTCCGAAGACAGCTCCACGAGGAGGAAAAAAAAACACACACACACATCCCGTCTCCATGGGGACGATTAAAACACACACACACCCCGTCCTTTAGTTGGTCACCGTGTTTGAGCGGAGCGGGCTGACTGATCACCGACAGACGAGAGACGCTTTAGAGAAAGTCTAATTTAAGATATGTTTAAAGGTGAACGCAGGGTGGAAGGATTCACTCACGCTCAGTATCAGAAGTTAACTGACTGCATTGAAGTGCAAACAAAGCTGCTGTTTCAAAACAGCACAAATAACTGACATCAACCTGGGCCCAGGTCACCCGGCCAACCCTTCTATCCGCCGCCGCAGTCCATCCAGCTCATCGCGCTCACCTCCACGTATACAGGGGCGTCTTTTACATAACATCATGGATGCAAACACTCAGACGACGTTTCGTACTTCACAACTATCAGCGTTACTGTAGGCTGAGAGCTCAACTAGCATACAGGTAGCTAGCAGGATTACAAACTCCCCCTGGTGGACACAGATGGTACTAAAATAATTACACAGCTGTGCACTCACTGACCGATGATGAACACGATGGAGATCATTTATTGTGTGATGTTTCTGCAGCTCTCATGATGTTCGATCGACGTTAAATGAGGATCAGTCAGCCCGAGTCGTTCTCTGTTCTTCATGTTTGAAATATGCACAAAGCTGCACGTACAGCTGCTTCACTGTAGACGCTCTGCTGAGAATGTACCTTAGATATTTATTCAACAGACGATACCTTGGAGGGGTCAGGGACTCTGACTGTGATGTAAACTATAGAATAGACACAAAAGATGCACCTTACTGCTGTTATGTAACACACGCTGGAGGAACTTCCTGAATAAAGAATTGAAATGAGCAAAGAGGACGTTGAGTTTCTGTTTCTCAGACTTCATGACTTCAGCTCAATCACCAGACAGATCCGGCTGAAAGGGGGTCTCAGCTGCTGCTTTTATCCCCTCTTACCCTCTTTCTTCGTGTTGAATGTTTTCTGCAGGTGATAAAGGAACAAAATGCCAAATTTTATTAGAATTTTTACCCTAAATTATCTTACTTAGGGTGTTTTCACATTAGGCACGATTGTTTCGTACTGTGTCCAAGCGCACTTTTGGTCACTTCCTGTCAGCACCTGTGTGTCCGATCAGACTTAAAGATGTATGTTTGCACTTCCTGCTGTTGTCTCCTCGTCTCTCTCTCCTCGCTCGTGTTGTTTTTACTCTCTGATGTTCGTCTCTTTGGATAAAAGCGTCTGATACATGAATTGTAGAATTATAGTTTACCCGTTTTACCATCGACTAATCGAACACATCACTACTTTAAACTTCTTAAACGTATGACGACTCGATGCTGAAACACTAACATCACCGTGCTGTATCTCCTCGTTGTCATGGAAACCTTCTAGTTGTTCTTACATGTTCCACAAATTCAGGAAATTGTCGTAGTAAGAAAAAAGTGAACTAGAGAAGAACCAGAGCCGAAACACATGAACTGTGATTGAAATTATTAAATTAACATTTTTATTTAACATATTTTCACATATTTTCAATGACAAGCGTTCAGTTTTATTCTCTTCTTTTTTTTGGGACACAACTAATCTAAGGACATTCTGGAGGAACAGAAGGAACGAAGGGACTCTTCTTCTTTTCTGACGACAGAAGGCGGGACTTCAAGCATGAATGACAAATAATCAGAATCACATCAGAGCGGGTTAGAAACTTAGAGACGAACACGACGAGGAGAAGGAAAGGGAGACAAAAAGAGGGGGGGGGGGGGGGACAGGTGTCAGAGTGCAGGTTTGTCAGTGCCACACAGCCGAGTGTGCAAGTGTTCAGGTGTGTGTGTTGTTGTTCACTCAGTCCCTGAAGCAGCTGTTTGTGTGTTTCTCTCTGCGGATGCATCGTCCTCTTTTGGTGTTTCAACTTTTATTTGTGATCTCTTTCAGTTGCGTGTCAGTCTATATTATAATATCTCTACTTATTAATCTGTGAATCATTGTTATTCTGTCCTCTGGCTGTACATGAACTATCCCTTTAAAACTACAGTAACAGTGCATGTCTGGCTCGTGAGTTTGACATTTTTAAGGTGTTCCCCTGCGTGTGCGTGAGCGCGTGCTGCATCTGCGTACTCTAAGTGTGTGTGTGTGTGTGTGTGTGTGTGTGTGTGTGTGTGCATACAGCATCACCTCCCTACCTATAAGTCCAGTGCATAATTAATTGTATTCATTTTTATTTTTTGCTTGGCTCTGTAGCTCCTGTGTTTCTTCATAAGTCTGTGTGATCATTCACTGTACATGGCTCTTGTATGTGTGTCGTGTCTGTCAGTTAATGTGTGTGTGTGTGAGAGTCATTCATGTGTCCGTCAGTTAATGTGTGTGTGTGTGTGTGTGTGTGTGTGTGTGAGTCATTCATGTGTCCGTCAGTTTGTGTGTGTGTGTGTGTGTGTGTGTGTGAGTCATTCATGTGTCCGTCAGTTAATGTGTGTGTGTGTGTGTGAGAGAGTGTGTGTGTGTGTGTGTGTGTGTGTGAGTCATTCATGTGTCTGTCAGCTTCACAGGGCGCTTGGGTTCCTGAAGTTATGGCCTGCAAAGCGCGCCTGGTCGCCAAGCTCCTCCTCGATCCTGCAGAGACGAGAAGAAAAGACAAGAGAGAGAGGGAGAGAGGGGGAGAGAGAGGAAACATGTTATAACTTTTGTAGAGAAGAAGAGTGAAGTTGAATCCTACAGCGATCAGAAATGAACAAACAGAAGTGATAAAAACTGCAGTTCCTCGACTGACCACTAGAGGCTTGCTCCCAAAAATGAGTCAATCCCCATCAGGCGCCGTATTTAAAGGCCAAACGTTAGAGAAAACTTGAATATTAATCAGCCTGGTGCATAGATACATTTCTATTTCAAATATTGCACAGATATTTAAATAGGTGCTGGTTGGTGCTGTGGCTCCACTCAGTGGCTGCTGCCATCCGGCCTAATGCTGTGACCTATGACCCCGAAGTAAACAACAGGACAGTGTAAGAATGGCGTCCCGTAGCGCGTCACAGTTTGTCAGTATGTTGATCTATAAAATGGAGATAAAATTAAATGTCGGCTGTGTCAGGTTAAACCGGAGCGATATGTAACCACATTAATCTCAGGCATGTGGATGTTAAACTGCAAGGAGGACTGAAGGCTAGTGTTGTTAGCAAAGCTAACGTTAGCCTCACTTGGCAAACCTATTGATATAGTTTACAGACAGCCAAATTCAACCCACAATGCACTGCTGTTTATGTTCACCCCTTCGTTTAGTTCGGATCGTGTTCTCACCTACGAAATGAACCCAGACCTCCGTTTTTAAGCGGACCAGAGTTCGGTTCTTTGGTTCGCACCAGAGTTCATTTCAAACGGAACAAGCAGCTCAGGTGTGAACGCAGCATTACTGCGGTGTGTTTTTGGCACTAACAAATTCAAGAAGTCTGAGCGCCGTCTTTTGTGAGTGAGTAAAGTTCAGTTGTTATCTTATTGATGTTTCAGGGCTAATTAGCAGGTCTGTTTCTGTCCCACCGTGCACTGCATGTTAGCTTTTCAGTTTGTGTTGGACTTCGATTTATTTGTCCTGCTGATGCAAAGGAGTCAGGATGGTTGCTGGCTTGGACTTCACATATTTACAATGACTGGAAGCTAGCACTGAATCCTGTGGCTGTGTAGTTTGATGGACGTCTCGGCCTCTCCTGTTCTGATTAAATGTATTGAAATGCAAAAATGAATCCTTTAAAATCTATCAATAAAACATCTCCTATACCTGCCAGTGTGTGACAACATGCTGTAGTATACACTTTACTCTGCTGAGTGTGTTCTCGTGTGTCTGTGTGTGTGTGTGTGTGTGTGTGTGTGCTTGACTGCACTGATTAGTGTTTATCGCTGCTTAAAGCTCCTGTAAGCCTCTCCCCCCCTCCACTCCACCTCCTGCGCCTCCTCAGCAGAGCAATGGGATTACAATGCTGAGCTGATCCTTCCTCCTTCCCTTCCTCCTCCTCCTCCTCGGACTCATAGGGTGACACCTGCACTGCTCTCACCTGTCTCGTCAATTAGCCCTGTGATGCTAAGCGCTAAGACAGTGTAAGGACCTGACGAGGCAGAGCTGCTGCCAAATGTAGGACCAAAAGAAGAAGAAGAGGACTGAAGTGAGTGAATGAAGGGGAAACTAATTTAACCGTCTGAATGACAAAATACAAAGTGCCAAAATCCTGCAGCTCCTTGAGTGACCACTTGAGGCTGCCTCCAAAAGTGAGTCAGTCCTCATAGACCCCTATGTTAAAATGTCAAACTTCACAGGAGAATGAGACATGTTTACAGTTGTGCGGTTTTTGTACTGACACAGACACGTTATTGTGTTATTCTTTAACTGATATCTGTGAATGTGCTCAGCAGACCTGGCTTCTTTACTCATTCAGTGTTTGTTTTTTTCTATTGATTTATTTGTGATGGTCAACGCTGTGTGATTAACGACAGAAAAAACGCTCACACCTCCTGATCAGAGGGACAACGCTGCAAACAACTGCAGTCTTTGATATGCTAGCGTCTGTCAGTGCGCACAGGAAAGGTGAGAAACCAGTAATTGTAAAGTCTACTGGACACGAGGCCTTCTTTTATCCGGACTGATACGCTAATTCAAATTTAACACCACAGATGTTGACAGATGTTGACAGATGTCGGAGCACAGGGGTCAAAGTTCACATGTGATGTTACGGTGCAGTTGTGCCCCTAGTGTGGATTCACACTGACCTCATGAGCTGGTTGTACTTGGCGAGTCGCTCAGATCTGCAGGGGGCGCCAGTCTTAATCTGCAGCACAGAGACAGCAAAGATTATAACGTTATAAGACGTTACTGAAAAGGAAAATGTCTTTTCATTTTAAAAAGGGGTTTGAACTATGACACTGTAAAGCTCAAGTTGCCCTGTGTGTGTGGCGTACCTGTCCTGTGCAGAGGCCGACTACCAGGTCAGCGATGAAGGTGTCCTCCGTCTCTCCTGAGCGATGGCTAACCATCACACCCCAACCGTTCGCCTGAGCCAGTTTACACCTGAGAGAGAGACACGAGTATAGATCGACTGTTTTATATCTTAATCCTCTTTATTTTTACTAAACACACAAAGAACAGAGACAACCTGATGACTTAAAGAATGAGTCAGCAGAAATGTTGACACAAAATTCAAACTGGGCCCCTCCTCCTGGGCTCATCGCCACCAGAAGCGCACACTCACTGCAGGACGTGTAAAATGTATTAGATGCACTTAAATTGTTCTCAAGACAGCCAACTGACCACGTCCATCGTCTCCATGTTTGTTTAAAATCTGGAGTCACGTATGATCACACAAGTTTCTGTGAGATCTTGTGTCTGTGGAATTGTTCCCACAAACAGCTGGTGTGTTCTCACGGTCTGGCCGAGTTGTTTGGTGAGTGTCACAGGATTATAATGTTAAACATCAGTGAAACTGTCCTGATGACTTTGGTTCCATGTTTTTTTAAAATCAGTTAAGATCTGAACATTTTCTCATGCGTAGCCAGCCTAACCCTGAAAATATTGGGTTGGCAACAAACTCCTTCTGGAGAGACATCTTTGTTGTGAACTTCTGCCACCACACACAAAAAGAATGAAACGTATCTGAACAGACCTTTAAAGAACATTTGTCCTTTTCTGCAGCAGCTGCTTTAACAGAGAGAGTGCTGTGTCATGCACTGGTTGCATAATATTCTGTTTCCTAGATTGGAAACAATAAGAAGATGTGTTTGTTTGACCCAAATGACGCCGGTCTCCTCACTGTGCTGGATGAGCGCTGTCATATAAAGCAGCATCCTGCAGAGATTGAAAAGATGTAAACGGCTCTTACAACTAAACACAGAGTATGGAGTTATATTTGTTCCTAATTCCTGATCAAGCACCAGGAGACTCTAAACCTGTCCCTCAGGTTACCACCTTCAGCCTCTCTGCCTCAGAGCTCTTCTTAGAGCGTTTTCACACCTAAAGATCATTTGCTGTGGTCTGAAGCATGAACTTGTACATTTTGATTGCTTCACATAATCATGCTCAGATTAATTCTGGTTGTGAATTATTTGTAACAGCAGCTCAGCTGCTAATTTAAAACTGCGTCGACGCCTGGGGTCGAATTTGGGGAATGAAGAATGACTCGTTCTGTTTCCTCCTCCTCCTTCTCCTCCTCCTCCTCCTCCTCCTCCTCCTCCTTCTCCTCCTGTTGCTGCTGCTGCTGCTGCTGCTGCTGCTGCTGCTGAGCTTTCAGAGGAATATTTCAGATTAATGACGTATGAATGTTACAGGTCAAAACCTTTACTGTCATCATTGGTTTTTATGGTTTCATCCTCTCTGACACCCTCCTGCTGCCGTAACTCTGCCTCACTGTCAGCACGAATGGCTTCATAACCAAAAGTGATTTTTTGTGAAGGCTGACACTGATCGCACATGTTTGAGACTAAAAACACACACACACACTTTTACATAAGTATGAGACAAATGTTGCACTACAGTCCCCCTCAGCTGTATCGCTCCATTTGATTGACAGCTAATCCTCATCCTGTCAATTCCTGTCCATTATTTATCTTCTGTAAAGGTCCACATCTCAGGAACAAGGTCAACATGACCAACAGGTAATGAGTAATGTGACTATCAACATGCTGTGTGTGTGTGTGTGTGTGTGTGTGTGTGTGTGTGTGTGTGCGCGCGCGCGTGCGCATGCATGCGTGTGTGTGTTAGCATGTGACTGATATCAGGGCTGCTGGCTCTCTCTGTATTTCCCTGAAGGCCATGATGGACGACCTTCATCTTCTTCTTCTTTGGCTAGGTCAAGTTCACCGGCCCGGAGGCGGACATCTTTTATGTTGTTGTTATTTCTGATTTAAAGAAGGATTGCGTGGCTTCAGCGCCAGCTACACCCGTGTAAATGAGTCAAAAATACCGTCTAATTCACAAAGCACACAGAGTGTTCTCTTAAGGCTCCTCTTACACCGTGTCCTATCAGCACGCGAGCGTTGGACAACACGTGGCATCGCCCACGCTTGCTGTCCACACTGAATCCATCAAAGTATTCACGTCTGTTCTGTGAATTTCAGTTTTCTTTTAAACTGTATAACATGTGGTGCTTTTATGTGGACATACTGAAATATGGTGCTTTTATTTTGAAGGTGGACAAAGAGAAGTGTGGGACTTTTATTTTGAAGGTGGACAAAGAGAAGTGTGGGACTTTTATTTTGAAGGTGGACAAAGTGAAGTGGTGTGCTTTGTATTGACAAGCTGTTGACTCAAATTACAACATTTAGAGGCTCATCGATAAACGCTTGGCACAGTTGGGCCTAGCGGTTAGGTGGATCCCCATAAATGGAATAGTCCTCTAAGCGGGCCAACCAGGTTTGAGTCCAATCTCGGGCTCCTTTCCTGTTATATTTTCCCCCTTAGCCCCAGAAGCACAAATGTGATTCCTAAAATTGATGTTGGCTTCTAAAAGTTTTAAACATTAAACAAAAGTCTAATCCTGAACATCATCCTACACCTAGTTTTTTTAAATCCTCTGACTTAAAATGCCCCTCCCTCAAAAAGCTGGTTATGTGTTTCCATGTAACAATCTTTAAATGAAAGCAGACATACGCCTGTATGGCCTCGGTGACGGAGCCGATCTGGTTGACTTTGAGCAGCAGACAGTTGCAGGCTCGCTCCTCTGCAGCTTTCTCTATCCTCTTGGGGTTGGTCACCGTCAGGTCGTCGCCCACAACCTGGATCCCCACCTGAGCCGTCAGACGGGACCAGGCCTCCCAGTCGTCCTGGTCGAATGGGTCCTCGATGGACACCACTGGCACGGAGAAAAGGCCACGTAAGTTTTAAATGAAAGTCCTTTTCTGTGATCGACAAAAAGAAAATCTGAGTCCCACCTGGGTAGTTGTTTACGAAGCCTTGGTAGATGTCGGCCAGCTCCTCTCCCGAGATGTGTCTCTCTGGATCTGGAGGAGATTTAAAGTCCAGGTCGTATTTCCCATCACGGTAAAACTCTGAGGCGGCCACATCCATCCCGACAACCACCTTCTCTGTGAAGCCGGCCTTCTCGATAGCCGTCTGCAGCAGGTCCAGAGCTGAGGACAGAGATTGTGAGACAATGATGAAGAACTGATTCACTTTCCCTCAATAACAAATGTGCTCAGTTTTGGGGTTATTGATGACCTCACACGGGGCACCAATTATGTTGGTTTATATGAGGTACATTTGGCTATTTTTTTAATCAAATTTAATAAAATTCTAGAATGATTTTGTGTTATTTGGTTATTGTTGACTGATTCCAGGGTGGTATTGCATTGTTATTCATTCAGATTAGTAATTTTGTTAATTTATATTAATAATTAATCATCATTAATTATATAAATTTAAAAGCCAAATTGACCACATATAACCCCAGCCTCAGCAAAACCTTTTGTTGGTCAGAGTTTGTTTGGGGAACATGAAGCTGCAGAAACTCAAAAGGGTTAAAGAAACTGAAATAAAGATTCATTTTAGGGGGGGGGCATGTTAGTATGTCTGTGTGCCCCGTTAGATGGAGGCGTGGAGGACTTTACAAATCTATCACCTCCACAGTTTTAGAATGTTATGAGATGTTTTACCGCATCAAATTTCACATAATGCTCGCTGTGTGGTTTCGCAGATTATTAACCCCTCTCTATTTTCCAAACTCTCTTTGGCAACAGGATGTAGCAGTCTCTTTCTCTTCTATGATAGGCTGTGCAGCTTTACCGGTCTCTATGTACTGACAACAGGCCTCAGTGCAGTTGGTCGGTTCAGTATCCAGATCTCTTGGGATCTGTCTCCGCTGCCTCTGTGTTTGAAAGGCTCTGATGGAATTCTGGACGTCGGGGATGAATTGACCCCCCTCCTGAGGTCTCAGGCATTTCTGTGAGGGCACTCCATCTTTCTACTCAGCGAGGTTGGTGAGAGGACATACTCACTGTAGTCAGGTACTGATTGGCCTTGATGAAGACCAGGTGTGGGTAGCTTATATCTACTCTAGGTCTCCAGTGCTCTGTGCTGACTCATGATCTCACCTTCAGAGGTAGTGAGAGGTTCTTCCTGTGGTTTCTCGTGTAATGTGTGTGTGTAAGTCTGTATATACATTGTTGATATCCTACGAACTTGTGTCTCCTACAGGAGCAGAAACCATCATTTCACACTCAGGTAGCTCGTAGTAAGTCTACCTGTAATGGTTATGGCATGATGGCTAATAACCAAATCAGCTATGGAGTAAATGAACAGAATTTTTACTTACTAAACAACAATGTAAAGCCCTAATAAAGCCATGAACGTAGGATAAATATGTGCCTTTTACTTTGTGACACAATCACAGAACATCATCAGCAAAGTCCTATAGGTCTGAGAATCTAAAGTCCCTCACCTTCACTGTTCTCCAGGATGTTGGGAGCAAATCCTCCCTCGTCGCCCACATTGGTGGCGTCCTGTCCGTATTTCTCCTGGATCACTCCCTTCAGCGTGTGGTAGAGCTCTGATCCTATCCTCAACGCCTCCCTGAGACACGGAGCAGAGGAGAACAAGGTCATCACAAGGTCATCAAAGACGCGAGGAAGGATACATAAAGAGAAGGAGTAAGGGAGGAAAGACATTTTTAAAAAATCAAAACATAAATATTTTTTTATTTTTAATTTAAAGGTGATTTCTCACTTGAAAGATTCAGCTCCAACAGGGAGAACCATGAACTCTTGCATGGCCAATTTGTTACCCGCATGAGAACCTCCGTTTATCACATTAAATGCCTGGAGAGGAGAGGAGAGGAGAGGAGAGGAGAGGAGACATTAACAATCTTTAAAAACTTTTTACAAATATTCAAAACTTTGGAAAAAACTGAAGCTTCAGTGTTTAGCCAGCTCTGCATCAGTCTGTAAACCTTTCTGTGTTCTAACCTCTCTCCATTTTTCAAAAGCATCTCCAATATTGATCCTAGTTTGAGCACGTTTCTGCTCGTGGAGCTTATTAGAAACATGCAGAGGCTTTTTAGGTCGGGTACAATCACTTCTATCTGAACCAGTTCTCTTGCCCGCTTCCATCGCTGCAACACCTGTTGGTTTGACCTGATAACTGCTCTCATATCTGGCAAACCGAGGGGCGTCCAAAACAAGCCGTGTGGGGGTGCCTTAAAGCCGCCTACCTTCTCTGGTCCAAACAAATCCAGACCATTCAGGACCAGAATCTAAAGTTAGAAGGAGGACATACTGGCTGCTGCATTGTTGTCAGAGAAGCCAGCACTTCAACATAGCATGTTTCCTTAATGTCTGATCATAGAGTAAGCTCACTTTATCATTTCACTCCTCAATCCTTTAAAACCAGTCGCTCTTTGATGATTTTGATTCATTTTTTGTCGGGAAAAAAAGTGTTGTTATTTCTAGATAACGACACAAAGAAGTCAAAATCTTGATTTTTTTTTTTTTTTAAATAATTCTGTCTCTCAGGAAATAAAGTGGTTGACTGCGTGTCCCCATCGGGCCCTAAAGCTTTTCTACAGCCGCTGAGCAGGAATAAGATGCAGCAAAAAGTATGTTCTGTCTACTTCTTCACAGATACTGATATAATGTTGTGACAGATGTTGTGTTGACTTTGTGTCTTACAGGAACCGGCAGCACCAACTCCGTGTTTCCAGCCAGGTCAGCTATATGGCGGTACAGGGGGACGTCTTTCTCTGCTGCACCGGCCTTACATATGGCGAGAGACACTCCCAGGATGGCATTAGCCCCAAACTTAGCTGTTTGAACGCAAAGACAACAAGAAATCATTCACATAACGTTTCCAACAGTGTCCATCTAATAATCCATTCTATCTGCAGATTGTTTGACTTCTATCTGCCTCTTCCTGTCGTGACTCCTATGGCCACTAGGTGTCCAGAATTGTGCTTATAACGTGTAGTCTGTGGCTGTTAGACCGATGACGCTGCATTTGGTTTCCTCATTCTGACTCACATTTGTTTTCTGTGCCGTCCATCTCGATCATCGTGTTGTCCAGCTGCTCCTGTTCCACCACGCTGATACCCTGCAGACACAGAGATACACAAACACGCAATTTTAATCGTTTAATCTCCTGTTATTTTGTCCCTTCAGGCTCACCGTAGATAGTGGTCCTCAGTGTCTCCCTGTGGATAGTGGTCCTCAGTGTCTCCCTGTAGATAGTGGTCCTCAGTGTCTCCCTGTAGTCTCAGTGATGTAAAAGAAGGACACTGCTGCATCTTTGAATGTCTCATTTCACTTTAACAAACTCTCAGACAGCTCAGCTGACGAGTCCAAAGTCATATCCACCTGATGACATCACACATTGACCTTTGTTACCGTTCACCTTATGACATCACACATTGACCTTTGTTACCGTTCACCTTATGACATCACACATTGACCTTTGTTACCGTTCACCTGATGACATCACACATTGACCTTTGTTACCGTTCCTTTGAGCTGTTTGACCTCACTTTGGGATCCCTAACCACTTCCTGTTTCTGTGCTTCACTTCATGTCCTAACCTTCAGTCTACCAGAAGGGCCTCACTTTATTTCAAAATAAAAGCAGGTTGGAATTCAAACAGGAAGTACTCTTAGCTTTATGGTGCATTCCATTGACCTCAGAAGTCAGATGTTGAACCTGGGAATGACGTCACACCCGAGTTCATTGCTTTCCAGTTACGAGTTGGCATCAAGTCGGAAAAGCAGCATGGACGCCTTCAGGAATACCTTTGGTGTGTTAGCTAACACCAGGCAATAACGACACACTAGGTGATAGTGTGCGCGCGTAAACAACATGACACAGATATAATTTACACAATACTATCGCTGTGATTGATTTAAATACACAAAAACAAGACTTAGTCGCTAACACAAAAGTTACTGTTTATGTACTTAGCAGCCATGTTGGACTTTAGCTCAGGCTACTGAAGGTTCTGAAGTCAGACTTCAGACTTCAGGGGGGCGTTCCTGATGTCGTATCAGACCGGCAACTCTGAATTTCTGACTTTCCGAGATCAGATGGAATGCACCATTGGATAGTACAAAAACTTGAAATAAAAGCCAAACATTTTTATTTTGAAATGCGAAATAATGGAATTTCAAACATGCCATTAAAAGTGCGATTAATCACGATTAACTATTGGAATTTTTTGATCAATCGCGGATAATAATTGTAATCGTTTTACAGGCGTAGTAAATAAACTGAATAAAAGGTGTGGTGACTTACGGATGCTATAAGTGCCGGACCCAGAGTGTCGTTGATGTGGCCGACTGCCTTCAAAACACCTGAAAGAGATGACAACAGACGGTAAGTGAAGTCCTTCAGGAAAAGCTGCGATGTTTTGTTTGTTATTTGTTCTTTAATAAAAGTTCCAACAATGTCATTCAGGTTTTAACCTTTCGTTAAGTTTAAAGGTAAATGATTACTCTGTCCAGTCGACTTTGTACCTTTTCCCTTGTAGCGGCTCTTGTCTCCATCTCGGAGCTCCAGAGCCTCGTAGATTCCAGTGGATGCTCCGCTGGGCACGGCCGCCCTGAACAGACCTGATATCAGAGAAACAGACAGACAGACAGACAGACAGACAGACAGACAGACAGACAGACAGACAGACAGACAGACAGGCAGACAGACAGACACACAGACAGACACACAGACAGACAGACAGACAGACAGACAGACAGACAGACAGACAGACAGACAGACAGACAGACAGACAGACAGACAGACAGACAGACAGACAGATGCGAAAGATTCAAAGTTAGAATATTAAAGGTTTTTATCTCAGTGAGGACATGAAATCATTTGTATGTTTTCAGATCACATATAGAACTCTGAGAATGTAAGAACGGAGGACGAAGGTCAAATGAAGGTCGTGTGCTGTCAGAAAATGTCTACATTCACACAGAGAAGATTTTCAGTTACAGCTGAAGACACATTTCTGAGACGATGAATCTGAACACACGTCTTCGTGTGGAGCATTGTAAGATTTATTTCCCCCTGATATTATCAGACAGGCTCGTCGGCGGTCACCTTTCTCTGTGCGAAGGTCCACTTCTACTGTGGGGTTTCCTCGGGAGTCCAAGATCTCCCTGGCAATGACGCTGACGATCGACATCCTGTGAGACACAGACGGGAAGAGAGGCGGTGAGTGGAAATGTGCTGCAGGAAATAAATGTGGTTCATTTGTTGACAGTTTGGTCAGTGATGTTGGACACACACACACACACACACAAACACACACATGCACGCTCGCACACACACACACACACACACACACACACACACACACACACACACAAACACACACACGCACGCTCGCACACGCACGCACGCACGCACACCCACACACACACACACACACACACACACACACACACACACACACACACACACACACACACACACACACACACTGTCTCTACGATGTTTTGTGGCCAATGAAAAACTGATCACCCTGACTCGTCACTTTTACATTACAAAACCATCTGAGGCGACGGTTTCTCCTCTCTCTGTCTTGTTTTAACAGCAGCTCTCCTGTTTGTTCTCATTATTTCCCTCAGGTGTTTGTGTGACTCACAGCCTGCGTTTAAACACATCCTGTTTACGTAAAAGAAAACTCCCTGAAGACGCCAAGCGCTCCTCAATTCTTTGCTCTTCCCTCCGTCACCTTTCTTCTCCTCTGCCGGGACGTTAATTCCCACCTGTGCTGCGTTTAACCTCCGGCAACATCTCATTACTCCTCCTGTCTCTATTTCCCCGTCCTCTGTCCTTACCGACCCCCCTGATCCACTCAGGAATATTTCTCTCTGTTTTTACGGCAGCTCTGAACCGTGTTCCCCTCACTGTCAGTCGGTTACAGCGTGGGCGACCTGTGAATTCATGCTGACTCAGTTCTTACTCTCAGTGTAAGAAAGCGTCAGCAGAATGTGGAAAGTGTATAAACGGTGCTCAGCAGAAGAACGAGGATTTAAGGTGCCTGAGCAGCCGTCTGCATACGGACGTTTCCACACAGAGTGAAAGAGATTGATGCTTCGCTGGTTTCTCCTCCAGCTCTGTTTTCTCTCTCTCTCTCTTTTAGGTCGTTGTTTCGAGGCCGCACCCTTGGATGTTGCAGTTACTCAAAGAGTTCCTTCTGCGGATGAAACAGCAGAACGCCTGCAGACAGTTTGAGATCAGAGAACCTGCAGCTTTTGCTTTTTTTTTAACCCAGCCCTACAATTCTACAATTCATTATCAGACGCTGTTATCCAAAGCGATGAACATCAGAGAGTAAGAACAACACAAGCGAGGATCTAGAAAAGAGGAAACAATGTCAGCAAGTGCAAACAAACAGCTTTAAGTCTGACCAGACACAAAGGTGCTGACAGGAAGTGACCAGATGCAGAGCACAGGTGCTGACAGGAAGTGACCAGATGCAGAGCACAGGTGCTGACAGGAAGTGACCAGAGGCAGAGCACAGGTGCTGACAGGAAGTGACCAGAGGCAGAGCACAGGTGCTGACAGGAAGTGACCAGAGGCAGAGCGCAGGTGCTGAGATCTCACGTATCTTTTACCGTCACACGAGATGTCAGAGGAAACAAACATGGAGGACAACGACAGGAAGGATTGGTGATAATAGTTTTCTCACGTTTTACAGAAAATTCTGAAGACTTTGTTAAAAGTGCGCTCTGATGGAACACAGAACACACGGACTATGTGGAAAATGGGGGTAAGGATTACGTGTGAACAAGCAGATCAGGAAGATTTCATGGGCGGTCTGCTTGTACAGTGTTTCTTTAGGAGTGCATGTTTGGAAACAGATCTAGATGTTCATCTACAGTGTGCCCTTATATACTGTAACACGTGAGGTTGGGGTGAGAGCGCAGCAGGAAAACTTCACCTTGAGCAAGTGGGAGGGGAAGATGACGTTAATATCCTGCAACTGGAGCACGACCGTAGACTTTCTGCACGCCACTAAAACTGGTGCAATCTCTTCTCCGCTCTTAGTTAATGTTGTTAATATGTTGAACTACACGTAGCATGATATAAAGGCAAAAAATGAACATCATAGCATCGGACTCGGCTGCTTTGTCGGCCTCTTCAGGGTGAAGGTTCATGTGTGAACAAGAAGCTGAGGAAGAGTTCAGGGGCAGCCTGCTTGAAATCTTCAGGAGAGCAGGTGTGAAGGGGCTACAGATCCAAGTAGCCAACAGCATGTGACGTGGACGGGATGTAAGCACACTCAAACATCTTCAAAAGTAAACAGGCCATACTAATATTCATCCACAAGCACCACATGTCCATGTGTCCCTGCTCCAGTCTGCTGCACAGTCATCTCAAATCCATAAACACATGTTCATCCTTTCTACTGTCACCACCTCCATGACTTTATCTCCATCTCTCTCTCTCTCTCTCTCTCTCCTTCTCTGTGTGTGTCTCTCGCCCCGCTGCTGGTTGCTGTGAGTTACGTAAGCTCTACAGCAGCAGAGAGAGAGAGAGGGAGAGAGAGGACACCCATGAACGCAGCAGACCACACCTTCCAGAGACTGCAGTGCTCAGCAGAAAATACACCAGCACAGGAAGAAGGAAAAAAAAGAAACACGTGAGCGAGGGAGCGAGAGGTGACGGCATGCAAGGAGAGAGAGAGTAGAGAGGGCATTGTAAACATCATCATGTAATCTGAAGGAGGAGGAGAAGATGAAGACCAGGAGGATGGAGAGACGGATAGGGAGGTGCAGATGAAATAGGGAGGAGAAGGAAGTGTGGAGGCAGAATGAAAGGAGGATAGATACAGAAGAGTTAGAGAAACAAAATCTCTGATTGGTTGATTCAATAAGATTCAGTTTGATTCTTGAAGATGAAATAAACGATGCAAAGATTCAAATCAAGTCTCTGTTGGAAAACAAAAACCTCCTTTTAGTCTGTGGCTGTGAGAGAAGCTGAGAAATGACCCTGCCTTATAGAAGTCTTGAAAGCTGCAGCGTGCAGAGAAGATGTCACTAATGACCCGGCAACCATGGCCTAACAACAGAGAGCCAGTTTGAGCATTATGGTCTGTATCCACTAACACCACAGCACCGACGACCTCGACTTCAACTTCAGGGCGCTTCTTAAAAAACGTTGTCTCGCCACACTTCTGCGTCCCAACAGAAGGAATCATGTCCTGGCATAAGAAGCAGTAAAGAATTAGTGTTGGAGCGCCGGTAGCCTAGTGGTTAGTGCGTGCTACATATAGAGAGGCTTAAGTCCTCAACAGCGGGCGGCCTCGGGTTCGAATCCGACCTGGCTCCTTTCCTGCATGTCGTTCACCACTCACTCTGCCCCCTGTCCTGTCTCTAGAAAAAGGGCAAAAAAGCCCAAAAATAAACCTTAAAAATAAAATAAGATGTTAGTCTCCTCTGCTAGTGCTGGTAACAAAGTTGTTATCAGAAGTCCCGCCCCTGCTTGCTTTTGATTGGTTGATGAGGGAGAAGTGACAACGAGTGTGACCACGCCAGTTTTCATAAAGTTGAAGCACTTTCACTTAGTGGTGTAGTGCAGGTGCACGGAGTTTTACGGAGTATATACACTTCTTTTCAATCTCCTCTGATTCACACTATTGATTGATCCATTCACAATATTCAGTCCGCAGTTTTGTTGCTCGGACGGTGAAGAGATGACCCTCCCTCGTCCCTCCTCTGTCTCTGATTGGATGATACGCACCGACTAAATATCCAGGAGTTGTCTGACATGAGGCTGTTTATCGTCGGCTTGACAGGACACTTAAAAAACATTCGGGTTAAAAATGAAGAGGACACCTTCTTCTTCAGGAACCACTACACCGCTGCTCTCAACCGAGAGTGTCGGGAGCGCAGCGACAAACGCTGAGGGCCATTTTTTGTTCCTTTACGTATGAAACTAGATACTTACGTTAAGAGCATTGTGTACCCGCCACATACACCAACCGACTTCCTGTTCACCTGTGACCTATAAACACCTGACCAATCAACTCCAATGACCTCTTTATCGCCCCCTAGTGTCCAAATTAAGTAAATAAATAAACCTATGAACACATCATTATAGACATAAACTGTCTCCTGTGTTTGAAACAATCAAACCGTCACTACACATTTATCTCCGTGCTTCCTTTACGTTGTGATGGATGTTAAAAATGCTTCCACTAGAGGGCGCAATCTTGCGATGAGGGTTACAGCCTCTGAACTGTCGGGTCCCTTATTATAATACAACATTCATCATTGGATGTATCTGTGCAGGTTAGCCGGTGTGCACGACGTGCTAACGGTCCTTACAGATCCAATGTCTCTGCAAACTAGCCTGGCTTCATGCAACCAATAAGAAAATAATCTCATGCAGCGTTATGAACCAGAATAACTCCGGACGCCACAGCCAATCAGAGCAATGGAACCTGTGATGGACAGGTCGGCTGCTAGAGGAGTTAGGCAGCTCTTCCATCCTGTCCAATGGCCTCCATGTGCTGTTACCGTACATAACCTGGAGTTTATTACAGGTCGTTAACCCTCACCTCTCCATCATCTTCTGCTTATCCGAGGTCGGGTTGACAGGAGTTTTAAAATGTACCTTAATTTTAAATCTGTGAGCATCGCACACGTCAGGAGAACCTGAACAGATCTTCTTCTCTTTGATGCTCACACTACAAGATATGTAAATAATGACTTAACACAGACTACAGGAATTCATTAAGAGAGACCTCATGTGACCTCACGTGACCTCACGTAAACGATGGAGCCAGCGGTTAAATTCATCGAGTTTGGGTTAAGAAATGTCTGAGGAGAAGCGGACAACATGGATCGTCTGTTCTTCAGTGAGAGCTGCAGGTCAGATTGAAACTATCAGATGTCTTACAGGTGTCCAGCTCACCTGTACGGGTTACGTCTTGCCACCAGTCGCCACTACTGTCCACTTATTACTGTCCTCCCTCGTCCCTGGTGGTTATTGTCACACACGACTTCCTCCAGACCCTTTCATGACGTAATCTTCAAGATTTTAAATCCTAAACAAACTCTGAGTAGAACAACGCTAAAATCGGAAGACTCTCACTAAGCAAAATGATCTGGGAAGAAAATAAGTTTTGATGGTTTAAGTTATGGCCAAAGATTTTAAAACTTTAAGTAAAGATCAAACTGAAAACACAAATATTTCTTTAGTTTGTTTGTTGCTGTTTTATTTTGTAATTTCTATCCTCGTGTTTCTCTGTTTCCTGTGTTTTCTGTTCACATTCCCAGTTAAGTTTTTAGTCCTTCCTGTTTTATTTTTGTCCTTTCCTTCAGTATTTGTTTGCTCACTCCTCCCTCCTTGCTCTCGCTCCTCGCACCTCCCTTGCTCCTCGCTCCTCGGTGCTGAAAGAAGATACTTAAGATGTCCTTCAACATGGCGGCACCGAACGACTCCCGATTCAAGCAAGGAAACGAAAAATAAGAGACATGAGAAGCAGCCCTTGTGTTTCTGATTTTCCCTCGTCTTTACTGTTTCCTGTTTTACGTTGTACTTCCTGTCCCTGTTTCTTGTCTTACTTCTTGACTTCCCTCGGCTACGACAGAAATGGCGGTTATCAGACCGGCGAGACTCAGAGAGAGAGAGTCATCTGTTTGACTTTGTCTCCGGATGTTATTAACCACAGATTCAGAGTGAAGAATCTGGGTGTGCTGGACTCCCTTCACTGGCTTACCGTGCAGGTGAGAGCTGACTTTAAGGTGCTGCTGCTTACTTATAGAATAAGAAATGGTAGTGCACCTTTGGACCTAACAAATCTGGTGACCCCGTGTGTGCCTGCACGTGACCTGTGATCCGAGGGAACTCGTCTTCTGAGTGTCCCAAAGGTCAACGAGGAGACAGTCGGTGAGCGGGCTTTTTCTTATACATACAATTACAGACAAATCAGTGATTGAAGCACGGCGTGTTGTTTTAGTCAGTTAAAACCTATTAGCGTTTATAGATATTTGTGGGGACTCGGAGCTTAAAAACGAGACGGTCCCGGTCGAATCAGAACGTACGGTCAACCTAATGTAACCACAGCTGTTGACCTCTCGGAGTGAGAATGTGACATTAACTTTTAAGAGCCGGGACCTCCAAAATAAAACAAGTCATCACACATGTTCAATGTAACAGGGGAATAAACAGAAATGAATCTTAAAGATTGAAACGTCTGTGTCGTGATGTGTGAACCGTCCTTTTGTTCCCCATCCTGATAAACAATCTGAAGGAAGAAAGAGAGGACGAGGAACGCCGAGGAGATTTAGAGAGAGACACGTGTAGACGAGTGGAGAGGGCGAGAGAAAGAAGACGAGAAGAAAGAATGAGAGGGGAAATATGGCTGCAGAGACACATTTATGCAAAGAGAGAGAGAGAGAGAGAGAGAGACACATAGAGAACGACCAGGAGGAACGAAAGAGAGAGAGAGAGACATAGAGAACGACCAGGAGGAACAAGAGAGAGAGAGAGAGAGACATAGAGAACGACCAGGAGGAACAAGAGAGAGAGAGAGAGACATAGAGAACGACCAGGAGGAACAAGAGAGAGAGAGAGAGACATAGAGAACGACCAGGAGGAACAAGAGAGAGAGAGAGAGACATAGAGAACGACCAGGAGGAACGAGAGAGAGAGAGAGAGAGACATAGAGAACGACCAGGAGGAACAAGAGAGAGAGAAGGATAAATGTAGAGTAGTGTAAACTAGACAGGGCGAGAGACATCGAGACGGAGAGGAGAGAGAGAGAGATAAATAATTAAATGACCCTGTTTGGCTGCAGAAAAGAGGAGAGATGGAGGGATGAAGAGGAGGAGGAGGAACAGAAGGCTCATCATTTCACGTTTGGCATGCACACACACACACACACACACACACACACGCGCACACACACACACACACACACACACACACACACACACACACAGGAAGTGGAGCAGTCTCACACATAAGAACAAATAAAATGTCTGTTTTAACACACAAATAGCTTCAAAACACAATTAGTACTCCTACACACACACACACACACACACACACACACACATAAATACTCACATTTCTGATCCGTCACACACACGATGTAACAAGGACTCGACAATTAATGACTCAATGTTCCTGCTGCCAAAACACACACACACACACACACACACACACACACACACACACACACACACACACACACACACACACACACACACACACACACACACACACACACACACACACTCACACACACACACACACACACTTCAGGTTAACCTACACACATTCCTTTGGTAGCCATTATAAAACAGCAAGCCAACACACACACACTAAAGACATATCAAGTCACTGTCCGAGCTTTAACACACACAACACTGACACACGTATATACACCCACACACACCCCAAACACACACGCACGCACGCACGCACGCACGCACGCACGCACGCACGCACACACACACACACACACACACACACACACACACACACACACACATATCCTTCAACCCTTTCATACAGGCTCACACACACACATTTGACAGCCATCACACAACCACAGTAACACCTCAGTTGCCACACACACATTTACTGCATATTCACACACACACACACACACACACACACACACACACACACACACACACACACACACACACACACACACACACACACCCGCAAAACACACATATGCTTTAGAGCATCTTTTCACACATACTCATATTTTTAAAGGAATCAGAGAACACACACACGCACAGATACTGTAACACCTAGATATGAAGACACACACACACACACACACACACACACACACACACACACACACACACACACACACACAGACACAGCATCCTTTTTGCACAAACCAAAAGCCAATCAGATGAAAGGAAAACTAAACAATGGATGTAAAAACACAAATCATCTCGAGTGGATGAAAAGAGAGAGAGCCTTTACCTGCCGCCTGCTCGCGCTTGCTCTGTGTGTGTGTGTGTCCTGCTTTTCAGGGCGACCGAGAAAATACTGGAGAGGTAGAGCAAGAGGAGGAGGGGAGAGAGAGAGGAGAGAGAGAGAGAGAGAGAGAGAGAGAGAGAGAGAGAGAGAGAGAGAGAGAGGAAAACAGGAGGGGAGGAGGGGGTGAGTGTGTGACAGATAGGGGGGAGGGGAGATGACTCAGAGGAAGAGAGAGAGGAAGAGGAGGAGAAGAGGAGGGTTAATTAAAAAGGAGGAGATGGACCGAGGGGGAGGATGAGGAGATAAGGACAGGGTGCAGAAGCTCATCGCCCGACAGAGGAGGTAAAAATAGAAGAAGGGAGGACCACTGCTCTCTCTCGCTCTCTCTCTCTCTCTCTCTCTCTCTCTCTCTCTCTCTCTCTCTCTCTCTCTCTCTCTCTCTCTCTCTCGGTGTCTCCCTGTTCCTCTGCAGTGGGGTTCAGTCAGAACTCATACAGTTACATAATCCATCCTTCTCCATGCACACAGACATGATGATACTCTGTGTGTGTGTGTGTGTGTGTGTGTGTGTGTGTGTGTGTGTGTGTGTGTGTGTGTGTGTGAGCATTTAAACACACAATACAGCTGCTGAAGGATCTTTGAAAACAGAACAGGAGCTGAGCTTTACTGTACCGTCGCCATAGTAACCATTTATTCTGATGTTTATAGACTGCGCACATTGCAAAGTATGTGCATTGAACCGGTCAGTGTGCAGCGAGTCTCTGGTTGTACAGAGAGGAGGTCATGTTCCCACATCAGCAGTCAAAGCTGATCCATGATGTAGACTACACTGATAGAGTGTATAAAACATGGACGTAGGTTCAGTTTCGTCACCCTTTGAATTCTGAAGCCAACTTTGACATCAACTCATCCACGCCCTAATTAGTCAAATTTATTGTCAAGTTTATGTTGATATCATATTTCATCAACACGGTAATTCAAAGAGCTTCACTCAAGACCTCCAAAGCATCACGACAAAGAGCAGAAAAACACGTTTAAAAGTCATTCAGACAAACCTTTAAGAATCAAACAGAAGAAGAAATTCTAACAGCTAGAACTGGTTCAGATAGAAGTGATTATACCCGACCTAACAATCAACCTTCCAACGTGCAAAGAGGGCGAGATGATCAGAACAGAGAAGTTATAAACAGATTCACCCATCGTACAGTGAAAGACCAAGTTTGTGGTGTTATTCTAACCAGGCTCTGAACATGTTTATCTCTGACGGAGTCCAGAAAAGTTCAATAATACATACACTCACCGGCCACTGTTCAACTGCTCCTCAGTACAAATATCTAATCAGCCAATCACATGGCAGCAACTCTATGCGTTTATGCATGTAGACATGGTCAAGACGATCTGTTCAAACCGAGCATCAGAATGAGGAAGAAAAGTGATTTAAGTGACTTTGAACGTGGCGTGGTTGATAGTGCCAGACGGGCCGGTCTGAGTATTTCATCAACTGCTAATCTACTCGGATTTTCACGCACAACCATCTCAACGGTTTACAGAGAACGGTCCAAAAAAGAAAAGATATCCAGTGAGCGGCAGTTATCTTGGCGAAAATGCCTTGTTGATGCCAGAGGTCAGAGGTCAGAGGAAAATGGCCAGACTGACAGGCAACGGTAACTCAAATCACCACTCGTTGGAACTGTGGTATGCAGACGAGCATCTCTGAACGCACAACACGTCGAACATTGAAATAGATGGGCTACATCAGCAGAAGACCACACGGGGTGCCCCTCCTGTCAGCTAGAAACAGGAAACTGAGGCTACAATTCGTACAGGCTCACCAAAATTGGACAATAGAAGATTGGAAAAACGTTGCCTGGTCTGAGGAGTCTCGATTTCTGCTGCAGCATTCGGATGGTAGGGTCAGAATTTGTAGTAAACAACATGAAAGCATGGATCCACCCTGCCTTGTATCAACGATTCAAGCTTTATCAACGTTTGACCCAAATGTCCGGTTCATTTGATCAATGTGAACACTAACGTACCGTACTTGTACCGTACTCAGGTACTGTGCCCGAGTCCGCTTGAAGAGGAATCATGCTCGGGCATGGTATGGAGCTTTCTGCTGCCAGCCTCAAGTGGACACTCAGGAGGCTGCAGATTTTTCCCACCTCTGCAATGGCTTCATTTTTCAAAACTGGAGATTGTTGTTTGATTTGAACATAATAGCACCAGCAGCAGACGTATCTTTAAAAATAGTTATGCAGACAAAGTTTTAAAGCCTACTTGGTTTTGCCTTATGTGCAATGAACCCTTCACCCTTCGCCAAGGTCGCCAAAGCGGCCAATGGTTCTCCACTAGGGGGCAAATTGTGTGCAGGATGAGAACATCCTGGTTCTCTGATGGACTGACTGTTTCCATGGGAACTTCTGTAACTTGGACAGCAGCTCTATTGGAATAATATAAAAGTATTTGGTGGGGCTCATTGGGTTCATTTTTCAACACTCGAGGTTAGCGCTTGTTTGGCTCCGCCCTTGTTGCTCTAAAAACAGACTGGTGAAGTTGTTAAAGCCGACTGGAGGGTGACACTGACACACATCGACAGGCCAGCAGGGTGAAGCCTGTGTGTGTTTACAGTGTGTGTTCATCTTTGTGTGTGTTTTAAAATATCCTTGCACGGACGGCTGATATTCGTGTGCATCCTTTTCTGTGTTTGTGTGTACTGTTACGTGTCTTTGCACACCCAGGTGTCCTGTTTATGGGTGTAAAATGTGTATCTGTGTGTGTGTGAGGTTGAGCGTGAGCCTGTGAGATTATCTTTAATTAAATTCCTGAGTTTAATGGGATTAACTTTGGGAGACAAGCAGCACAACGTCCTTGACATCCATCCCCCCGGTTAGTTACGGGTGAGCGACTGATAGAGACACACTCACTCCACAGAGAGAAAGCGAGAGAGAGAGGAGGAGAGAAACCTGAAGGCAGAAACTAAAAGAAGAAGAAGAAGGAGCAGTGGGGAGATCAAAGACAGAAGACGTGCGGGGGGGGAAATGGAGAAGCGCTTTGCATCGTAATGATCTCATTTTCTGGAGAATTAACACGACAAGGTCAACTGGCCTTCACCTCCACCTCCACCTGCAGCACGCACGCACACACACACGCACACACGCACGCAGGCAGGCAAGCACACACACACACACACGCACACACGCACACACGCAGGCACGCACACACACACGCACACACGCACACACACACACACACACACACACACACGCACACACGCACGCAGGCACGCACACACACACACACACACACACACACACGCACACACGCACGCAGGCACGCACACACACACAAACACACACACACACACACACACACACACACACGCACACACGCACGCACACACGCAGGCACGCACACACACACACACGCACACACACACACACACACACACACACACGCACACACACACGCAGGCACGCACGCAGGCACGCACACACACACACACACACACACACACACACACACACACGCACACACACACGCAGGCACGCACACACACACGCACACACGCACACACGCACACGCACACACACACACCTCGGGTTTTATGACCTTATCTCTATTGTTTCCTCGTTGAAGAACTCTCTGACTTTGCTGCTGGTTCTAAATATTCACCTCTATTTTTAGTTTAGCCCAAATCAACCGTCTAAAACAGCTCAAAGGATGTTTTTGTTTTTAATGGCTGGAAAAGCTCCTGAAATGACCGGGTGCTATATTTAGACGATATCCAGACATCACGTTTATAACTGTACGCCACACTTTGTCCTCTTTACATCTCAACAAGTGTTCAGTGTGTTAAAGAAATAATTCATTAAATATCATTAGAACAAATATTTCACAATATGGAGTCAAAGTGTGGAGCTCTCTGGATAATGATATATATTATTCAGTTTCAGAGAGTGTATAAAGTAAGGGGAGTCAATCTAACATTGAGATGATTGCTGGAGAGTCAGAGGGTCGGAGAGTCTGAGCCGGAGAGCCAGACAGTCAGCAGCCTGTCAGAGAGTGACTGAGGGAAACCTGCAGATCTTCGTAGACAGAGTGCCCCAGGCTCAGGTGCAGCTGATCCTGCTGATGAGCCTCCAGCCAGGACCTCCCCCCCCGCAGCTATCACACAGACAGACAGGAGCAAGCCAAAGACTCCGAGTGGCCTGGTGACTGGCCATCTGATTCTGTATCAACAGTCACTAAGGAGCAGTTATTATCTGCTTTCCTCTTCCTGTTTGTTCATGTACAGTGTGTTAGTATTTTGAGAATCAAGTGTACATTGTTGGAAATCATGACAGATGGGACCGATCCGATCTAATATCAGTTCTTGGTCGGATACTGATGTAAGTCACGTATCGGATATCGGGCTGACTGCGTTGTCTTTGGGCTCTTTAAGCATCGTCAGCTCGCACAATCTGACTCTGAAGACGTTCAGACTGAATTGTAAGAAGTTTCGTCTCCATGACGACATTCAGACGAGATGCTCCTTGGATATGATCAAAAGTACAATTCTTACTCTTCAGTTTAAAACTTTTAATTTGAAAACCTCACAGTTGTTGCTGCTTCCTGTTTGAATGTGAAGCAAGCTCAACGCAATGCTGGGTTTACAACAGCTTTTATGCAGCCTTACACATAATACCAACAACCATAGCTGCCAGAATAACAGGTCTCCCCACACCAAACCTCACAGAACTCAATAACACGGCCAACACACGCATTGCAGACTCAATAGAACAGGACATCACACACCCACTGAACACTCCCCTCACCCCCCTTCCCTCAGGACGGAGGTACAGAGCAATGAGGTGCAGAAAGGCTCACCTCGGGAGGAGCCTGATCCCGCCTGTCATAGCGGCCCTGAACAGAAGGCCTCGCTGAAACAGGCCACAGTGGAACTCTTGTCTTGTCTTACTCTGTTATATTCTGTGTTTTGTGTATGTATGTTCTTTGGTGGGACTTGTCTGTCTGGACAGTCAGCGGTGCTGTGAAAAAGAATTTCCCCATGGGGACAATAAAGTCAATTCTAACAACAAAATTAATTATGATTAAAAAAATGTCTGTTTCCGTACGTACGTATCTGAAGGGACTTGAACTGAACAAACTGAATCTGTGCATCTCTAGAAATCATCAAGTGTGCAAATGAACCAAATCTGAAATGAATGCTGCATGAGTGGTGAAAACACAGACTGTGCACTCCATCTCCCTCTAGTGGTCACTGAGACACGTTCAGTTTGTTCTCATCAACAGCAGTGAATCAGGATGAGAATTTAAATACTATAAATAACTGTTTTTATGGCCAAAATTAAAGATCCAACCAGTGAGATGTGTAGAGAGTGAAATGATAAAGTGAGCTTACTCTATGATCAGACATTAAGGAAACATGCTATGTTGAAGTGCTGGCTTCTCTGACAACAATGCAGCAGCCAGTATGTCCTCCTTCTAACTTTAGATTCTGGTCCTGAATGGTCTGGATTTGTTTGGACCAGAGAAGGTAGGCGGTTTTAAGGCACCCCCACACGGCCGTTTTGGACGCCCCTCGGTTTGCCAGATATGAGAGCAGTTATC